>JAMGYW010000023.1:1200000-1517754 GCA_024713685.1 Morchella sp. 2014-9hei
CAAAGACACCACATCTACATCTAGAGTACCTACATCCATATCGACGAGTCTAGAAGCCCTTTCTAGAGTACATGTCTCTGTCTCTGGTTGGTTCAGTGTGTATGTAGGTAGGTAAAGTAGAGCAGAGTGCCTACCCTATGTCACCCCCCGCATGTGGGGCAAAAACCCAGTTTCCAGCTCTTGGGGAGGCATTTTCTTCCCGGCAGATTGGTCGGTGGTGGTGGTGGTGGCGATTGTGATGAGGCAATGTGCCTAGAGTAGAGTTGAAGTCTGCGAGCACCTATGTAGGTAGTTCGTCTGGTCAGATCGTGGGTGGGTCGATTTCAACGGGTTGGGCTGGTTGGCCGGCCGCGTGGGTGAGATGGAATCGAAACTTGGGTTCTGTTGTTCTGGGGTACGTACACAGTCTGTAGCTAGCAGAGGTGTGTATGTAAAATCGCTCACATCGCGGCCTTCTGCTTGCTTGGCTGCCACGCTTAATTCAACGGTTTAATTGTTAGTGGGGTGGTGTGGGGGAGGCGAGAGGGGAGTATGTACTCTAGAGGGCGGTAATGATCAAAGACACATCATTCCATGTCTCGCGCGCTCTCGGTACCAGGCGGCAGCGCGGCGGGAGCCATGTTTGATACCACCGTGCTCTTCTATCACTCCACCTCAGAGCCAATGAAGAGCGCTCTCTGCGATATCGCTGGTCTCTTGTTTCGGGCGCTTTCAGTTTAAAGCTTGTTTGCTCCGGTCGGGAGGGGGGGCATGTGTCTTGGCGGGATCATACTGTACATACAGTGCGGGGTTGATGGATCACGGACAGGTCTGACTCTCGGGATGAGATGGCATGGGATGGGATGATAGACCTCTTTCTCCTAGACATGGTAAGCCGAAAACTAACGTTCCTACATGGACAGCCGGCGGCATGCTTCTCGTCTGCTCCCCTCGTACCGATATTATCATATTATATTTACTCTACACCCGCGTGCATACATGTGGTGCTTACTCTACATCGAAGGTCGAGCAAAGTATATGGGGCCGTGCCGTAACGTGTGCACCGCACCTGTAATTAAACTTCCCCTGGTCATGCACCGCTGCATGATAGATTACTCGACCTTGGATTATTTGGCTTCTCAATCCCAAACAGCCGTGTAGATTGATGTTCATCTCCCGGTTGGTTGCTGGACCCCGTAAGGGATGCTTCTTTCGGTAGGGATGTGTGCGCGAGTAACCCTAACCCTGGATATATCTCCTCGGGGGGACCAACCTACTATACGGTCTAAGATACATGTGCGTCTCTGGGAGGGGATGGAGGAGGAGTGGATGGGATCGATAACTCTGGTGCCACCGGGGCGGCCGGGTTAAACGATCTGGGTTTTCTGTGAAAGGGGAGCTGAGGCAGGCAGAGGAGATTGGCCCTTCGTATGATCTGATACGAACAATGACCTAGCTAGACGGGCTCCCGTGTGCAAGAAGGTCAGGGTTGAGCGAGTTGATGCATGTCAGGGAGGAGTCCCCGAGCCGAGAGGTTATCCCAGCCCGCCTGGTATCCCTCGTGTTCTCATGGCTAGCACGCAACAATCTACTTTATCTTTAGACGTTGTACACGTACAAGCATATACATGACAGAGAAGACTCGTAGCAAAGCACAGATGGCCATGCGGTGCGTGTACATGTACAGCCGCACCTCGTTATGTCCAATCCATGAGATAGCAAATATACCAAAATATACAAGACAGCAAATAAGTCTGTGTGGAGGAAGGCAGTGCCTGTCCCGCAATCCCGTACGGGACAGGAAGAGATCCGAGATATCAAATTGCGAGATAGTGAGGTGCGACTGTCCCAGTGGAGTAGCTGTGTACCTCTCACGCACTGGCGGGGCAAATGAGCTACGTCTGAAAGCATCCCGACGGGTGGCCGGGGAAGACAAATATCTACACTCCCCTCCATATTGCACCCCCTCCCCCACCAGAGAGCTTTATCCAACCGCACACAGTGAGTCCGAAGCCGGGACCCGACATATACCGGCGGGCACCTCCAATTAAACGCACAGCCCTGAACACACACCCCCCCCCCGCCCGCAACCCCGACCAACGAAAACGAACACGAAAACGAACACGAAAAATGTCAATCCCGATCGTTCGTCGAACCTCACACCGGCCCCCCGTGTTACTGTTCCCTACCTTACCCTACACCGCCCCCCCCACCCACCACCGCTGTCCACCCATATGCTCGCTCTTGGCAACACAGCCCACCACGCGCGCCAAGAATTAGTACCGCATCCCGGATTAGTAGTACCCGCGTCCAGAACCGGCATCGCGCCTGTACTAGCCCTGAATTCTGGAACGACGGTAAAAATAAAAAAAAAGCCTCTCTCAAGGTCTCAGACACATATCCCAGCACTTGACTGCTTGGAGTACCCCAGGAGCGTATTATCAGTTCATTTTCTTTCAGGATGGGTGTGGTTCACCACACTGGCCCCCCGGGGATCATGATATATCACTCGGCGCCACCACCGGACCCGGTCGGCCCGACCCAGGGCGGCGAACGATCCGCTCGCGGTCGTGGGGATAATTAGATTGGGTCAAGGAGCGCGTACGCGGTTTAAGGCTTCTACAACCTACAAAGCATCCGCGCTCTACGAAGGCTTATACCAGGTAGTGTCGGTCTAGCCTTATAGGCCCGGTCGAAGTGCGAGCAGATATCATAGTAGGTATAGCTTCGACGTAGTCAGGCTCACTCATTGTGCGGCAAGTGGGGGTAGGATGGAGAGGCTGGAAGGCATTGGTTTTGGGTGCTCGGATGGTGATGTTAGCCGGTACTGGGAGGCCGATTATCGCATTGAACAGCGGCTGGCCCGCAGGCCGGCTACGCATCTTGGACACCAGGCTGCGAGGCCGCGGCTGTCTTTGAGTGAGTGTGAGACTGGATACTCCTACGCCGAGTCTGGCAAGGAGGTAGCCGAATGGCGTATGCGTCGGGGAGTCTCTCAGGATTCAGATTTCTAAAAGGCATAAGCTTCTTCATTATCAGCTCGAAGCATTTCTGCTGGTTAGAATATATACATAGTTTTGCATACCAGTACATAGTGAGAGAAACGCGCACGTCTACATATATGTATCCCTAATGCGGGCAAAGAATTGCTTTCCGGAATTGGGCCAACACCGAATGGGCAAAAGGGTGGCAGGTACAAGTATAAAGACTTATATATCAGCCTTAAGTCTTTTTTTCGTGCACTACATGTTAATATTAAGAAGTCGTGCGAGCAAGTGGGGGTTCGACATAGAACTTTTATGAATCAAATAGTGCACCTTTACGTGCCATGAGTGATATAAATAGCTTCGGGCGCGTGAGGTTCTAATTCAGGTTGGAGGAGTGGGCCATCAAAACCCTTTTCTGCCATTATACGATGCGATTATTATAGAATGCCTCTTACCATTATATATTATACTTGGTTATCACAGAAAATTGGTAACATTTCAGAGTTGACCGGAGGTTCAACGCCAAAAACAAGTTTTGGACCGCTAAAATAACTCTTAGAACGACAAATGGCTGTAGTAATCTCATTTTGCCCTGGTGCATCTTTGGGGAGTAAGTGTGCAACCTAAACTGCAAAAAGTAAAAATTTGCTTTCTAAACATCGAAATCCATACTAAAACAATCTGACGAAGTAATTGCTGTCTAATGGTTGTTTCTATTAGTTCATATAACTTTGATCACCTTTTGGTAGAGATTGCATCATTTAAGACAGATAGCAGTTCATCTGATGTACGGTAACAACTCTTCTCTTCACTCATAAGGAATAGTGGCTGTGCAGTGCCCACTCCTATTGACAAGTAGATTGCGTATCGAACATGGAACCTTAATAAGGGTGTCAGATCTCCATCAGAAATTCGGTGTTGTCCCAGGTTCGCCTCTCATCATCAGCGGATCTTTACTATCGAGAAAACCTGTTAAAGTTACTAAGTTTCTATATTAAACAAAAATCTATCATACAACCCTTATCTTTCCAACTGAACAAGGCTTATCACAACTCGTTTTCCTTATGATACAGCACATCAGCAATCTTTCCAATACACCAACATAAACCATCGCTACCAGGCATGCAAATCCGTCATTTGCACACAAAATCTCGTTTTTGAAGTCAAGATTGCTTATCAAATGCGATATCTCGTCTTTTAATATTTTTTGATTTTACAAAAAAGTGTAGTGAGATTTTACGAGTAAGAAAGAAGTTCAAAAAGAAGAAATATTAGTAATCGGTTTTTGTTGGTTAAATTTCTTTTGGGTTTTCGTTCATATTTGAATTTTTTTCTATGGGTTTCCGTCACACAAATTAGTAATCGGGTTCTGAAAGATATATATATGGCTGTACGTTCTCTTTGTTCTTGCTTACTTTTCTCGTTATTCAAGCTTTTTGTTATATAGAAAAAAATTCTATCTTCTGTTTTTGAATCACTACGAACCCAGGTCGTATACTCTCTCTGTTTTGACCTTTAATACCTGTACTAGTCTTGCTCTCACTTTATGTAACGTGAAGCTCTTGCATCTTTCCCCCTTGGTAATCCCGAACTCTAATCCTAACCGCAAATAAAGTGAAGAGTTTACCCCCTTGACCCTGACTCAGGGTGTACCGTTCTCCTACAAGAACTTCCAAATACCTCCCAGGTTTCCCTTGGTTTGCACCTAACAAAAAGCGATATTATGCCCCAATACTAGTGCCTGTGCTAGTATTGATAGGTATTGATGTCAGATTTGACTCGCTCTCAAGACTTCTAAAATTCACCTATATCTGTCTGCCTGCCTGCCTGCCTGCCTGCCTTTATAACTCACACCTTAACAGTTTGACACCTAACTGCTACCTAATCCAATACTTATTTCTTGCCCGCATCAAAATCTGAATACATGATTCATCAGCAAAAAATTTGGTTGGTCGAGACGTCGTATTTTGACCAAAAGACGAGTCGTCAAATTCTACTTCTCGTATGTTCCGGAAAGCCTGTAGACTAGAATTTCTCTTATTGTCATTTTTTGTCTTCTCTCATTCCAACTAGAATGGTTGAGTTAAACGAAAAAGAAAAAGAAAAAGAAAATTAGGATTTGGCTAGTCTCGTAGCTCGATTTGTACAATTGTGCCTATTAGCAATTTTCCCCCATGAAGTGGGCATTGTTGGCTGCTCCCCGTGTTCACGCCTCGCGCGGTCCTTCTCTATCAACCGACGAAAGTGTCGATACATAGCTGTAACTCGAGATGAATCGATGTAATTTTGTCTTGTCTTGCACCGGTCTTGCCTTCAATGAATTAAACAAAAAAAAAAAAAAAAAACCGGTCTTGCCTTGCCACCCAGAGAGACCGAGTGAGCGTTTGTGAGCCAAGAAGTCGACATTCATGATTACTTCACTGATTGTATGCAACCTGGAGGTTATGCGCCAAGACTCCGACAAAAAGCTTTACATAATGATAGCATTAAATATATTGTCCCCTATTTCCTCATACAGTCACCGAAGTGTTACCTGATAAATATTCAACAAATGGTTGGAGTTTAGGTGCTCCTCGGGGAGAGAGAGATCCTACTAACCATTCTGTCACTAACACTTAGGATACTAGTATTTTCGTAGATTGCAAGCCGGTCTCGAGACTGAACACCGGTATCTTGACGCTGTTTGAGACAACACTCTGGAGATAAGAGGCACTTCAAGACATCTCGTCTCATGGGGGATATATGCTCCCCGGGATGACAGGACCGGGTACTTGTAGATTGCGGTTTTGATGTTCTTTGCCTAGGCCACCTAATGAGTACAAGTAATTAAGATGGAACCTAATGAAGACTTACCTGTGGGGTGTTTAATTAACCTTCGACGTGGAGGACGAGATCGATGAACAACGTGCAACTTCGGACAGCATTATATTGGCCGAGCGGGCTCTATGCTATTCCAAAATTAAAACACAGAGCATGTTTGCTTGTTTGGAACTGAAGAAGGTTCAGACCTACGCGCTGGACAAGAACACAAGTCGGGGGCGGCCTTTTACTCCTTAAATACCATTAGGTGTTGTTGGCCACGTACATTCGTTTAATTACTTCATTGTTACAGATCAGTTGTTAATTTCGATAATTGACGCATCGATGACGTAACCCGCCGTGGCCCAGGTACATTACGAGTAATGCCAGAACAAATTGTCAAAGGGTTGAGGGACAGGCCGCAGCGTTTTGGCTATTTCCTTTGTGTCTTGCTTTCTTTTCTTCCCATATTTTGATCATCATAATCTATCACTCGAGCTAATGATTGGCCAGGCCTGAGCTTTTCTTCTAGCATTCGCATCAGACCAAGATCTACACTGAAGGTCGCACTGGCTACCTACCTATCTAAGCTTTCGATAACAGAGGATAGTATTGATATAGAAATTGTGTGTGTGGGGGGGGAGAAACTGACAGCGATATCAACATTATGGCAGAGCTCAATGCCCGAGATTTGGCTAGTATGCGCGACCTGGTTCACGAGTTTCGTGTCAAAGATTAGAATGAGTATATGCAAGGCCGTGGAGTAGCCAGGCTAGCCAGCATGGACCGATGTTATTAATTTATCCGGGATGCCTGCGCTGAATTAGGGATGGCAACGGTACATATAGCGCCTGGCAGCGGGTCAGCTGCGCCTGTTGCCCGCTTGATTAAGAGCCCAATCGAAATCCCACCGAAGCCCGTCTGCGGAAACTGGTCCGGGGTGTCTATATATGCGTGGTCATGGAGATCAGGAAGGAGGCTGGATTCGTTGGTTCATGGGCAAGGTGAGGGAGGACCTGGCCGTAGAGCGGTTTTTTAGGCTCAGCCTGTTGATCGGAGAGATTTAGCACTAGGTGGCCCTTTTCTTTCTTTCTGAGGGAGGCCAGCGGTACTGGGAGCTTGGAAGGCATTTCATCTGTCATAACTCCAAGTAGTACATATACTACATGAGGGGAAATGTTTGTGGGGATATAAAGTGGTACGGTAATTCCACCAGCAAACTTAAGTATTAATAATAGTGTTGAAAAGATGGCTCTCATCTGGGTAGGAGTAGCTCTAGCTACACTACTCTTTCTAAAGAGTACTGAAAAAACGAGAGGTGAGCTGCGATCCCTATACTCCATGCAAACATTATCGAAGCTAATGAAACCACAACAGCCCACTTCAACCTCCTTCAACGGCCGTCCATGCCAGCCCTTCAAGCTCCGAAAGGACCCTTACATTTCACGGCATAAAACATGCCATAAAGTCCTACGTCGCCGGCCGTCTCCTACTTGCATTCATTGATCTTTTCAATGACCTTGACCACACCTTCCGCGTGAAGCGTTTCGGCGTCCGCTCCATTATGACCCGCGACCACCGCAACATCCAAGCCATACTAGTCACACAATTCGACGGTGCGTAACTAATCTCCATGCAAGTACCCCAGATATATACTCAAGCCCATAAACCGCAGATTTCGGCCTCGCCTACGAGCGTCGAGCACACCAGGCCATCCTCGGCACCCGAGGAATCTTTGCGCAAGATGGTTCCGAGTGGAAAGTGTCCCGCGCGCCCCTCCGGCCCTCCTTCGACCGGGCGAGCGTCGCGGACTTCAGCGCCCTCGAATTCTTCGTCGCCCGGATGATCGCAAAGATCAGCGCCTCACCCGAAAATAACGGCTACCATGAGGTTGATCTCCAGTCTTTGCTTCTCGAACTGACAATGGACGCTTCTACCGACTTCCTTTTCGGCTCCCCTTCGGCGCACAGGAAGACACGGTCTCCGCTGAAGGCGAAGTGTCCTTCTCGGACGCCTTCGACATGTCCCAAGACGTCGCTTCAATCCGCTTCACACTCAATGACCTCTACTGGCTCGTGAACCCCAAACGCTTCCGCCTCGCAATCGCCGCCGTCCACAAGCTCGTCGGACACTACGTCACCCGCGCCCTCCAAAGGCACAGCTCCAGCAGTGGCGCAGGCAAGCTATACACCAAAGACATCTCGGTACATCTTCCTGGACGCCCTCTCCCAAAAGACACAAAACCCGCAGGCTCTCCAGGACCAGATCGTCAGTGTCATGATGGCCGGCCGAGACACCACCGCATCAACCCTCACATAGGCCTTCCACGTCCTCGCCCGCCACCCAGAAGCGCTACAGAAGCTCCGCAAAGAGATACTAGACACTATCGGCCTGCAGGCCCCCATGCAGTCTGATTTTCGCGAGATGGTCTACCTGCGTTACTTCCTGCACGAGGTTCTCCGTATGTATCCCCCCGTCGGAATCAACTCGCGCAGCGCGTAGCACACCACCCCGCTGCCGTACGGCAGCGGCGGCGGGAACGCACCCATTGTCGGGCGCAAGGGCGAGAGGGTCATGTACTCCGTCTTTGCGGTGCACCGGAGGGAAGCCGTGTATGATCCTGATGCGGGGACGTTCCGGCCCGAGAGATGGGGAGGAAGCGATGAGAAGGGTCGGGTGGGCATGGCTTCCGTTTAACGGGAGGCCGAGGGTGTGTTTGGGGCAGCGGATGGCGCTGACGATTGTGGGGTATGTGATAGTGAGTGTACTGCAGGCGTTTGAGGAGGTGAGGTATATTGGGGTGCCTGGGGGGGAGGAGGTCAGGTACCTATGCGGTTAAGATTATTATGGCGCCGGGCAGGTTGAAGGTGAAGATGAGGTAGTGGGTTGGGGCTTGGTTGGTTATTTGCGTGGGGTTTCGTTCTATGGTCAAGAGCGTTTTTGTGTTGGAACCTGAGTTTCGTTGGTATCGAATAGATTGAGATGCCTTCCGGCTCGCAAGCCAATCAGCGTCGAGTGACACGCCATGACCAAACTCCGGTTCCACGTGACAACCTGTATACACACTATCATATATTGACTTGTTGGACGAACAGAATTATCAAGTTTATCAAAGAAAGCCTGCCCTAATGTGACTACAGTACCAAAAAAAACGGGTGGATCCAGTACCGCACCTAGCAGAATACCGCAAAACTACGGTATTGCTACGGCATAGTAGTTAGGATCCCGATTTAATTCGGAAGTTTTACACAATTCCGTATTGACACAGTACGTATTACATCCCCTTTTTGGTACTGTATCATCTAGTAGCTCCCGGCAACATACCACGCAGAGATACCGCGGCACCATATGTTACTCTCACGACCCGGCTATAGCGCTAGCTACACATTCCTTGCGTAATCTAACGCATTAGCCGGCGCCGCAGAAGATGACACCTATTCGCCGCACGCCCGCGGGAGAACTACAAGCGCAGGGACTTCTATGTGGTTTCCTATTTTGCGTGTAATCTTCGGACTAGCTTCTAGCTGCCAACATGGATTTCCGCAGAGGTGCGCTTGGGTATGGGTTAAAGGGCTGTTAAAACTGTTTGGGGGTTCGTGGCTGGTGTGGTGTTGGGTTGTGCCTTTTTGGATAGGGCATGGATGCGGGCGATGGTGACATGGGAGGCTGGTTAATTGGCGGGTTATATAGGTGCTCTGGTGCGCTTCGGTCTATGTATATACGTGGACTGTTGGTTGGATTTATTATGGTCATTTGCGGTGTGGTTAGGGAGTGGTATATATTGGGATCTACTGAGATCCTCAACGACATAGCTATAGCAAATCGTACAAGGGAGTATATGAACGAATCTTTTCAAAACTGTGATATAAGTGCATGTAGTTAAATCCAAGTTCGTTACTATATACTATCCTCATCCCAACTTGTTCGCTCTTACGTACATACATCAAAGAACTGCACTCTGTAAAATTTGCATACCGCTCTCGATATCTTTTATCGCGATACATATACTCGCAACCGTTGCTAATAACCATGGTCGCCCAATAACTCTCCACAGATAGGTTGTACAGCGTAACCCAACGGAATAGAACCCGCTATGGTTTCTCGTTCTAGGAATTCACCCTTTTCTTGCAGAAGCTGCACCACGTCTTGATGGCCCTGGCGAAAATCTATAAGTAGTGGAGTGAGTCAATTTTGGCTCGACTATCATGCTCAAATCGCCACTCCATTCTAGCAGAAGCCGCATAACTTCTTTATGGCCCCAGAAAGCAGCCAGATCTAGTGGAGTGCATCCATTTGACTCTACTGCGCTCAAATCGGCACCCTTCTCTAGCAGAATCTGCACAACGTCTTTATGGTCCATGTCAGCAGCCAGATGTAGTGGAGTGTGTCCATATGAATCTACCGCGCTCAAATCGGCACCCATCTCTATCAGAAGCCACACAACGTCTTTACGGCCCTGCCAAGCAGCCAGATGTAGTGGAGTGCGTCCATATGAATCTACTGCGCTCAAATCGGCACCCTTCTCTATCAGAAGCCGCACAACGTCTTTACGGCCCCAGTAAGCAGCCAGATGTAGTGGAGTGCGTCCATCTGACTCTACTGCGCTCAAATCGGCACCCATCTCTATCAGAAGCCGCACAACGTCTTTATGGCCCAGGGAAGCAGTCAGATGTAGTGGAGTGTGTCCATATGAATCTACTGCGCTCAAATCGGCACCCATCTCTATCAGAAGCCGCCCAACGTCTTTATGGCCCAGGGAAGCAGTCAGATGTAGTGGAGTGTGTCCATATGAATCTACTGCGCTCAAATCGGCACCCTTCTCTATCAGAAGCCGCAAAACGTCTTTATGATCAGCCAAAGCAGCCAGATGTAGTGGAGTGCGTCCATATGAATCTACTGCGCTCAAATCGGCACCCTTCTCTATCAGAAGCCGCACAACGTCTTCATGATCAGCCAAAGCAGCCAGATGTAGTGCGGTACTCTGCCATTTCCCGCCTACTGCCTCCAAATCGGCATCATGATCTAGCAAGGTCTTCACGATACTATAATGACCGTTCATCGCAGCGAGATGCAGGGCGGTATTTTTCTCGTCATCCGTCCCTCGGACATTGGCTCCTGCTGATAAGGAAATGGAAACAAGATCAATACGTCCGTCCCTTGCTGCTTGAATCAACGCAATATTATAACGCTGGGTGTGAGGGGGCCGCAGGAACCACGGATCCATAAGAGCGGCGGCAGCAGAAACTCTAGACTTGGGATCAACGACTAGAAACTGATTTAAAAACACAATCTCCCTCCCGGCCACGCCAAGCTTTTGCAAAGAGCCAGCAAGAATATAATTTTCGCCGTTACAGTATTTGCAAAGGAGGTTAAGGTCAAGTTCTCTTTGATAGCTTCCATTGGTACTAGTCGTCGTCTCTTCCCCGGCAGAAACAGGGGCAAGGAATGGGACTTCTAGCGTGAGAAGTTTATAAACTATACATCCCAAAGCCCATATATCGACTGCTTTGGTGTAAGATTTTGATCCCCGAGGGCGCAATTTTGGGGGTAAAGTCCCGAGGAGTTCAGGCGCTTTATATCCTTCCGTGCCTAGCTTGGTTCGTAACTCTGTGCCTTCATCACATTTAGATACCCCAAAGTCGGCAAGTTTGACGTGAATGGGTTGTAGCGAGGTAACAAGGACATTCTGCGAATGTGTCAGCGCACCAATCTTCTAGCATCGCCGTTTCTGGGAACTATTGAGTACAAACCTGCGGCTTCAAATCCCGGTGACATATGCCCTTATCGTGAAGCATCGTGAGCCCCTTGAGAATCTGATAGGTAATCTCTTTGGTCTCCTCCAGTGCTGGTTTTGAATTCATGATATGTTTGCTTAAATCTCCATGTTCGGCATATTCCATCACGATATAATAGTCAAGCTTATCTTCGTACCAGCCGAAGAAATCTACAATGTGTTCGCCCTAATCTTAGTATTAGTATCTGGACATAATGAGATACACTCATATTTACTTACATCTCTAGCTACGATCATGGATCGAAGCTCACGTAAAATAACTACGTTCTCCGTTCGGCGCCGGTCGATCGTCTTAACCGCTCTAGCTCTCCTACTAATTCCAGATGGCACCAATTCTTTTTGCAACAAAACGGTGCCAAATCCTCCCCTGCCGATGCATTCAACATTTATCCACAGCTCAGTACTCCGGTCCTCGGCCTCCCTCATGCCCGACATTCCCATAGCTACATCATCTGAACCATAGGTATGCTCCACGCCGTTTTCCGTAAATGTTGTAGTGAATTTGTAAGGCGCCAAAAAATCAAGTAAGGAGGCTTCGTCTGCTGTCATCTCGCTGATGTGGGGTTTCTGTTATACCAACGGCGGCAGGAACAAAGGGCTGGTGTACCTACACTTGAAGGTTGTTGATGGAGCCTGGTGCGTGTAATTGAGGGGAAATCCGGAAATCTTGGCTCTAGAGCTATGTATGGTGCGCACACTTAAAGGTGACATGGCGGCGGCATATGGATGTGGCGGCTGCAATATGGATTCATGAGCCAACCAGAGGGTTCACTTGTATGTATGTACTACATACATGTAGCTATAGCATGTCGTACAAGGGAGTATATGATATAAGTTCATGTACTCGTCTTTTCACAGCGTTTGTGAACACGACCGCTATTGCATGCCATACAAAAAGGTTGTCTTGGCTATTTTTTATGTGTATGCAATAGCGGTTGTGTTCACAAACGCTGTGAAAAGACGAGTAGTTAAATTTAAACCTAAGTTCGTTACTATATCCTATCCTCATCCCAACTTGTTCGCTCTTACGTACATCAAAGAAACGCACTCTCTACAATCTGCATACCGCTCTCGATATCTTTTATCGCGATACATATACTCGCAACCGTTGCTAATAACCATGGTCACCCAATAACTCTACAGGTAGGTTGTACAGCGTAACTCAACGGAGTAAACCCGCTATGGTTTCTCGTTCTAGGAACTCACCCTTTTCTAGCAGAAGCTTCACAACGTCTTTATATTATGGCCCTGGTAAGCAGCCAGATTTAGTGCAGTGTATGCCCTTGTTACCACACTCAAATCGGCACCCCTCTCTAGCAACTCAAAATTGTTCACATACTTATGTATATACATATGCCAGACGAATTGATGCATCTTTTAGTCAGGTTCTAGGCTTAGGTATATACAAGTATATGATACTTATACCCTTTCAACTTGAGGAGCATATATTCCATGGCAAACATGATTAATCCTCTCAATCAATGACACGCGCGCACGCGTGCAATTTGTCGCATGGGGGGTGCCGGGTACTTGAGCGCATGTGCACCAGGATCATCATTTGAACTAATATTTTAAAAACGCTTGATGTGATTGGTTAAAGCAAAGTTCTTATTTAAAATATACTGTATACTCCTATCCCAAGTTATTTGCTTTATATACATACATACATACATACATACATACATACATGTACATTAAGGAATTATATCCTATCGTATTCAATTTATATAGCCTTATCGATACCATTGTGTCACCATTTCCACCATCTGCTAATCCTTAAAGCGCGGCTCAATAGCTTTTCACAGTCAGAATTCATAGCGAGATCCAGCGGGGTTTTCCCTTTGTTTTCTATCGCACGCACATCTGCACCTTTTTCTATCAAAAGCCCCACAGCCGCCGCAGAGCCCCCCAAAGCTGCAAGGTGTAGTGGTGTCTGTCCGTACCAGTCTACGGCGCTCAAATTCGCACCGTTTTCTAGGAAAAGCTGTATAACGGCTGAATGACCGTGCGAAGCAGCCCGATGTAGTGGGGTCAATCCGGATGAATCTAACGCGCTCACATTCATACCCTTTTCCAGAAAAAGCCGTGCAACAGCTTCATTCCCCCCAAGCGCAGCTGAATGAAGTGCGGTGGATCTCTCTGAGCCTACCGCACTCACATCCGCACCCTTTTCCAGAAAAAGCCGTGCAACAGCTTCATTCCCCCCAAGCGCAGCAAGATGAAGTGCGGTGAATCTCTGTGACCCTACCGCGCTCACATCAGCTCCCTTCTCCAGTAAAATCCGCGCAACTTCTTCATGCCCCTGAGAAGCAGTAAGATGTAGTGCGGTCTGTCCGGATGAATCTACCACGCTCAGGTCTGCACCATTTTCCAATAAAATACGCACAACTGCTACATGCCCCTGTGGGGCAGCAAGATGTAGAGCGGTCTGTCCGGATGAGTCTACCCCGCTTAAATCGGCGCCCCTCTTACAATGGCCTTATGACCGTACGAGGCGGCCTGATGTAGGGGGGTCCATCCGTCTGAGCCTACCGCGCTCACATCCGCACCCCTCTCCAGCAAAAGCTGCGCAACGGCTTCATGTCCCCCAAGCGCAGCAAGATGAAGTGCGGTGAATCTCTGTGAGCCTACCGCGCTCACATCAGCTCCCTTTTCCAGTAAAATCCGCGCAATTGCTTCATGTCCATGAGAAGCAGCAAGATGTAATGCGGTCTGCCCGGATGAGTCTACCACGCTTAAATCGGCACCACTCTCTAGTAGAAACTGCACAATGACTTTATGGCCGTACGAAGCGGCCTGATGTAGGGGAGTCCATCCGTCCGAGTCTACCGCGCTCAGATCTGCACCCTTTTCCACCAAAAGCCGCGCAACGGCTTTATGGCCCACCGAAGCAGCAAGATGTAGTGCGGTCAATCCGTACCAGTCCGCTGCATCTAAATTCGCACCATGCTCTAGCAAAAATCTGACAGTATCATAGTGGCCATTGGTAGCGGCGAGATGCAGGGAGGTTTTCCCCTTGTTGTCCCTCCCTTGAATGTTGGCTCCAGCCCACAAGTAGGCGGAAACAAGTTCCATATGCCCGACCCTTGACGCTTCAATCAAAGCGCTGTCCTTGTCTTGGTGATCGATATTTTGAGTTGCTTTAGGAGAGCCTGAAGGGAGTAAATCTCTGGTGTGTGAGGATTGCGAAAACCATGGGTCCATAAGAGCGTTTGCGGCAGAAATTCTAGACTTAGGATCAATGACTAGGAGTCGATTTACAAACACAATCTCCCTCTCGGCCACGCCAAGCTTTTGCAAAGAGCTAGCTAAAATATGATTTTCGCCGTTACAGTATTGGCAAAGGAGGTTAAGGTCAAGTTCTCTTTGACAACTTCCATTGGTACTAGTCGTCGTTTCTATTTCGGTAGACGCAGGGGCGAGAAATGGGGCTTCTAGCGTCAAAATATTATAAACGAGACATCCCAAAGCCCATATATCGACTGCTTTGGTGTAAGAGTGTGATTCGTTTGAACGAAACCTCTGGGGTATAGTCCCGAGGAGTTCAGGAGCTAGGTAACCTGACGTCCCTGTCAAAGTTCTTAACTCTGTGTCTCGAAAACACTTGGATATTCCAAAATCAGCGATTTTGATGTGAATTGGTTGTAACGAGGTAATAAGGACATTCTGCGAATGTGTCAGCGCACAATTCAAGATTTACAGTTTTCCGTAACCATGCATGGAGTACAGACCTGTGGTTTCAAATCCCGGTGGCATATATCCTTGCTGTGAAGTACCGCAAGCCCTTTGAGAATCTGATAGATGATACTTTTGGCGTGCTCTGTTGCTGGTTTCGATGTCATATTCTTGAGATACTGGTTCAAATCCCCATGCTCCGCATATTCCATCGCGATAAAATAGAAATCCGGGCTTTCGTACCAACCGAAAAATCTCACAATGTGTTCGCACTGACATTGGGATAGCTCATTACTACATGTCTAGAAATAATGAAATATAACATGGGGCATTATTATGCTTACTTACATTTCTAACTTCGATCAAGGATCGAAGCTCACGGGACAGACTACGCCCCGCCGTTCTGTTCCGGAAGATTTTCTTTACAGCTCTGGTCTCCCCAGATGGTGTTTCTTTTTGCATCCAAACGCTGCTAAATCCTCCATCGCCGATAAATCGAATATTTAACCACAGTTCAGAACTCCGATCCTTAAGCTTCTCCACATCCGAATTTCCCACAGCCAGATCCTCCTGCCTACCATACATGTAGCTATGCTCCACACCGTCTTCCTTAAATGTTGTATCGAATTTGTAAGGTCTTGCAAAATCAAGTAAGGATGCTTCGTCTGTGTTCATTGTGTTGCTAATTATGAGATTTTCTTTGAATTGATGGAAATAAAATGCTGGCTAGCTAGCTGTGACACTTGAAGGCTGTTGACAGCACCTAGCGTAATTGAGGGGAAACGGGGATTAGAAGTATAAATTAAGATCCGAGTTCAGCTTTCACACGTGGAGAAATCTTGGCTTTAGAGCTAGTCTCCTAAGCCAATTGAGGAGCTGTGCACTTTGCTGACATCACAGCCTTGACACCTTCACAGCCTTGACTGGTGTCGCAACATTGATTTGCTTACTAATCATGCAAAAATTAGGGGCCATTTGGTTAGAAATATAGCTATCCGAAACAGAGAAAGGCTACGAATGAAGGAAATACTGTCCCGTTTTCTGTCTCTCTTGTCAGGTGATAGGTCTCCCAGGCGAATTTAATTCCTCTATTATATACAGGGAGGTCAGCTTTAACAGACAATAAGACACCGCTCTAGGGGGAGTGGGAGTGTGTACCTCGCGCTCGAATATTAAATAAAGTCGTCGGGAAAGTCGTCAACAGTTTGGTGGAGGGAAAGCCGTTATAAGGGAAATTGGACGACTTTACCAACGACTTTACCAATGCCTTTACTGGCCACGCTTCTGTCACAGATGATTTTGGGTGTATTATACATGTATACATAGTACATGTATGCATGGGGATATGTTTTGGCTACCGGTGATGTTCACACGCATGATTAAGATTGGCTAAAACCATCGCTAACGAAACGAATCATAAATGAACATCCTACTATTATCAGGAGCATGCCAGAATAGCCTACATGTATATGCCAAACAATAGATCCATCGAGATTAAATTGTATTTCACAACTATATTTACAAGCCCGCCGATGCCAGATACTATTTGGTAACCCAGCGAAACATTTTATTTAGCGAGACACAACTATCTCGAGCCAAACAAAATTAAAGGCTTCATCAGAATAGACTGATTTTTCGGCGGAGAATCGGAAACATCGGAAACCACAGTAAAGGTATCAGTAAAGAATGCCTTTAACACAGAGTCGTATGGTTAATGCATCAAACAATGTCTTTTACACGAAATTTTGTATGGGTAATGTCAAAATCGATGCATTTCCACTCTCGTTAGAGATACTGACGGAGTTATGAAGTTGATTACAAAATTAAACCCAACTAAACACCACCAGGTTTACTTGCAACCTATGGAATAGTAATAATTATAATTCTTTCTCTTGCTTTCGATATTACCTCACGGGCCTTCTAAGTTAGGATTTTGAGGATAGGCAGTTGAGATAATTATGATAGAGCAGGTAAAATTAACTGAATCTATATCCATTTCTCTGTTTTAATTTCAAGATACGGCTAGTTATATTATACAAGACGTTGCGTACTCACTCAGAGAGGAAGAGAAAAGAAAGAGAAAGTGTAAGAGAACGAGCTGATAGGTAAAATAGGACAAGAACCATTTTATTGCCCAAATATATAGTGAAGCGATGATCTTAGGACTAAGTGTAGGGAGGCCGGAGATATATACTACTATACCTATATCTCTTCTCGGCACTCCGCCGCGGCGGCGGCAGCACATTCGGCATTGTGACCTCTGCCACCATCGAGACGTACCCCGGCGCCGCTAACCGACCACCTCAAGCTCAATACCACTTACACCGGCGGTGGCCTCGCGCCGTGAACTAACACGGTGGGGTAATTCAACCCGCAGCTGGGGAACGTATCGGGTGGCGGGGCCGCGAGGTATTATCCCACGCTTAATAGGTATCGGATGGATTTTGGCTTCTGGCTGTCGTATGGGACAGCGGAGGCGCTGGATGGCACGATGGGAGCGCCAGAGAGGTTGGAGACTTTAGCGGGTATAGACAAGAGTAATTTTGCGGCGGATTAATTTATAAGTGTATATCCTAGACTCTACTCGCCGGCTCCTAAACCACCGACATGAAGCTCAATGTTGGTTTGTATATATGCCAGCCCTAACCCCCACCCGAAACAAAAGAGAACTCCCACTGACATCCCCCTCCAGGTTTCGGCCAACCCACCTCCGGCCACCGGGACACCGTCATCAGCCCCCGCCCCATCTCACGCAACACAATGGAGCGATCCAGCAGCGTATATGGGCGTCTTGATGCACCACGCTGCTCGGGCATCTCGTTGGCGGCAAGTTGACGCTGGGACCGGGGGCGTATGGGAATGAGGTTAGTGATTCCCCCGCCGATGCTTGCTACTTTTGTGGTGGGGAAGGGGACTGGTGGGGGGCGATGTTGTGTTTTAGTGTGATGCAAATGAGCTGGAATAAGGTGAATACGTTATATGGATTATGCACCAACCGGTGTTGTGTGAGCTGAAATATATAATCCGTGGGGTCTGATGTGATGTAATAACTCTCTGGGGTATCCGGACTGGGAGGAGGTTGATGGGAGGTTGTGTCATACGTAGCCCGTTTTGAATTTTTATACTGGTTGTTTGAAATTGTTTTCTGTTTACATTTGTAATATGGACACTAGAGCGTACATTTTTAGTTTTGATTTCGATTCATGGATTGATAAACTTTGGTACGTGTAGTTATAGGTGAAATGGATATAAGTAATACCGTATATGTCACTGCTTGTTAATCAACATAGGAGGTATCCTCTTCCAATCGCTCACCAACCACAGCTAGCTATCCACAATCAATGTCTAAAGCACCGTACGCGTTATCCCACTAACTCTTTTAGAAGCACCCATAAATCACAAGATGAGCGCAAACTTGCCTTCAAGATACTCACAGCTTGGATGAACTGTTCTATAGCATTAGCGGATTGGTTGCCATGAGCGAAGCGACATATAGGCTGGGTGCTACCCAAAATAGGAGTAGGGCGTTGAATCGGTTGCGCTTTTTCGAACAGGATGATCATTGGCCGCCCGATTAGGTTTAGCGTGGTGTGTGCGACATCAGCTCTCATGCCAATCCAACGAGGGCGCATATATATGTGACCGTGTACACCGGAAGCATCATCAGGACCAGTGATTGATATAATAGTTAAACCCAAATTAATAACCACATATTTAACTATGTGATATCCTCATCCCAATTTGTTTGCTCCTACATACATACATCAAGGCATCATTTCACTTCATTTTACTTAGCCTTCTCAATAACCTTTTATCGCCGTGTTCTCCGTTCTTGCTTATCTATATAACTACGTACACTCAGAAAACTTTTACATTGGAGTTCTAGTGAGAGACAGCGGGGTCCTTCCTCGCTTAAGACACAATCGCTGGGGGAGCAGTGTTCTATCTACTTACCTCTATAACTACGATCATGGATTGAAGCTCACGTAAAAGAATTTCGCTCTTAGTTTGGCCCCGTTCGATCCTCTTAACAGCTCTTCTCTTAATTACAGAGAGAATTTATTTTTGCAAACAACGCTACCAAATCCTCCACTACCGATATGTCCAATATTTATCTATAATTCGGTATTCCAATCCCCTTCATAGGCATGCTCCGGCCCCACGCCGTTTGCCGTAAAGGTTGTATCAAATTTGTAAGGTTTCAAAAAGCCAATTAAGGACGCCTCGTCTGCGTTCATTGTGCAGATAGCTGTGAGACTTTTTTATAGTAACGGCGCTAGAACATTAATTAAAGAGCAGAGACTCTAAAAGATCGTTGATTGCACTTAGAGTGATTGAGGGCAAATGCGGATTAGTAATATAAGAGATACATGTATTTTTGTTGTCACGTAGATTACGTTACGCGTCATTTAGACTAGACCATAGCGAATACAGAAAACAGCCAGCAACGCCCTATAAAGCTAGTGGAATATTGGATATATAAATGCTTGACGGTCGTGACTCAAGCTCGAGCTGCTCAGCGCGATCATGGCGCAAGGATAATCGAGTGAATTCTGAGCGGATATATATGCCTGCGCTGCTTAACCACGAAATAAACTTCAGAGCACATATATACTCTACGTATGATTGGATCCATGGGCGAAGGCTTGATACGGAGTGTCTCAACATTGATATTATTAATGCTTACTAATTTATAGCCACTCATCAAAAGTGTTCGTGATTCATTCAAAGTGCCCATTGAATGTTCCAAATCTCAACACAGCAACAGTCAACAGCGGCTAAAGTCAATATTAGACATTCATGGTATTTTATTCTTTGTCACTCACTGGGTGCAATTATATAGACACATTTCAGTTCCTCAATTTAACCGTAAAATCTGGTAAGCCACAGCACGCACTGACCAACTTTGATGTGAACCACGAACACTTTTGATCATTCCCCCTTGCAATACGAGGTTCGGCGCATGAGTACATATTACAGTACATAGGTCTAAGTCAATAGAGAAACTTCATAAACACGAACCTTGTGGTCAGCTGCAAGTGGTCGGGCTGGTTTAATAAGATGACAAACGTGAAGGATACGGAGCGGAGTACGCTACGCGCGTAGCTACGCGTACGTAGCAGAAAGACGGAGTGTCTAGAAAGAGTGGCCTTTAGCTTAGATTCTTGTTGCTTCTAGGGTCTACTCTTACTCCTTATTATAACAATACACTGGGACCATCGTTTAGAATAATCAGGGTTTCATCAGTTCGTCGCTAAGACTCCAGGCATGAATAGCAAGCAGCTAATAAAGACATCCAATGTTAATAGACCACTTCCCTAGCCACCCGAAAACCCCCCACCCGAACACTCAATATCAAAAAGAAAGGGTCTTCGTTGCATTTCTACACCAATTGTATTCAACCGTTTGGGTGAGGGGGGTGTTCGGGTGGCTAGGTACGTCGTCTACACTGAGTTAAGGAATATTTGTTCTAGTCAACTCTCAAGGTTAACTTTGATTAAGAATCAGCATAGGGCGACGAGTGAGACGGAAGGGCTTTATCGTTGTCATCACCAGCTGGACCACGTTTCAACCTCGCCTTAAGCTTTACTCTCTGAGATTTCCCTCTCCTCAACGCCGATATAGAGGCTGCAAAAACAGAACTCCAAGGTTAGTATGCGGCATCTTACGCAGCAAGGTTCATTTAGAGCCTTTCGCCTTCACTCCGATATGGACCACTTGAAGGCAGAATACTTAATAATAGTTGGTAAGATATTAAAACCTTTGTGTTTTTCGATATATTTATTGGATGACATATGAATTGACCCGCAAACCTAATTCAAGAGGGCATTTGATCTAGTCTTGTGCAGAGAGAGGTACAGCCAGATGCAAAAATATTAATTCGAATTTCTTTCTACATATAAGGCCCGCCCGGCCGCACCCAGATATCGTGACATTTGGCCTAGTAGGGAGTCGAGGATCATAACATGTCTGGTAACGAATATTCCTTTTTAGTGCAACCGAACAGGCCCTAAATACAGAGACGAAAATTTCTGAATCGCGCAGAGCGGGGAAATCCGTTGAGATGTTGGGAGCACGGTTTAAAGCGTAGTAAGATGGTTTGTTTCCTCAATTCAAGGCTCCACTGACGTGGCAATCAACCAGGCTTTACTCTCTGTCGGTATACGCCCTAGCAAATCTCTGCTCGTTCACATTGGTCTCTGCCTCATATTGTGTGCATGTGTTTTGGATATATTTCATAAAGTTTGTGATTGCAAATCTCATGGGAGTCATTAGTCGCCCACGTTGCTGTATTTTCAAGCTTGTGATATCTCGGCATTAGTTAAGGCGAGTATCTACATATTCCTCAATCTTACCGGGGCCGGCTGGCTGCAGGATCGTCTTCCTCTTGATGCCAAGAGTTCTTCTAGTGAACCCCGGTCCCAGGGACGGGTTCCGACCACCCTTGCTTTCAGAGGCACATTTAGCAGTATGTATAGGTGTTTTGAAAGTGGCAACTACCGACCTAGGCCTTTTTTCTATGATAAACCCCCATAGAGAAAATGCAGAACTCGATATTGGCCAGGAATCACGACACATCAATGGCGGAATAGTAGCCGTATAATCGGAAATCACGCATATATCACCGACAATTCATATGACGTGAAGACGGTTACAAATTGTGAATACAGAAGAGGTGGGGTTGCCATTATATCCAAGGTTGAATTGATACGTGTAAAATCTATTCTTTCTCAAACCAGTTAAAACCTGATTTCGCACACAGATTAAAGAATATTGATTTCTTACTAGTCTGACTGTTTCCTAAAGACGAATACAGCATTCACCTCTTTAAGGAGGTTTCATCAGACTAAGCATGAATTCCCCAAAATACTGGTTGATGTGATTAGAACCAAATGATTAAGTGGTCTGAAATCGTTTTTCACGTCAAGAGGCCACCCAGGACCGTCTAACCATTGTGCTCATCTATTTTAGAGCCGACAGATGGTCATTTCCAGTCACGGCTATATGTGCGTCTTGCAGCAGCAATCAATACAATCACAATCTACTGCAACTTATATTGATGTCGATTTTATACTATATAAGCAGATTTACTTTAATTTTCAAGCAAGAATGCTCCCTTAATTAATACAACAAAAGAAACCTCACCGCGATTAGAGCTGATGAAGTCTGTCTTTCCATATATCTTGAAACAATTGAGAGATAAACTGAGCACTAGGATATAGATAAAGGATCTGAATCTCAGATTTTGGGAGTGGAATGGTATTGACTGCATTCACCTTTGTTTCGCACCTTGATATATATCTGAATCCATTGTTGGTATCTAATCGTAAACCATAAAGACAGGAGATTTCGAGGGAGATTACTTTAGTTGACTCACGCAAGCCGGCTAACATACACATTCAAAAATATCTTTACCCAGCTCGAGCTCTCCAGACCGCTCAGACAAGATATCAAGCGCTTAAAGTGGTATCTGACAGCTATCCAATCACAGAGATCGAATTAGAGATTCATCGGCTAATAACAACTCAGGAAATTAAAAAGACAAGGCATGTTAGAGTTCTAGTTGAATAATTCCTAGGGTCTAGATTATTGTCCACCAATCATGCAGGTTGACATGGGAATAAACTCCACATGTTCGCCAAGCTTAAATTTATCCTTGCACCCTACATACTTACAACCTCTAATAAATGAAAGTGCGTATGTGGCACCGGGATATGCCGGTAGACTCAACGTTTCTACTATTGATGATGGGGTCTATGCATGCTGCTGTTACAACTAACGACCAACCCCACCATGAATTCCGGATGCCCAGACGCCTTTCCGAACGTCTTTCAGCCCAATGGACAGGAGATGCGCAGCAGTTAGCTAGAGAGCCCCTTGGTTTGATCTATAATGTAACCGGTTCTTATTTGTTGCGAAAGCCAGCAAGAATCCAGCCACACTATATATCAGAATTTCGGTTTGCCCATCCGAATTATCCTAAAGCTTGTTCCGGCCGGCCTACTGCCAAGAATCTCGGCAAATCTTGTCGATACTGTGGTTTATACTGGTCCTACAACGTAAGCCTGGGGTGAAAACCATCGCTTTAATCCTTATGAGAAGCGCGATATATATTTCCCGTGGTGGTTTACATCGCATCACTGGCGATCACTCGGTGCACCCGTTGGCAACCATGATAGAATCGTTGTCCCTAACAGATACGTAAGTACATGTATCTTGGGATGGAAAATTTTCTCAATGGCAGTTATTTCGAAAAGATAACACGTGGGCGCGCAAAATCCCTTTCCCGAACTTCGAGTGAAATGGGGCACATTATTTCGGTGGCCTCGCCGAAAGCACCGGCGGTCAAGAACCTACGATGTCTAGGGTCATGTCAAACACATTTGCCAAGACCTCTTTCTAGGGGCATTCCCACTGACGACTAGGGTGGTGATCGACACTCCGCGATAGCTAAACCCATACTAGTTTGGTTCCAGGCTGGCTTTATTACAAAGCCAGGAACTGGGGCGGGGAGGTTTCAACGAGCAAGTAAGCAGGAACCCTTATACATATAGCTACATGTATAGTTTATCCGCACAAACAAACTTGCTTTGTCCGTGAATCGGTATGCAATATATTATATGGGCAGGGCAGAGATGACTAGCATTTGATCAAAGCTGCAGACTCTATCACGGTGAATCAAGCTGGCAGCTACATGATATGCCAGCTCCTGCCAATTAGATTGCAATCAAACAAGCTTACGACGTCGTCTTGCCCCCCTTTTATCCGCCAACGTACCCCAACGGGTCTTTAGCCACCTTGGGTCTACCCCGCGTTTTTTGCAAGTGTCAAGAATATTGCATGCAATTCTCCCATGGTAAAGTGCTATGTGCAGAGCATGCGAATTGCCTCCTACGGCCCCCCCCCCCCCCTTGCAACTGCAACTACCATGGAGTGTACCTGAGTGCGGACCCCTGCCACTGCGTCCCGAATCTCGATTGGAAAGTTTTGACAGCATTCTCGGATCTAACCGACGCGTGTCCTTGGGACATGGATTTAAGCTCTTTTCCTTGGCATCGCTGGAGCTCGGCGTACTTTTATTCCTGCAACTAGCTGCTACTACTATATTCTACTGCTACCACAAAATAGGAAAGATCAACTCCATTCCATGTACTGGATACTACACACATGCATAGTACCCTGAGCACAACCGGTCGGGCAACTCCATGTGTCGTTGCAAATCCGCCAATGGCTTGCAATCCTTGCACAGAGCGCAGATCTAGTAATAGCATTAAGGTATTAAGCTTAATCTACTATTCACCACACAACAATATACGTACTAGGAATGCCTACATGCAGAGTCGTCTGGCAGTACAGGATCACTACCCCGAGAGGGCCGAAATTCACAAACATGCCAAGGTCATTGCAATGTAGAATTCATAAACAACAATATCCAGGAAGTGGAGGACTCGAGCTTCTCATATATTGGATGAAAAAATATTTAAAAAGGGCCACCATTTCCCCCATCTTCTCCTCATCAGCCAGTCAGACAATCAGCAGCATCTCGAGCAACTCAGACCACATCCCCCTCATCAACAAAAAAAGCAGGAAAAAACAGAAACACATCCGCAAACATGCTCTTCCTCAAGCCCACTTTTCTCCTCCTCGGCTCTCTCTTGTTCGGCGCCACCCTTGGCCACGACGAGACCTTCGAGCAGCTCGTCGCCCGCGAGAAGCACGTCGAGGCTGCCCGCCGCGACCTCGAGAGCTGTGCCCACAAGCTCCGTGCCCGCGACGACATGAACTACCGCAAGATGCAGAAGCGTGAGGCCTGGATCAACGAGTTTGTCGAGAAGCGTGGCATCACTCGCCGCAGCGTTCCATTCACAAAGAGGCAGACAACCTCTGCAGCTGTTTCTTGTAAGTCCCTGCACGGTTTATCAATTCGATTGAATAGCCATTATCAAGATATTTGGCCGCAAAAAGTATATAGGTTAACCACAAGAACCACTAGGCATTCTTGCGCCGGAGGTCACCATTGGCCCCTACTACCTCGACGGCATGCCCATTCGTGTCGACAACCGCGAGGGTGAGCCCGGCGTTGAGTTGCTTCTCGAGATACAGTTCGTCAACGTGTGTATTCCGGATTAACTTCTATCCCCTTTCTTTTCCTTTTTTTTTATGCTCAGTAGATACTGATCGCAACTGGCAATATACAGACCAAAACCTGCCAAGTCGTACCCAACCTCTACATTGACGCCTGGCACGCAAACGCCACCGGTGTCTACTCCGGTTTCCAGGCCGAAGGAACCCTCGTAAGCCCCCTCCCCCCTTCCCTCACTCCACTCTCCCCTCTCCTCCAATAACGCAAATACAAACTATACACCAAAACTAACTCTAATCAGGGCGAAACCCAACTCCGTGGCCTCCAACCCACTGACTCCGACGGGTAACCCCCCCCCCCCCCAAACCTAAACCCATTCCGGGTGATACCTCATGACGCCAATTATCCAGAACTAACATGCATACCCCAACAGCATTTCCCACATCACCACGATTTTCCCCGGATGGTACCAAGGACGTGCCGTGCACACGCACATCCTTGCACACTATGGCGGCACCGTCAGCGGCACTAAGTACACTGGTGGCACGCGCCCGCACATTGGACAAATCTTCTATGAGCAGAGTCTCATTAGCAGCGTTGGAACTGTTTCACCGTACACTACGAACCGCAACCAGTTGACCACCAATACTGCGGACGGTATCTTCAACCAGCAGAATACTGGATATGATGGTTTGTCCCTCTTCTCTATCCATGTACGGGTATGTGGGTGAATACTAGTGCTAACTGATGTGATAACAGCTATTGCCGAGACTGAGCTTATCGGAAGCACTATTGCCGATGGTATCTTGGCCACCATCTCTGTTGGTATCTCTATTTAAACGGAGATAATTCGGCCGTTTGTCAATTATGCACGGCCATATATATGTATACTGTATTGTAGCTAGCTGGACTATTTCTGAGGACTTAAAAAATTGAATTCGTTTATGAAAACCTGCCTAAAATACACATGAAAGAAAAGGTGACCATAGGAAGAAGCGGGAAGAATAGTGAAAAATGAAGAAAAGAAAGAAAACTACACTACAGAGAAGGGAACAAGCTGCCACTTATTTCTGCGCAGCCTTAATCAAATCCGCCGCCTAAAAGTCACACCATATCATTAGCAAAAGCCCACATAAAACCAATATTTTCAAAGAGCCGATCGCAACATACCTTCTCCGCAATCGCGTAAACCGTAGACACAATATGCGTCGCCGGAATCAACGGAATAATACTCGCATCCACCACCCTGAGATTCTTCACGCCATACACCCTCAAACTCGAATCCACGACACCCCCCAACTCCCTCGGCATCATCGCCGCCGTGCCCGAGGGATGAAACATAGTTGACGCACTACTCTTCGCATACTCCAAGATTCCCTCATCGCTCGTGACATTTGCGCCGGGCAGCAGCTCCGTCGGCAGCAGCGCCTGTATCGCGTCTGTGGCCACGACCCTGCGCGCATAGCGGAACGCCTCGACCAGGAGCGTCAGGTCGACGGGGTTGGAGCCCGTGCGCAGGTCGACGATGGGGCGGAGGAGGGGGTCAGTGCTGTTGATCTCGACGTGGCCGCGCGAGAAGGGGTGCTGCACAGACACGGCGAAGGGCATCTGGTAGCGCCGGGCGGAGCCGCTCTGCCAGATGAACTCCATGGCGGCGGTGTTGGGCGTGGCCAGGTGCGAGAGGAGGATGGAGCGCTGGACGGAGAAGCCGGCGAGAACGGCGGCGGGCGTGTCGTTGCGTAGGTGGGCTGCGGCGGCGGCGGCGGCGTAGGATGAGAGGAGCGGGGTGCTTTGGTTGGTGTAGGAGGAGAGGGGGAGGAAGGCGACGGAGTTGGGGCCGCCGGTGGTCCAGGCACCTGGGTAGGGGTTAGTACTGTGCGGTCTTGTTGGTCACTGACTCCTAGGTAAGTGCTTACCTTCGCGGTCGGCGTAGAAAAGTGCCTTTTGCTCCGCGTCATATGTGGCATTGCGGTCAAGATCCCACAGTGAGTGCTCAACATTGTCGACTAAAGTTTCCCTACGTTAGTTGAGACTCCTTCTTAATGGTGGAATGGCTGATCCATACGCTTGAGTGACATAGTAGCAACTATTTACACGCAGAAATCAGTACCGGTCTTCCGATCATTACCAGGGTTAGGGTTATCTCTTACAAGGATGGTCTTGGAAGTTCTGACCACTAAACATTCGGTTTACTACTCTCAGCAACATGTCCTATATTATGCGTAGGGCAACTTTGACTTACACTCCGGGTAGATCAACCACGACTGGGATTCCGAGGCCTTCAAGTAGGCTCTTCTGTCCGACTCCTGCACAATACACAATGTTAGAATCCGGGCATGCATGGTGAGCGTCTGGGCGCATGTGGGACTCGGGTAACAATTACCAGAAAGCTGCAGGAGCTGCGGCGTGTGAATTGTGCCAGCTGAAACAATGTACTCTCTCCTGGCTGCAACCGTGTATGTGGTGTTCTTGCCAACCTCGATGTACTACAGCCAACATGCCAACGGAATCAGTACAAATCAGTGTCAACGCCCGGCAGCCGCCAGCGACTCACCTCAACACCAGTAACCCGATCCTTGCTAAGCAGCAGCTTTGTTACATGCCGTGAGGTGATGACATGGAGATTTGTCCTGTTTGTGAAGTTGTCGTAGTATGCGCTGCGCGAGTACGACCGCGTCATGTTCTTCGGGTCAATAGTGTTTGGTGACCAGAAGGCACCAATAGCGCTGCCGGCCTGGTCCCTGGACTGGGCAATCCCGAGGCTCATGAGGGCTTCCTGAAAGTTCTCTGAGTCGCAATTTACATCAGCAGAGGCCAATTGTGGAGGTGTGGGGAGGCTAGGAGGAACATACTGTTTTGCGGGAATATGAAATTCGGATATCCGGACTGAATGTATCCGCTGTCACCATGCACCTCCGGATCATACGTGATGCCAAACTCCTGCACATGGTCCGCATTTGGGGGCGTGAATGTCTCGCTCTACAGCACCACATTAGCTGAGCTAGCTGCTCGCAGCCCAAAGCACCAGAAAAGACGAACCTTCTTGAAATACGGCAGCATGCCCTTCCACCCCCACCCTGGATTGCCCAGCTGCTCCCACATGTCATAATCGCTCGGCGAGCCCCTATCAAACATCATCCCGTTGAGCATGGAGCTCCCGCCCAATGCGCGGCCAATGGCCAGGTTCTGGGGACGTCCGGAAAGAAACGTCTGCGGCTCGGTCGTCACATTCCAGTCGTACTTTGAGCGCATCGTGTCGCCCAGGCATCTCTGCAGGATGGCTGCACACTCCTTCTGGTCCGGAATACCGGCCTCGAGCACGAGTACGCTGACTATGTACACGCTTGCTTGTCAGTGATTCTGTACGTATGAGAGAAATACGGATTTGTTCGTTGGGGAGAGGCAGAGGAATAGAAAGTATTACTTTTGGGGTCCTCAGTGAGACGGTTTGCGACGGCCAGGCCCTAGAGGATTGACCGAGTTAGCTACCACTCCATTGGGGGAGAAATGTTTGCTGGCGGGCTTCACATACGGCTGTTCCGCCGCCGGCAATGATATAGTCGTAAGTGCCATTGACCTGCTCCTGACGTTCAAGAAGCTGCCCCAAGAAAGGCGCCGCAAAAGCGCTACCCGTAATCGATAGACTGATAACCAAGTGTAGAAGCATCTTTGCACTGTTACTATAGAGCCAGAAAGATACTCCTCCAGACCGCGTCCTTGAGCGCGCTTTATAAAGAATCTCAAGCTCACCCACTCCCACTGGCTCCCCTCCCCCCACCACTCCCACTCCCAATTCCCATGCGGGGCAGGGAGTGAGTCGAGAGCCTCCATAACCACGTGTGCTAGCCCTACAGAAACGGTACCGGACATGTCGCTTCCGGCGTGCAGAGCAGAGTCAAGCCCGCGGTTTGCTCGAGTGGTCGTATCGTACCGATCCGCTGTTCTCCCTCCCTGAGGTGGGAAGGGTAGGGGGGGGGGGGGGGGGGAGGTGTTACACCGCGTTGTATACGGGTGCGACTCGGGCAGGTGCGATCCACTTTGCGCCTACTGCGCTGCTGCTGCTGTACGTAGCCTTTCCTGGGTTGGGTACCATCCATATACTAGGCTGGGAAGCTCACCTGCGCTGGGATTTCCCCAGGCCTTTGAGATTTGGGTTTGAGCTCATGCCGGTACCCATCCCATGGGCCAAGCAAGCAAGCAAGCAAGCAAGCAAGCAAGCAAGCAAGCCAGCCAGCTCGCTCGAGACAGAAACTCACTTGTCGCGCATTATACTGGAATACGAGAAATCTGCACTGCAGAGAGAATCAACCACGAACTCATCCCCCCCCCCCCCCACCGCGCCGCGCCCCATCCTCAATATCTGTGATAGTTCGCACAAGCGCATTCCCCCCCCGCTGCTGACGAGAGCCTGACTCAAGAGCTATCTCTCCTTCAGGTCCTTGCGAATTATAAATTTGATACTTTCTGGCATGAGGTATCCGTCCCATGTTGCGGCGAAGACGGTCTTGGCGCACGTACTGTACGGATGCAGTGAGGAATTATGCTGCCGACGGTAGCACAGAACAGCATTAGCCGAGAAGCAGGTATGATAATATATGTATGTACGTGATATCGAGCATTCCAAGATACTGTGCTGTGAACAGAGGCTGATCTGTCAGGTACGCAGCGTGCGGACAACTCGGCGGGACCACGGCAGCCTTCTTTTTTTGTTTTTTTTTCGGATTTCGGCTCGCCCCGAGAACAGAGGTTGTAATCAGCAGATTGTTGCACGTTGTTTCTCTACGGCGTGGAGTATGTATGCAACTTTCGACATGCAAGCTACGAGCTACAATGTACCTGTACTCTACTCTACTTGTCTTTGACAACCACCTGCGTACCTAGAGTACCTGGAATTATGCTCATGCCGGGGAACCCAAACTTATCGACTCGTGCAACGACACGAGACAAACCAGACTCAAGGAGAGGCCGAGTACCCCCCCAAGCACCATGCGGGGAAAGACAAATGTATGTACGATCCTGCAGATCTACCTACCAGCCAGAGCGAGAGAGTGGTTCACCTGGAGGAGACCTCCCCCCCCCCTCGGTTATGAGGTATTTTGGTCCATAGGTAACAGAATTAATTATTCGCACCACATCTGCCGGGGGGTGTTAGATTTCGGTAGTTGGATGGGATGTTAGAGACATCCCCCCCTCGAGCCAATGAGAGAACCGTTGCCATGCCAGGCCGAGGAGGTGCGTGGCTAATAATCCGTGTTGGGGGGTTTCTTCTATGGTTGGGGACACCTTGAGACGGAGGGTGCGACATTGGTCCCCCAGTGAAGATCACCTTCCTAATCTAGAATTACTTAGCACGAAATCCCTCCAAAAATGCCAAGACAGCAGATTTATGGCCAGCCACCGTGATCTGTTCCTAATCGGGTAATTTTGCACTAAATTACTTCCTAATCGGGTAATTATTGGTGTGGAAATGCGACATTCGGTCAGCCTCTCACCAAAAACCCAACTTTTAAAAATTCAATAGCTCAACAACCACAATGGATAAAATTAATTGGGCTCTGTTACAGTGTTATTTATCTCCTTCCCTATCACCCTACAGAGTTATTTTAATTTTAATGTGTTGTGGTGGTTGGCCATTAGGCCTCGAAGTTCGGCAACTTTGACACTCCGGCTCAAGGTGTCCCCAACCATACTCACTCGGAACGTGGGGCATGTAAGCCCTTGGCCGAAAATTGCATTACCAGGTCCAAGAACCCCAGGCACGCATGATAACAGTACCATTCCACCCTGTCGCTCCAGGTTTTGGGCGCGGATATCGTGTCCGATATCAAATATTGTCGTGTAAAGAAGCACCAGATGCATACATATACATACATTTTATATATATATATATTTGAGATGATTGCGTTTAGGGCGGGGAGGCAAGTGCAAGGGTCTGCCGAACTACTAATAACGACCTGCCAGCCTGATTGGTCGAGCGCGCAAATATTTGGGCGCCGCTAACCTCGATTGAGCCACCGGTAGCCAACATTAATAGGTAGCTGTGCCGAGAGAGATCAACTGCAGCGCAATAGCACTCACATCATATCATATCAGATCGCCGCAATCGATCCTCCAACTTTAACTGCGGGCAGTAGGACAAGCGTATATAACGCGTGACAAATAAACGAACCCGGCCAGCCCGAGCTGATGGGCCGGGCCGGCGATCCTGGATAAGTTTTTGTAAGATGTGCTTTTACAGAGCGTTATATTGGAGCCATTCATGAATTCAGCTTGCATCCCCCCTTTGTCTGGATTCCGAGCTCGTGGAAATTCATGTGTGCCTTGGCTATATATATAATAGTACCGTACAAAAGTTCAGAGACTACATGCATGCATGCAGTTAGTTAGAAGTGTCGGTCGACGGGTGCAAAGTTAGCCCCCAAAGGCGCCAGTGGTGTAGCACCTGTCTATACCGGGTCATCTACCACATTTCAGGCCGGCCACTTCTTTGGGAAAAAAGGGAAGAGGGAAAAAGCGATGAGTCGCGGGAACAGACGAGGGCGCTTTCAGACAGAAGAGGTTTCTGGGCCTGGAGCAGCATGAGCGGTCATGCAAGGCCATATATACAGCCACTCAGCAAAAGTGTTTGTGGTTTGGCGTTGATATCAGTGCGTAGTGTGGCGCACCCGAGATGTTGATGCCCTTAATGGTACGTACGTTGAGAGTCAAAATAGCGGAAAATATACAACATAGTTCGTGACTATAGATAAAAAGAAGATGGCCATTGGTCTTATTCTCCATTGAATTCGGGTGCCATTGGTCACAGGGAAAGCCTTCCCTTGGGGTTTTTTGATGACCCGCCAGGATTACATATATGGAGAAATGTCTCTGAACCACAAACACCTTTGCAGAGTGGCTGTACATTGGCTATACATATAGCCATATATTGCGACTTGCCAAAAAATAATGGAACGCAACAGGCTTCAACTCATTCACAACCGACCACAAAGAGGCCATAAGTATATACGGTAAATGATAATAAGGAATATAAGAGACACAACCCAGATATACCTTCATCCTGTATCGTCGTTCGTTGGTGGCGGTGTTGATTGGTGGCCTGTCGTTGCGGTGTACATGTTCATTCTTGACAACCCGCGATAATTTTCCGGTGCCAGTCGATATCTAGGAGAATATGCGCATCTTGATGAGATTCTGAATCCCGAATATATGCGTGTGATGCCTCCTGCGGGGCCGGATCCCAACATGAAACACGACTGCTTGAGTCGAGAACTCATCCCGACTCTCACTCACAGCATATTCCACTTGAAAACCCGGCCTCTCCAACATGTATATACATACAATCACGTGGCCGACTCCGCGCCGTCAACCCTTGAAACACTCTTCTATATACATACACAAGCACCTCAACATACACACACTGTGTATTCCCCATCACGGCTCTTCTTTGTTGGTTTCTGCCCAATGTCTCACTGTCACTAGCTGTTCCGCTCTATAATAAGCAACACCTCCAGTCCCACGCTTGAAAAAAGCCCACACACGCACCGCCTTGAAAACCCTCACCTCTTCCTCCCCCACAAAAACACATTCAAGACCGCCCCTCGAAATGCCTACTAAACGCGCCCCGAGTCCGCACCTGTCTCTGCCCCGCTATACCTCACGACCGCAATTGCCCCCGGACTAACCATAGCCACATGCACGCATAGAATATTACCATTTCAACACACAACCATCCATAGCTATATCCACACCCCACACCCATACCAGCCATGCCGCCCTTCCCGCGCCTCCTCCACCGCCTCCTCTGCATCCCCCTCCCGCCGCGGCCGCCGCCCAAGCCCTCCCCCCACACCATAAAACTCCCCATCAGCCACCCATACAACGCCCGCGCCGCCCTCCTCTCCTCCTACCGCCGCGCCACCCCGCCCCGCCGCCGCCCCACCCGCTTCACCCGCCGCCCCAAGCCCCTCTCCACGCGCTGCTCAACCCTCAGCTTCACCTGCGCCGGCCTCCCCTCCCCCCCTCCCCTGCGCCCCCGCCCCCGCCCCCGCCGAGCAAGCACGGGTGTCACCAGCAATATACAGCCCCGACAGCGGCCTCGGCACCTGGCTCCCCGCGCTGTGCAGCGCGTGCGAGCTGTTCCCGGCCCTCCCGGCCCGCGCGCTGTGCACGCGCTGCGACAAGGCGGCTAACTACAGGCCCAGCGCGCGCACGCGGCCGGCCAGCGAGGCGTGGACAATCTCGGCGTACGAGCGGGACTCGTTCTGCGGGTCGTTCTATGGCGCGGATGAGCGCGGTGCGTTTTGTGGGCCTGGGACGTGGGGGGAGGAGGAGGAGGAGGAGGAGGAAGAGGAAGAGGAGGAGGAGGGGTGGGGGGGGGAGGGTGGAGGGGATGGACTCGCCGACGCTGCCGGGGGAGCGGTTATTCATGGGGCGGCGGCGGCCGGTGGTTGTGGAGCGGGGCGCGGTGGAGCGGGAGGAGGTGGGGGTGGTGGTGGTGGAGGAGGAGGTGGGGAGTATTGATTTCAAGTCGAGTTATTATGGGAGGCTGTATCGGGACTGGATCTCGGTGTCGTGAGCACTGCTGGTGGTGTTTGGTGCACGAGGATGGTCTGTGGCCTGAGGGGGTACATGCATATACTCCATAGCTAGCTAGATGCAAAGTAGATGATGATAATAATAATACTGTAAATACAAGCACCCAATCTCCCAAAACCTCCCCACTGCCCGCCCGTCCGTCGCGGGGGGGCGGCCGAGTGATTTCCCATGACCCCGCCACACCAAGCCACGGCCATCCCTGACCATGAACATGCATGCGCCGCCCGCCCGGCCAGGGATCCCGCCACCACCGCCACCATCCAATCCCGGCCCCCCGGCCCATGGCCCCCAAGGTCTTTATTCCCCCCCAGGCTTCCGGCACCGAGTGATGATCCATGAGGTATGAAACACCCGCCGCCCAGCATGAAATTGCGAAACGGATTGCCACCAATGTTTATAAACAAACCGTGTGGTGGCGTCGATGAAACGGCGGCTTGTGACGAAAGGGGGGATATAATCTCGTCGGAGCCCAGTGGCCCGATCCCTGCTTCCAGCTACATCCATCCAGAGCAAGTAGCCTGATATATATGATCATGATGCCAGTGACCAAGCTCCTGGGAGTAACTGTACCACATGCTGCCCACGGAACGAGTCAGCAAAGTCCTGCTCTCCAGGTAAGCCGATCGATTCATGAAACTCCCGCATGTCTTCTCGACACCCCGGCCCAGTCAACACCCATACCTTTCTGGTGAGCACAACCCGTATCGCCAGGCACGACGGTCCCTTGCATCGCAATGAGCTGAAACACCTTCTTGCCAGCCCATCTGATGCACAGCCGCGGATATATACGTATATCCACTTCCCCGGCCACTCTGCCCCCCGCCCGGTGCCGCGCTTGGTGCTTATCCAGGCTCGTTACATGTATACGCCACCCGCAGCCGGTACCTCCCGCGCCGTCGACTCGCAATGGCAGGTGCTTTAGCTCCTAATTAGAGGCATGTCGATGCTGGGATTTGGGGATTTGCCTGCTGGACCATGGGGCAATGATGTACCGGTACGGCGGGGCCGAGCGAGACCAGCAGCACCACGAGCTGCAATCACCGCCCCGGCTTCAAGGACACAGGGTAGGATCAGACCCGGGGGGGGGGCTAGCCGAGAGTCGAGACCAACCTTTCCAGATCTGCAAGCACGGTGTGACATCATAGGCCCACAGGGAAGGTACCGTCCACCATCAACATCACGCAATCGATCCTTCATCTCCCGCTGGCTGGCCCGTAAGGATAGCAACCCCCCATCCTCTCCTCCAGATAGTAGCAATGACCGCTACCCGCTCGGCGCCGGCGGATAGAACCAGTCCTGCGGCCCTACACCTGATCAGGTGCCTTTTCGAGGTAGCTCCAACCATCGAGGACAGGCGGAGCCACATTGTGCCACGGCAGGCCTCCAGCCTGCGTGGAAGATGGATCATCTAATCTGTCCTGCCATCTTCTTTAGCCGGCGTAACGGAATGGGTGGGGGGGCTAAACTGGAGGAGAGCGCACATGTGGTGGATAATAGGCTCATGAGGTATCACTCGGCTGTGGGGGGGCAAACTCTGGCTAGATAGCCTTTCGCCTAACATCCCTAGGGTTGGTCCCTTGGCTCCCTCGAGCGGGTGGGGGGCAGTCTTGGGGGGCATGGAGTATTATTGTGGTTTGATCATGAAAGTAATGTTTGGTGGGGAACTCTGAATTAAAGGGCGTTACAAAAAACACAAGCGTTCGACGTCTGTATTGTAAAAGATAAATTGGTTCAAAAGGGGGCCAAATATAGGAAGACTCATGCAATGCATAATATGGTGGGTCTGTCACGAGGAAGGATAGGAGCTTCACTTCTTCAATCTAAATCTAAACTATATAGTCTTCCTCGTCGTCACCAGGGACGTTTTCTATCACTGGTTGCTAACTGTTTCCAATATAATATTGATTGCATGTCATTACACAAGTTGACAACAAAGCACTCCCGAGATGGAAGGGAAAATACATGTAGTACCGGTATTAAGAGGCGTGTGTATAGCTGTTGTAATTGGATAGACATAAAAGAACAACCACCGACAGCTGTATTCTTATATACACCAAGGCCGGATTTCCCTGTTGGCTTTATATCTTATCATGAACTAGTACATGGCGTACGTACTAAAGCCACTCACTGCTTAACTTGAAGCGCATACTACAGCTAATATACCTATAAGGAGAGATGGGAATGAGGTTTAGGTACGTCTGGATGGCCCAACATAAACCCAGAACGACAACAACAATCTAAGAAACTACCACCGCAGTACCGCCCGCCCCTGACTCTACACCGGCCCCGACCACGGTACCCTAATCTAGGCGCATTCTCGTCGCGCCCTGCGTCTGCCTCCGCCACTGCATACAACAACACCCCCCCCTCCGGCTGGCAAACGAAAGTGATATTCTGTGACCCGCCGCGAAAGCGAGTGATATTCTGTGACTAGATCAATTGTTGCCAGGTAGGGTGACGGGTGGACGGGTGGACGGTCCCTGCTCTCCCCGGGAAGCAGGGGGTTATGGAGATGTGTGCCAGAGGAGGGAATGTGCGCAGCCCCGAAGCCCGTCTACACACCTCGAGCAATTAGCCGTACTCGCGGGGTGATTTTGGGTCCGGGTGGTTCCAGAGTGAGTGAATTCCGCCCTCGGAATTTACTCTAGCGTTATTATAAGTTTGGGTTTATTATAACGGTACCGACTACAAGGGTAAACGCCCTATAACGGTAGCACCTCTCGTTCCTTTTTGCCCGGCTTTCAGCACAGATTATTCTCACGATAGTTACACCACACTAGCGACAGCGATACGACGCTCAGTGAGCCAGAAGATTCAAAACAAAACGGTCAGTCAAAAGTACTTATTCATTATTTCTTCACAGTGATCACTCATGCTAATGGTGTATCGGCTCCTGCAGCATTCCTGCTTGTCCACGCTGACGCGTTTATAGCTGGTGGATTTACATTATTTGCCACCAGCGCCCCTCATTTGGGACGGCCGTGAGGGCAGGTCGCCATGCCGTTGGCCATCTTGATTTACGATTCAATTCACTACATGTGCGTTTACTAATAGAGTTTTAGGGGTCACTTTTATGGTATAACCATGACTCGTCTACATGTAGTTAAGCTAGACTGTGGACATATACATACTATGGCCACCTTGCACCAAACTCAAAAACCACAAGTTAACACGCGCCTGGTGTTGACCTGAACCGCGAAAGCAATTCTACACTCCTTTGATTGGTAGAATTGAAGTGGTCAAGCATCTCACCAGCCCTTGGCCAACCAAGGATCCTAACAAGCACCAGTACGGATATGGCTCAGCCCCCCCCCCCCTCTCTATATTCTGGTTGGCCAATTGCGGGCGCTACCCTGTTAAGAAGCTCCAAAACCCACGATTAGCATGTATGATCATATATATATGTGCTGAAAACATTACACCAGAAGGCCAAAGCTAGACTAACGCATCTATCTCAAGCTGAGATATTACGCTAACTCTCAAAAGTCCGGAGTTCATTCTTATTTCTCTTTGGCGAATCACCCGAGAACGTTGCCATGCAAGGCTATCTAAGGTCGACCGGCAATAGCATGCACACGAGCTGTCTTATGACTAGAATGCCCGGCTCGACCTATGCATACCTGATTTTCCTTATCCTGAGATTATATCTCTTATTTACTAATGGTTGGTATCCGCCAAGAGTCTGTTGGCATTCGCTGAGGGCCCAGGCCCCGGGATACAGCACCAAGAGCACCCAATAGTGTCCCAACCTTACCGCAGGGGGTTTCGACTTTAATACGTCGCTTTTAAAACATCTCCGCCCTGCCAGAGGATTCTGACAGGCTGCTGATATGTCTTCTTCAACAACCAAGTCGGCGCAATTTCATGCCACAGTGATCATTGGCACCCGAGTGACAACCGGTGACTCTGTAGCAACATTACCCAAATAACTGCACTGGCGCATGATGATCTTTTTCGCGCTTCTCGGCTGCAGATGCGTAGATCTGCTCGCTAGCGTAGGTTGCCGGTGGTGTTACTTAATCATTCGGAAAGTGCTCATCACGGGCGGTCACTCGGTTGGTACACACACGTGCGCGTGCACATGGGCCACCAACTCCACGTGGTGGCGCAACAAGCTCCTCCTTGGTACGCGGATCCGATCATCACAACGATGAGGAGGGGGGGGGGTGATGTCTTGTACGCAGCACGGGAGGAAGATCAACCTTCTGCATCGAACGAATGATTCGCGATCGGGCCGGCGGCATATGCAGATCTGCCATCGGAAACGTTCGGCAATGGTATCCACGATCGAATCCCCGCAGTAGACTACATAGCTCGGCGGATATGTATCCCGCCAGTTGAGCGCTCCTGCCAACGCCGACCAATAGGCTCTCGGTGCTCTGGACCTCCCAACTCCCGACCTATAGCTAGTAGCTACAGCTTAAGTTTCATCCGCTCTGGGTTCCCGCGTTTGCGACACGTATATACATGTGCATATGTATACTTCCACAGCTAGAATCACAGTAAGTACGTTGTTTAAAGTATATACCACCTACCTATGCATATGTGGGTGTTAAGAAATCTCATGGACAGCCGGCTTTAGATGCCCCGCCAATCTCTGAGACGGTGCAGCAAAGACAACAACCAGAGCCGATGCCCCCAGTTCCTAACCGGCAGACGTATTTGTAGACAGGAATCCTCCCGCAGGAGGATCCCCGGGTTATGATAAGTCTGCACGACTCCAATTACATGTTCATAGACTTCCCCCCCCCCCCCGGCCTGCATGAGCCCATGTACCGAGGTGGGGTTAAGGGTAAGTACTCAGAAACCCCTTTTGGGCTGAGAGGGCCAGCGGGGGTCTGCTATTGGTCGATTTTAAATGAAATGGCACTTGGCGGCCAAGAGAGTATTTGAATTCTGTGTGTTGCAGCTTTTGCAACGCAACCTCCCCTCTTTTCCACTCCTTCACCAGAACTTCTTTGATAACTTCGGATCAATAACCAGATGGAGCTGTGGGAAAGGGCCATTCACTGGCTATTTTTTTGTATGTTTAGGGTAATATTTGTATTTTCAAGGGAACATAGATAAAACGTCTCGGTATTTCTTTCCTCCATATAAATTCAGGGCCAAGACCAAAATTCATTGGCTACTTTTTGGTTGCTACAGGCAGTTTCCATACAAAAATCCACAGCGTCTCGGTATTTAACGTGCACAACCCACCCGGTACATACATAGAGTACCTACATACAAACAGCACCAGCCACCAGCCACCAGCTACCAGCCCCCCCCGCGCGCCTGCCACCGGCGCGGTTTGCCATAAACTGCCGGTCGCGTCGGTGTTTGATTCCGTCCACAGACGTATATAGACACAACCACCCGTCTCATAGGTAAACAAGTCATTGGTAGCTGTGATAGAGGCACTTCTTCAGCAGATACAAGAAGCAGATCATTACGCCCCGCGGAGTTCAAACTAAGGATTGGATACATGCCAGACCGCTCGCCAATGTTCTAGACTAGTATTCTCTCGGAACTCACCAGTCCAGAAGATAACTACTGGCTCGTCGTATCCCCCCTTAGCCCTCATACTAGATAAACTATAAATTCTAAACTAGGGGCAGAGGTAGCGATGAAAGGAAACGCTCAGAAAGAAGCTAGTGGTGATATGTATCGTGGTGATTTCTCGTCGCATACTTGTATCTAGGCGCTTAATACAGTATTATTATATTCGGTGGGCCATATATATTATATCGTGTATTAAAGATGTTGGTAGCCCCAGGCAGCAGAGGAAATTGTCGTGCCACTGCCACTGCCACCACCAGTAGTGGTAGGCCCGGGGGTGGGGAACAACACCGGGATATTAGTTCGGCGGTGGTTATTGATGGCATGGGGCATGAGATCATCGAGACAAAACCTGCTGGTGAGACTTTGGATGAGGACAGCCAGCATTAGAAGACCATGTAAATTAAAGGTTGGATATATATGCCAAGTCTCTCGGGGCGCCCGTTTGGCGGAGGTCTCGCGGTTCTCTTTCCGGGAGAAATCCCCTTATTTTATTTATTTTTTAATTTCATGAATACATGTAACCTTAACCCTCTCTAGCCCCCCCCCCCCCCTTCCACTATTGTGTAAGACATTTAATTTAAGTCGGTCATTTTAGATGGAAAAAGCGCCTCTATATATACTTGTAATCACAAACTCTCGATCGAGACTTTGGGCAGGACTGACTCCTATGTATTGACAATTATTGCAAAACATGAATTCTAATTAATATTCCAGGACGCGAGACAAGACTACCTATGCTCTGGCCTCGTCCCGTCCCGTCCCGCCCCGTGTTTCACCCATTACTGCATGTATGTAGTGGTGATCATTATATATGCCCAAATACGTGCCACCGTCGAGGCCCTCGCAGCGTTGCACATATGCATACTACTTGAGATAAACAGCTGTGAATTTAACAGACCAGGTTAGACTAGTCATCAGTCATCAAGTTCACATACGCTGCGATATTCGGGGGGGAGTACACCTTTAATTCCTAGCTAGACTATGTACATGTATGGCAGATCTACTCATAGAGGCCGGGTGAGCGGAGTACATGCATATCCACCCCTGAAGAATCCTATTGGTTGGAGGTCTGCATGTAATAGTGTCGAACTAATCGTATCTAAGGAACTACGAGACGTCCTTTCTCTGTTGCCATCTCGGGGCTTAATTAGCCGCCGTGGGTTTAGTCAGGTTTACCGGCCTTTAGTCATTGATAGGGCTTTCGATCCGCCATCCCTAATTCGTCTGTATTCAGGACTTGTGGCAATTCGTGGCTCGCTACACAAAACTCTCAGACTAGCTAGAAACGGCTATCGGCGGTGCAAAACTGACCCAAAAGGTGGTGATGGTTACCACTTATCGTTAATTCCTGTCTATCACCACGCCGTTTCTTCGGCGAAGGGATAGTTACATGTACGCATCCTAGAAGGATGCTAGCGCAAGCTTGGCCCGAGTGACATTCCATGATCAAGTCATAGTACACGACCGATACTACTACTTGTGGTGCCAGAAATTCTATTGATAATGCCGCTCCCACAAAATCCTAAGATTTACATTAATATGGTGGTCACATGACCAATAAACTATTTGGGATTGGCAGTAGAGAGTAGAGTGGTGGATTTAATGCAACTTTTATTACTTTTCATCTAAATTATCCTCTTTTCACCATCTGCACCCTCCAGCTCGAAAAAGCTAGTTAAACCCACATGAACAAAAAGGAAATATAGGAAAAGATGATTAATCTCGACACCAAAAATGGAATAAGGAAAAAGAAAAAGAAAAAAGTAAGTTGGGAATGTGATTAATATCCAATATTATACATCACATAATCTGTCAGCAGCAGAGGCCCGAGATGCACCGATCAACATCTCTATTTGTTGCAGCTCCCGTATGTGTAAGATGGGCGGTTGGGCACACCACATCCAGCAACAGGGTAGAAAACAACAGAGTACTCAACCACGGGCTTAGCAATCTCGACAACCTCGACAACAGGCTGGGCAACCTCAACGACCTCTACAACGGGCTGGGCAACCTCAACGACCTCGACAACGGGCTGGGCAACCTCAACGACCTCAACCTTCTCAACAGGCTGAGGAACGGTCTCAAAAACCTCAGTGACGGTGCTAACGGTCTTCTTGTTGGCCTGGGGGCACTCGTAAGTAGTGCAAGCAGGGACAGCGACCTGCTCAACAACGGTCACTGGCTCGTAGACTTGCTCGACAACGGGCACCTTCTCAATGATCTCGACAGTCTCGTATTCAACCACGGGCTGATAGACGGTCTCGACGACTGGGATGGTCTCCACTACAGGGACAGTCTCAATGATGGTCTCAAACTGAGGAACGGCCACCGCCTCATCATTGGTGTTGTAGTTTGTGTTCTAGTGCCGATTGTCAGAATTTTTGATACCAGAGGAGCATGTTTTGACTACTTACGCTGTTGTAGTTTACATTGGTGTTTCCCGAAACACAGTTTCCTGAGTCACAACGCTTGTTCAAACCACTACCAGAGCCAAAGGTTTCAATGGTAGTGTCAGGAACAAAGTTGAAGTTCTCGTTCATGGCAGAATCCCCGAATCCGCCAAAGTCATCAAATCCCCCGAACCCCCCGAACCCCCCAAAGCCTCCGATGAAGCCGGGGAAGAAAGGGACAATACCGAAACCACCGAAACCATCGCCTCCACCGCCGAAGACTCCACTAAAGAAGTCCTCGTTTAGATTTTGGTTGTTGTTGATATTCTGGTTGATGTTCTGGTTGTCGTTGTCATCAAAAGCGCCATCGCCAAAGTCACCGCCAAATCCAAACTGAGCATTACGCTTTGCCTTCTTGAAGAAAGTATCATCCTCAAAGGCGACATTGTTGTTGACATTGAAGTCAGTGTTATCGTTGATACCAAAAGCCAACCCGCGGAGGCCAGCCGCGGCGGCGGTTGCTGCGCCACCGCTTCCGATTGCACCTTCATTACCGGTGCCAAAGAAGCTGTTGAACTTTCCAAGGTTGGCCATTAGGTTCTGGTTGGCATTGACATTCTGGTTGATGTTCTGGTTGTCGTTGTCATCGAAGTCGCCTCCGCCGAAACCGTCAAAGCCTCCAAAGCCTCCACCTCCACCAAAGCCCCCAAATCCGAATTGACGCTTCGACTTGAATCCGCCAAACCCGCCAAACCCGCCGAATCCGTCACCGCCACCACCAGTGACTTGGCTACCATCTAGATCGGTGTTATCATTATTGTTGATGTTCTGGTTAAGATTGTGATTGAAGGTGCTCTTGACTTGATCGAACTTGTCGTGGATGTGGCCTGTAAGATCTCCACTGCCACATCCATCTTGGCAATCACCACCTTCATATCGCTTTCTCAAAGCAATGCTGGGGTCCTCCACAATAGAGAAGCTTTGGCAGGCTGGAGAACGCTCAAAGATGCCCCTCTTCTTAGTCTTTCCGTCGGGGGAGAAGATAAGCCCATTGCGGCATGCTGTATCGGCAATAAGCTGGACATTGGCAAAATCCGTGAAATCATCAGTGCAGCCACAGTCAGGAACAATCTCCTTAACGGTCCGGTAGACAGTTTTGATGCTGATGATTTCTGGCTGAGGGCATGTCTTGACGACCTCAATAGGAACTTCAATCCGCTCGGTGCATCCACCAGGAGCAAAGTTGCCAGTTGGGCTCGCCGTGGCAAAGATGCCAAGGGATACGACCAAGACAACAAGACTGTGAGGGATTTTCATTTGCATTTTGATAAGCTTTCTTTTCTTTTTTCCTAAGAAAGTCAGAACAAATTCTAATGATGAGAAATTCGGGGAGCGACAAGCTTACGTTGGCGTTTAGGGTGTAACGAGTGGAGAAGCTGAACAAATGGATGAAACGACAGGTAGGGAAGATAGGGCAGGATTTTGGAACTTGGCTATGGGGGAGGGCGAAGGTGGGTTTAAATACGGATTAAACTGAATGTTTGTCATGGCTTTCGAATTGGGCACATTTCCTCTCAAGGTCCTCGATATCGGATAACGTTGTGTAGAGAAACTACATGTTAGTATGCCCACTTCAGTGCTCTAAGGGGGTATAGTATAGTCAGCATTTGATGCAAACTTTCCATAGCTGTGGCGATAAAGCTCCTTATTGGCAGTCCGAGGGTAAATGACTGATCAGTCACTAGGGAAACCTCCTAGGTTTTCGTGATAGAAACAGATGGGCCCCTCTCGCTCCTAATCTTTGGCAGAGTTTCGTTCCAGACAACCCATTTCCATAGCCCATCCCCCGGAAATCATTCGAATAACCTTAGGGCCTCAGTGGCGTGTAGAACAAAAGGTCCAGAATAGAGACCCGAGATGATTATCGAATTGATCAATGCCGTGAGCTTCAAGCCTCGAAGGTTGATGAGCCGGGCATGTCCGGGCGGTAAGGGGGACCCGCACAGTAAACTCATAGTAGCTCTGCAGATGCTTTGGAATCATCAAAAGAAAATAAACTCCCGGGTGTAATCTCCAATACCTTCCCCGAAGCCGGTCAAGAGGCTTGATTTGCCAGGTGGAACTTCTCCTCGCGGATTTTTCGAAATTAAAACTTCATATAAACGGTTTTAAAGGAGATTGTTATTCCAAAGAAAACCCGGAGAATGTTGCCCAACTTCCCATTCGCCAAACCCAATCGACTTGTTTTTCCTTCCCTTGGTTTATCCCTTCGTCTGTGTTGTAGATAGTAGACTTTTACCTATTTAAGTCTAGTGAACCTGACCCTCACTCCGTGAACCATTTTCGCAGGTAAGCCACAGCCTGTGAGCCAGCCCTTCCCTTTTATGGCAGCACCAACTCCTCTTCTTGGCTAGATTCTTGCTAATCACTATTGTGAATTTCGGGCACAGACGAAGGGATGAATATTGCCTCCCGAGCCTCATAACTTGATCCTCTACTTATAATGAGGTCATGGTGATGAGGATATAAGGGCTGCCAAGAATCGCCCGACTGAGCATTAGTTTGTCCAAAAATAGACTCAGGGTTTTGAAGCTAGAAAGCCTCCGTGACCTCCAGAATAGGAATTTCTTCCTCATCGATTTTATAATGCAGATTGCAGCGCATCAGTCGTAGTACCTGGTTTGTGACATCAAAGGTTGGTAGTATGTAGTTCGTTACAAACATCCGTGCAATAGGTTCTTATCGCCTTCACATCCAATCCTTAGCTTCAAACAATAGTCTACTCTGACACTGATCGCAGATCGCCACTCGCTCCCCTAAGACTATTTATCATGCTGAGATTTGTGAGTAAAGTTTTTTGACCGAGTACCGTGTCAGACCTAGAATCGGGTTGTATGGTGATAGCACTAATACTTCACATACATTTTGGAGGCGAAAAGGCTCGGTAGTAACTACAACCAAATCTGTATGGTAACGACCCGATTCCCAGTCTGACACGGCACCAGGGCAAAAACATTATGCACAAAACCCCGGGGAAACTGATCCTTGAAGAACGATTTCATGGGCTCTAAAGAGTATCGTGAATTGTGCAGAAGAAGAAGCGCTGTGGCGATTTAACGAACCAAGAAATCTGTCCCAGGAATGTTTCTACCAGCTATGAACGAGCGGAGATCTATCGAACTTTAGAATTTGAACTCAATGTGAAATATCGAGCCGAAGGGAGGACGAAGGAGCGGTGCCTTACCTAGTAAAACTCTCACGTAGCTCTGTTTGGGATTTTAGGCCGAATATTCAGATATTGAGACTTTGTGCCCGAGATACGAAAGGGTGCGTGTAGTGTGTAGTGTGAATTCAAGGATTGGTTCCGGTTGTGGGGGGTCAAGTAGGTTTCGTGTTGCGGGGGATCTGCATTAGGGCTAGGGCCAGCCATGCCTACTTGCTTACCATCCATTGAATTGAACGCCAGTGTCACGTCTCACTGACAGGAATGCAATTTGGACTTTCTGAAGTTAAGAAGTAATGTCTTTGGGACAATCTCTGCCGTTTCGTCACATATATACAATACATATGCCTCCTATTCGAATCCTAGTACATACCATGGATATTCCTCTAGATTGCAGGGATGGGCTAATTGGACAGTCAGTTGGCGCCCTGTACTGAGGTCCAGAGAGCGATCTACCACCACCACCCGAACCACATATACATGCATGTAGAGTATGCAAGGGCATAGCTAGAACCCTTCCTTCGTACCCTATTACCCCGATTTCCGACCGCATCGCATCTCCGCCGTGTCAATAACCGGGTTCCGCACCGAAGACCAATTAAGCATTACCGAAACCCAGAAGACATCTATGCATCATCAATAGAGTAGTCCTTTAAACTGTCATTCCTCCATACCTTTGAATTCCTACACGTGTGCAGAATCAGGCTGTGAACCAATTTGATAAGCCTCCATCATGACCAAAAAGAATATTACCACCGATGATGTTTCCAAACACAGCACCCAAAGCGACTGTTGGATGACAGTTCGTGGGACTGTATATGATGTCACTGAATTCTTGCAGCAACATCCTGGAGGGCCTCAGGGTAATCACGCTTATATACCCCTAGCCTCGTTGATCGATTGAAGCTCTAATTCACTCCACAGCGCTTCTAGCTTATGCCGGCGCCGACGCCACGGGAGCCTACGACTCTGTGCACACACCCGAACTTCTAGAGAAGGATGCCCCAGCGAGCATAAAAAATCTTGGCCCCGTCGACCCTCGGAGCGCGACTGTGGCAGTAGACCTTGGCGCTCTCAAAGATACCTCCAGCACCAAGCCACCATTGGAATCGCTAATTAACACTTATGACTTTGAAGCCGTCGCAGAGAAGACTAGTAGTGCAAAGGCATGGGCGTTCTTTTCATCTGCAGCAACAGATCTTATATCCATGAGGTTAAACAAGGAGGTATTTGATCGCGTGTTACTGAGGCCAAGGGTGATGAGGAACAATAAGGAGGTAGATACGACTACAACCATATTGGGGGTTAGGACGAGGTCCCCATTCTTTGTAGCACCCACTGCTATGGCAAAGATGATTCATCAAGACGGCGAGATGGCGGTGTCGAAGGGTGCTGGTGCAGAGGGGATTATTCACATTGTAAGTAGCAATGCTGGAGAAACGGCCTACCCGCAAATTTTATAGTTAACCGATTCGTACAGATTTCGACCAACTCCTCAGCTCCCATTGCAGATATAATATCAGCCGGTCTAGGTCCAGAAAAGCAAACCCACTTCTTGCAACTTTATGTGAACACAGACCGTGCAAAAACCATAGCCCTCCTGAAGACCGCAAGAGAAGCGGGTGTAAAAGCTGTTTTCGTGACTGTCGATGCGCACCTTGCAGGTAAGCGGGAAGCAGATGAAAGACTGAAAGTCGATGTCCCAGTTAAGAGTGCCGTTAGTGGCGCTGTCAGCCATAACGATAAAAAGGGCGGTGGTATGGGAAGGCTTATGGGCCTGTACGTTGATAGAACCCTCAACTGGGAAGATATCCCTTGGCTTAAGAGCGTGTGCGGCGGGTTGCCTATTGTACTGAAAGGCATTCAGACAGCAGCGGATGCTCAGTTGGCCCTCAAGTATGGAGTTCAGGGAATAGTTCTCTCGAATCATGGTGGGAGGTCTTTGGATACGCAAGTCAACCAGATCGAGTCCCGGTCACTATTCACGCGGCTAATCAAATAATCTAGCTCTCCGCCTTCCATTTTTACTCTTTTAGAGCTTCATAAGGTCTGTCCAGAGGTCTTTGACCATCTTGAGATTTATATCGATGGTGGTATTCGTCGTGGTACCGATATATTCAAGGCGCTTTGTCTAGGGGCCAAGGCTGTCGGCATTGGAAGACCCTACCTCTACGCTCTCAACTACGGAGCTGAGGGTATATCACATTTGACGCAAAGTGGGTTTTTCCGTATCACATTGAGTTAGTAATTAGCTAACTGATTACAATCTTATAGTCTTGAATGATGAATTGGAGACGACAATGAGGATGTGCGGTGTAACAAACTTATCACAGGTCCATCCGGGATTTGTCAATACGGCAATGATTGACCATTTGGTTCCTTATTCTACCGGGCATCCTTATGTTAAGTGGAGGCCTAAGTCTATGATTTAGCCCTTTTATCTGGCTACTTTACAAAGTTCTTTGAGAAGGATATAGCTATTTGTGACAGATATTATACTATCCCCAGGCACCAACTCTCGAGATCGAAATAAAGATCATGGTCACCTCTGGACCTCCTTCAGATCATTATACTATGCCAATTCATTGTGACAATAAATTTCAATACATAAACACCATGAAATCTCGAAGAAAATAATAGGGCCCAGCTCTCAAAACATAAACTATCACTCGGATCCATTGACGTTTCTCTTGGCAATATTCGCTCCTTGGCGCTATCAGCGGTTGGACTCAGACGATTGTTTTTCTTTTCTGTCGCATGACCGAGTGATAGCTGGTGCTGTTTAAATGTCTATCTAGCTGAGGTTAGGCGCATACTCCTTAGTTTCCAGAATCTTCTTGCTCAATTGAAACTCCTACGACTTGGCATTAAGTGAGTGAACTACATGGGGTGCTGATAAGTGAGGATCTGTTTGTTTATTAAATGCTAGAGCCTTGTACAGCTGTGGGTAATAAGTCATCGGATGACCAAGCCACAATTTGCCTGCAAACGTGTATTTTTGTGGCGTTCCGTCCGATGACTTATTACCCACCGCTGTACATCCTTATTTAAAGCAGAGAGACATGTGTTTGTCAAAAAGTTAGTAATAAATCCTTGTCAATGGTTTCGTGGTGTAGTTGGTTATCACACAAGTCTAACATTGGTTTCACTTGTGGTCCCCGGTTCGAACCCGGGCGAAATCACTCTAAGTAGGTGCAGGTGTCTAAGCCTCCCTCATTTTCTTTTTGAAGGTTTGGCCGGAGGCTGTGGATACTTATTTTCGCAATGCCGGCTTAAGTCTGCCTGAGGCGAATTTAGGATCTGTGGGGCTACTACATGTAGTTGCTTCCCTACTTATGAGATCCCTTTGTTTATTTTCGCTTTCTTACTTATGAGATCTCTTTGTTTAATTTTTCTAACGGGTGTGCAACGAGAGTACCCTTACAGCATATATACGATTGACATGGATATTTTATCTTTATGTTTGGTATATACTCAACACTACAGAACCCAGGTTTTTGAGATTATATAGCAAATAATCCAATTGCAGTACTTGCGAAATTCGAAAGCTTAATTCTAAGATATTGTCTACCAATATTCAAGTATACACCAAGTAGTGGTGAATCATAAGTAATCATTCACAAGATACGATGATCTCAGGACACATTGATCCATCATAGTAGCATTAACCCCTCAATTTTATGTTCCCAATCCCATTAGTATGCAGCAATACCCAGCACACCATCCCAACATTTAGAGGCACATTAAAGAAAATGTTTCTCCCGAGAGATTTTCAGGCTGCATATCTGATACCCTCAAAAGTTGCATCACCACATATGCACGGTGCCGCCGTGATCACATGACGTCCCCTTTTTCAAAGGAGAGGAAAAGAAAAAAAAAAAAAAGAGGGCCCGGCGGCTCGTCAATAATTATGATTGATCAAAGCTAGAGGCCTTGCTCACACTCCATTTCGTTTGGCCAGAGGAAAAGATCAAAATAACCACCCATGATGATGTGGCAGTATTGGGAGAAGGGAGAAAAAAAAAAAAAAAAGACAGCTCTCTACCCAAACTATCAGAAATGCCCCTACCCCGCCCGTGGGTCCGTCCAGTGCAGTATGCAGCTCATCAGATCAGAAGTTCTTGCCCTCAGCTAGCTAGTTATCTAGCCAGAACCGCTAGTGTGGGAATATTCGTGACGCAATTGTTAGGGCTGGACCTCTCGAAGGGAGGTCTCTGGAAGATCGGCTATCAATGTTCGGTTCCGATCAATCGTTTCTATTGGTACCTTTTCTCTTTTCTAAGCAGAGCAGCGGCACAGCATGTGAAAAATTTACCCGCCGTGGGATCGCTCAGTGCAATCAGAATTGCTTTTGCTAAGCTAACCGCTTGACATTGATATGATTCCTTTTTTTTTTCTGCAGAGTCACGGATAATTTGGTTGGCCGTTGGCTTTGGAGCTGTGGGCGAGTGATATGCTGTGATCAGGTCTATGGTTACAAAGCCGGGCCGAGAATGATTGTTGTGTGCTTGTGTAATGTGGCAGTAAAGGTTATGTGCGTATGTAGGCGGCCTATTATGTATTACTTTCTCTGAACGGGTAGAGGCATATACACGTAGGTACCTCATGCCATCAACCTCCTACGAAATAGTGAGCTATGAGAAATCCTTAGACCTGATTGAAATATCCGTATAGGACGTTACATTGAAACCGATTTAAGCGTTTAGCCTGCTTGATCGGGCGGAAAATACTGCTGCTTGGTATAGATGACCATTCTATATTGAGGTTGAGGATCTTTGGTGAATATCCTTAAGGGACAACCGGTATGTTTGGGGTTAAAAAAAAAAAAAAAAAACCGGTAAGTTTAGGAATCTTAATGTGTATTTTTCTTTCTTTTTAAATGAAAAAACTTGACCTCATGGACTCTTAACGAAGCGCAGCAGGGGGTGTGGTCCAGGGATTTTCATAAAGCCTCAGATAAACAGCTTCATCACTTGACCTAAGTCATACACGCGCTGACAAGGAAATCCGTATCGAACCACTGATCGATCACTGCTAATATTCAGATCCTCAGGTTGTTGAATAGCAGCAAGGAATTTAGTTAGAAAATGAATTTTTGTTCTTTCTTCGAGGCCGGCAGTCATTTATCACTACATAGCTAGGTCGAGTTAGTCTAAATAATACCCGGTTAACCATAAAAGATATTACATACATGTATGTACTCTAAATAAACGCCCATTCTAGCGTGGAAATGTCATTTCAATAAAAAATGATTCAGAAACCTATATATATTTACCTGCATAAGTTAGGGGCATGAGCGCCAAGCTAGCTATCCCTTAATCCGTCAAGATATGCTGGTCGTGTGTCGTGGGGGCCAAAATGGTGACCAGTGCAATAATTGCTGTGCCAGAAACGGTCACTATTGACAGATTGGGACAGACATATCATGGCCTAGTCTCACCGCGGGCCTTTATTAGAAGCCAAGGAAGTTGAAGTAGGTGAGAGAGAAAAACATCTATCAATCATCGTGAACTGCCGCTGCACGTACAAATCGGTTTTCATAGCCGACTTTTGCTGCACCAGTTCTCGAAATCTCATTATTGAAATCCCTGGCCCCAGCTACCTTCGAACCGATGATAATCATACCTAGCGGCCTAGGGTACATACGGTTTAAACACTCAAGACTTACACTATCAAGAACTACAAGTCATATACCCATTTCAACTGATAACGCAGTAGATCAACGTATCTCTTCTTACCTCCGCCCCAACACTGCACTGGCATGGAACGCAATTTTAAGTAGTAGTCATACTGTGCTTGTTTCTCCCATGTAATCCAGAGCAGCGCGGGCAAAATGAAACTCTTGATTCCGACTCTTCCGTCTATAACTAATAACGACTAAACACATAAATTAAGTGTCTTTGTGTGGTTGTGAACCTGTGCGACCACAAATTACAGGAAATTCACGTTACAACAAGGTTTGACAGCTGATATATCTAAGCCCAAGGCAGCAGTATACATAGCTAGAGTAAACCTGCCGATAAAAGAAGATCTATTCGCCGGGTCTTCTCTAGAAATTTGTTGGGAATCGCCCCGGATCCAGGCTACCATCCTCAAATGTTTGAATGAAGAAGGCCGCCGGTAGCCTAAAAATGTATTCCTTAAAAAATAAAAATAAAATACCGCGCGATATGGGGAAACCATAGCTGTTGCAGTACAACCCCCCACCGGGAGGCCCAAGTGCATTCACATACCGCGCGATATGAGGAACAGTAGTTGTTGCAGTGCTGCTGACTCCCCCCCCCCTCCCCACAGTGCATATGGTTTCCCCCAGTGCATACGCGCTCAATCATGATCAGCGCGCAAGACCGTGGATCTTGATCAAGTCAAGTATCTTTGAATCACCGTATACCGTGCTCTCGAACGCTTAAAAGATAGATCCGTGCTAGTAGCATGAGGTAGTCGGTGCCCACGTGTTTTGTTTGGCCCCTTCCTACCCATTCAAGCGGGTCAGTCGCTTGTTTCAGTCACTGTTCGGTTCCGATGAATCCTTATATGTGATTTCCATTGCATATTACGCACTCGGGCTACTGCTGCTATTGGTGAAGGCCGTAGTAAGGTTTGAATCACAATTCTTACTCTGCCCATATGATGATGGTGTGTCCTTATGAGGCTCGAAAAAGTGCATACGGCACAGTATGAAGCGAGACTCAGGCAGGCGGCGTTGAGCTATCTTGGTAGACCAGATTGGCTAGAGGCGTTGATGCAAAAGCGATCATGAAAAAGCCTAGCGTAGTAAAGAATAGATCGTCCATCGGGTATAGAGTATGTAGCTGCATTGTTTTTGCGTGTGAGTAGGTACACATGACATATGTTTCCTTGAACTGCTATCCTCAAGTTCTTGGTTTGTTTCCCACTTAGGCACCATAGACAGTACGCATGTACCTACATGTAGGTACATAGCTACTTGTCGCGGTGGTACAAATCAATATGTATACTGTACGACGAATGTGACCGGACCGGCAGGTAGTAATTCCGCCTAGAGTAATGATATCTCTTCCATTTGTGCTGGCATGCAGAAGGTTTTTGCTCTCCCATCAGTACAACGTCAGTTTATTGAAATTCACCAACCCATGCACTCACGAAAAGAAAAGAAATTAATTATTCAGGTAGAGTATGTAGAGTGAGGAAGCGAGCCCAGATCAAGCATGTATGTATGCAGCACCAGCACCGCGCGCATTGGTTCGTTACCGTTATTAGTGTAGGCGCGCGGTATTGTAAGCACACCACAAAAATACCCGGCTCATTCGGTGGTGGCTCACAAAACCAGTGATAGCGAGGGTTGCGCAATGAGCAACAACATGTGTCTAACCTGATTTGTCTCCTTGGATGCAAAGTGCCAATCAGCTGTTGTCGATCAATTCATATATATTCACAAAGAAGTGTTCCCGCGCGCTGGTATTCACACACTTTGGCGCCGACAAATACTGTTGCGCCCCCCATGTTCCTAGCAATAGCTAGTTAGATATGTGTACCCAATAGATACATACTGTGGGAGTATGTATTTTTTTTTCCCTCTCTCTCTCTCTCTGGGGTAGGTACATGTAGGTAAATGGATATCCCCTGCCCTCTCCTTTGCCCCTCACTCTCATTCATTCGCTTGCTCGTTACCTCTGTCCTTGTCTCTCACCTTCCCATAAGCTCTTGATTGCCTTGTAATTCTAATCTAACCGCCCAGGGGAAACAAGAGCGCCTCTATAAACCAAACAAATATCAATAGTATAAATTTTATTTTGACATCGTCTCGTCCTCCGTTCCGTACGTTACCGAGCAACGGGTTCGTGGGGAAGGGTTTTCGTAATTAACCATCCTACTATTTGCTTTTCTGATCCCTGTCTGCGCTTCATACCCCCTATCGTTCAGCCGCCCCCCATTCGTTGTAGCCGTCCGCTTCGATCGTTCTGCTAGCCCCCGACAACCACGTTTTTAAAGCTGCACGGTGTGTCCTGGAATAGCCATCCCCGCAGACCACCTACGCGCGATCCTCGCTGTTGGTGCTGCAACCATTTATTCACTGAGCCCTCCAAAACCCATTTTCGCACCCACATAACATCTAGACCCCCCCCCCCCCCCTCCTCATCCTTTCCCCTTGTATAAGAAAGGCTCATCCGGGTTTTGGAAACGTTAGTGTAGCATCTCGCCTACTTCCCTCATTCACTGCGCATCTCTCTCATCGCAAGTCCTGCTGCAGACAAGGTATGTACTCACTAAGGAATTTCCTTTAATAATGCCCCCCCCCCCCCCACCTTCATTCATACTAACTATTCAATGTCGAAAAGATCCCACAACTATTTAAAAACCCCACCAAGCTATACCACGAAGATGTCGGCACCAACTCTCAAGATTAAGACCACCCACACCTCCAGAGGGCCGTTCTCGCCTCTCCCCTCAGAACTCCCACGAACTCCCATAATTGGCCATTTTGATTCTTTAAAGAGCCATGAGGAGTGCCTAAAGACACCTATAACCCCGCCAGCGGCATATACCGATTTCTTGAGGAATACCGCCAATAGTCCGGCTGTCTGCAAATCGCCTGCATTCTTTCCCCCGAATTCAGCAAAGTCATTGCGAGCAAACACACAGGGCTACTATACGCCCACGACGCCATACTCTCTAGCACCGACATCGGCCGCTAGGCGCCTACGAATTCCTTCATCTCCCGCTTCCGCGGCTAATTACTCTCCTTCCACTGAATCACCGGCGTCGGCAACTTCGCGGTCTTCGGAAGAGGAGACCGAAGTTGAAGCTAGAAGTCCTCGAACAGGGCCCCGAGTGACGGTGAAACAGGTTGTGACGACTACAGTTACTTTCACTCCTCGAATGAGTCTTATGCCTGCACCCAAGGGGAAGAGGAGACGGATTGAGTAATTGGGTGGTGCTTGATTTGGGTGAAATAAATGCTTCCTTTTTTTTTTTTTGGCTACTTTGTCAGGCACGGCGTCCGTCCTTTTTTAGCTTTTATCCATTCTCTTTGTTTTTCCTTCCTTCCATGGGTTCTGCAATGGCGTATATTCCTTTTTCTTTTTATTGCGACGCGGGGGTTGTTCCCGCTGAGCTGGGTTTGCGCGATCGACTTTTTCCTGCTTTATCATTTCTCTTCATCAAATGATCCCTGGTAAACCCTTATTTTACTGGAACGGTGGTAGTTTTACATCTTTCTGTTTCGCCCTCTTCTGTATGTATATTGTTCTTCTAGTTGCAAGGGGGTAGAGGCCTGTGTACAATCTCTGATCGAGGCGTTTTCCAATTGCCTGTTCGCTCCTGAGTATCTCGTGGCTCTACCGAGATTATCTTTTCTTCTTCGTTTTGTTTATATTGATATCATATTCACATGTCCGGGGTACCGGTATACAACATATTTTTTTTCCAAACCGCCGCTTTAATCTCTCTCGCTCATCTCCTAAAAAAGAGAACAGGGGGGGGCAAAGGCTCAAAGCAGTCAAGCAAGTTGAGGCTCCTGCCGCCAGAACCGGTGTGTCGGGATGACATGGGATGTCGTGGCACTATTTTCAGACACCACCTTTAATAGCTTCGGCGGCTACAGGTCGAATCGGACTGCTGGTATGTTATGGGTGTGGATGGCTGTGCCACTCCCGAACTCGAGCATCGCACGTCCCGTGAGTTTAAAGATTTGTTTTGCGCCGAAATTGGAACCGCTGCATGAAACATTTAATTTCTCGAGCAAATGTTTGTGATCATATCACTCAACCCACGGTCTTCTAGAAGCCAAGATATGGCTTTGCGGGCGCTATTCTGATCGCCTGGATTTTTGTAATTTGGTTTGGGTACTGTCTCGCAGCAATTGGTAAATTATGGAGGCATGAGCGTCATGGCTATGTCGATGATGACCCTGTACTATTTGAAATCCTTTTTCCCGCTGGATTGGAAGAGCCCGTTCTCCTTGCCAGTTTTGCCTAATTGGTGGAGTGTGTATATATGTATGTAGGTATGTAAATCCGCTATTTTTATCATCACGATCGTCCATCCTTTGGGAAAGATTCTCGCCATTTTAGACATGATGAGAATTAATAGTACAGGAAGGAACTACACACACGAAAATGGTGACTATGTATTTGCCTCCCAGATATTGCAAGGCAGAAGCACCTCGGGGACACCGATATCCGGAGCTTTGCATGTTGCCCTCATCCCTTTTTGTCGGATGGATAGATTGAATATTATATAAAGAGGATACATATATGTACCCTCCATGTAGTGGCTGACAATAATCAATAATAAGGGTAGAACGCTACCCATAGTCCTCAAATTAGTATTGCATCATCAGCGTCATCATATCGAGCAGTCATCGTGGCCGCCGCGTGTAAGCAATTCAGGGACCCATCGCTTCGACGGCTGCCCGGCTTTGTCTGACGTGAGTGACGTGACAAGCGAAGCCCTATGTAAATAAGGAAGAAGGAAGGTGAAAAAAACGATTTCCCGGGTTTCTTAGCTACATGTAGTTCCAGATTAATGGGAGCATCCGTTCCGCTCGCGATGATTTTCCCAACACAGTGCCTGTGCGTTGATAGTAGACGTACTCATGGATGCTCACTCGTTTTCTCTGAATCCGCGACCCAACCCAGGCTGACGGTATCCGAAACTTCAACCTAGTCTATCAGAGTTGGTGGTAGATTGCTAAAAATTTCATTTCACAAGCGGACCCCCACACCTAATTTTGCGCCAAGTATGTGTTGGGTCAGTTTAAGGGTAGGCCATATGATAATGGGTCTAGCGGTCATTTAACCGTGGAGAAACTGTTTTTCGGAGCAAAAAGTCAAGAGACAGTCAAGCTCATGTTTCATGTTGAACCACCCCTGTCTGAACACCTCTGGAATAGCGTCCGCCAATGCTTGAGTGACAGTACTACGAGTCATGACTAATGAAACCTGTGATAACCATCCAACAATTATGGCGCAAACTGCGCCAAGGCAAGCGGTTATCAGAGAAGTTGGACTATATTAATTATCAGCTGAAGTATAAATCTAAAATAGGAAACTTTACGCTTGCGCGCTCAGTAAAACGTTATGGAATCGGTGTAACCAAACACACTCAGAAACTGGGGGTGACACGAACCCGATTTTCGCTCAGAAGAGTGCCAAATATACGTAATGGAGAGCCCAAAGTCTTATAATATAAACCTACCACCAAAACTCAAGAATTGGCTATCCCCGCCCAGGGATTATCCCCAAAACGACTGGCTGAAAGACATCGATCAGCCTCAGAAGTATCCGTTTGTAGCAAGTTTGATCTTGTATGTGTAGCCAGTTTTTCGAGTTTTGGCCGTATTTCGCTGACCTTCTTTTTCATTGATGAATTCCTAGTGGGGGGATCATATTAAGAAAGGTCTATTCCTTACCATAAGTATCGGCATGCTCCCCGACCCACAGGTAGTCATTTATGATCGTCCTCGTGAAATTCACCGACAACCTAAGAACGCAATCTCAAACTGTTCAGAAATTGTTTTTTTTTTTAAAGAAAGAAGTCCGCAACACTCACATACATCCCAACATCGTGATTTCAACAACCCTCAGCCGGCAATTCCCGCTATTAATATGTTATGATCTCCCTATTACAACCGTCCCACATAGAATCATGCGCAACAGATATGAGTAGCATGTGTTCAGGGTCACCCTTACACACTTGCATGAGAATTGGGTGTTTTGTGTTCCCGCCAGGTTGGTTGCATCTCTCGCTAGTGTGGTCTTGGGAGGACAAACTCGAGCCTTGCATTATCAGTAATGTATAGATGTAAATGGAGAGCACCGTATTCGGTCTCGCTCATGAAGATTGTTAATGCTATATCGATCCATGAGGGTAATACCATGCAAGAGTTGTAATAAACGGTGGAGGTGGTACTTAATGAGGGCGTACGACTTGAAGCACGAATGATCCTAGGGTGTGTGTGTGTTGTGTGCTCATGTTGCTGTTTAGGGCGGCGTTGGTCCAGGAAGAGATGATGACGTTGGAGAGATGGAGAGATGGATGATTGCCCTTCTAGAATATGACCCAGCTTGTCATGCTCTTTGGTGTCTGTGTGTCCTACACTGTGTCCCTTAGAATCCCTGCATGAACACATAATCGTATGGTGTGAGAAGGCCCATCGGAGGGTGGGATGTGCAAAGTGTTGTTGCTCAAGAGTCTGATGATAAAGTATTATGATTGTGGCGATGTCAGCATACGTATTTGTCAAGGAACTAGCGCATTTTAATTTCCCTGCGCATGTGTTGAAGCTTAGGATGAATGACCCACCAATAAGTAGCCTTAATTTTAATATTCAGTCAGCCCCGGCCCAACTGCAGTGGTTCGTACTAAAGTTTAATGCTCAGTGGGATGAAAGAAGACAAGGTTTGAGGTTACTTGTAAAGTATATCATAGAAAACTTATTTGGCGATAATTGGTTTTAATAAGAATATCCGTGACCACTTTAGACTTTGGAATTAATCATCGACGGTGTTCTCTATACATTTTAAGTTTTTACCCGCTGCAGGAATTTCGTCATGAATTATCACTCGCATAGCTACTGTGGGTTCCGGAAAGTGCTTTGTCAACATCTCCTGTAGCAACAGAAACGAGATAAAACCAAGGAAGATAAGACTACATGTAAATCTCGAGGTTTCTGGGCATTTGAATTATGCTAAAGATGCTGATAATATCCTTGACATTTTATACAAGCGGAGTGCGGCCTCCAGCAGCTCAAATGTAGCGAGGAACAGAGGCACCGCAGCAGCATTTTGGGTAATTGGGTTGTCAAACCGATAGGCATATGATCATATGAGCTCAACCCCGTCTCAAAAGAAATGCAAATGCACTCACTCTAAGTTGTCAGTGCTTTCAATGTATGAGCAGCTCACAATCGAGGTCAGATGCCGCCGTGCGGCGCATCGACCCTTCCTTGCTCACCGATTTTTATTACATTACATGTATGTACAGCGATAGGTGATCATGATAAGTGATAGCTCTGTCAGTTTTTATTCTTTTATATTTATTAACTAGAGGGACACCCGGGGGTTACCATCCGGGCTCTTTCCAAGAATTATTGAGCCTGTGCATATGTCCTCCCGTACCTACCGGCTCCCTTAAATTCACTTCACTCTTGGTGCCATTTAAAATTTAGTCTTCACTAGTGGAGAAGTCTTTGGATATATAACACCATATCTGTAAATGAAGGTTGTTTATATATATAACAGTCTGTGGTTATACATATAAGATCATAACTTGATCCTAAACGATCGATCATAATAATTCCTCCTCAGGCTTTATCGTAGTTTCATTCCGTTCAATGGTTTTTATCATACATATTCCTCTATATTATAGTAGACCGTGGTAGCTACTTGGGGTAAGGTTTCTTTACGCCATAGTATTAACTTTACGCGGCCATTGTGTGCCTAGAAACAGAAGTTAAAATGATTTAAAAAAAGATAGCTACTTGAGGTAGGACTAAGCTCCCAGAAACCCTTTCTTCACAATTGTTCGTAGTCAGAACCCATGCGAACAATCCAGCATCTTCTCACCAAGTCGAACGATTGTTCCTAATCAGCATTGCTCCTGCCTAGCCGAACCAATCAGTAACCCGCATTTGCGAAATTTTACTCGGCCTGACATTTTATACTATTAGAGATTGTAATAGCTAGTGCACGCTTTTTAATGTCAGTCCCCTTCCATCTCAGGAGTAGTTCTTTGTCTGATTATCTGCATTCAATCAATATTAAAAGTGCGTAACCGATAGAGAATGTACATGTTCCTGGCAATGATGAGGGAGACTATATGAAGTACCAAAAAAAGAGATGTACATAACAGGTACTGTATCATTATGGAATTGTGCAAAACTTCCGAACTAAATCGAAATTCTAACTATTATACTGGAACAATACTGTACACCGCAGTCTTGCAGTATTCTGCTAGATATGCTACTGGATCCACCCTCTTTTTGGGTGCTGTACATGTAGTTTAGAAAAAAGAAACTGGCGTAGTAATCTGTTCCTACCTATAAAGCATCTAGAATGGTTCCAAAGACTGCAGTACTGATGTATCCGAGCCCACTGTCAGCTCGAGTGACTTAAGCTGCACTCGAGCAGCTGTTATCACAAGCGGATTCAAGGATATACGTATCCCCCCTGGCCATGCACTGAACCACACTACCAAAATGTCCCTAGTACGAAAACCCTTGCCCTTCTATATTCCAATAGGATTTACAGCCGCTGACGGGGTTAATACGGACAGAGAGATCTCAACAAATAAGAATCATTAAAAAGTGAAGCTTGGCTGTTTATCACCATACTTAAAATCCCTGTCCGTCAACACCTAGTGTCCGTCTTCACCCTGTCAATGATTGTAGCCACTATAATATAGAACAACTGTCATAACTGGTGTTGGTTACGCATGTAAATAGACTCTAGATCTACCACCCCCAAATGATCTCCGAGAGCAAACGGATTAATTATACCTTTAATTTAAGCCCAACTGAAAAAAAATATCAGCAATATAGCAGGAGGCCGTATTCCGGACTATGTACAAGGCTCTGGCATCTAGTGAGTGAACAGATCCTCAACTAGCTGCCAACACCCCATTTTGTTCGCTCACGTAAATGCCAGAGCCTTGTACATGATTATCCCCGACGCCGCTCACACAGGCCACCGGAACAGCGCCCAAAGCACAAGCTAACCACGAGAGGATATGATACATATAGCTATCAGCTGCGTCTACGTGATCGCGCATCCAGTTAGCGGAGAATGATTGATCTGTAACGGCGGTGGCTTAATCAAAAAAAAAATAGATCAATACACCGACCGTCCTGAACACTCTTTACAAGCAGCTGACATGACTACATGTAGCTATCTTGTACATGATCACCATGCTTGCCGGCAGTGCACCGCGAGCCCTCCAGTAGTGCGTTCGCGTTACAAGTATTGAAAGCCGTGGTTTCGAAGGCGCGTTTGGGAGATTTAGGGGTACATGTATCACGGTTAACCTAACTTTTGGAGCTATATATACACATTACATTGTATCCATCTGGTGGCCATGGGGAGTGGGTCTAGCTACAAGAGAGGTTGTTATTGGCCATGGGTGTGTATGAACAAGGCCGGTATATGATATGATATATAGAAATGATATATTAATCGCTTGATTGATTGAAAGTACGCATACGCTGCTAGTACCTAAGCTGAACAGGCAGGACGAAGATCACATGAGACTAAATATAAAATGCGGGTGAAAGAGATAACTATCAAAGAGGTCCGTTGAATAAAAGGAAAGGACAGGACTTCCTCTACCGTATTCCATTAGGGTAAGGTTCTCATAAGGGAAGGTATTCTGCTCTCTGGATGCCAACGGCAGGAAGAGTTCGCATTTTCGCGAACGAAGAGGAGGGGGAAGAGTCGGTAAATACATGCACTCCTGGTATAAAGGTTTGAATCTGCCTGGTGAATGTCATTGAGGTGAACAGGTATAGTCAGATTCCACTGACCTACAAGTAGCTAGGCGCAAACATCGTGGCAAAAACAACTCGACAAAAGAGACTCCGCCAAAAAATGGTAGTCGCATTCCCCACATACCCGTATATTAATACAGGGCAGCCAGAAACACGACAAACTCCACTGCTGATTTCGCCCGGGCTCGAACCGGGGACCACAAGTGTGTTAGACTTGTGTGATAACCAACTACACCACGAAACCATTATTCTTCACAGCAATCTTTTTGTTTTGACAGTATTTCTTTATGTATGTACAGTCACTCACAGGGTGAAGGCGGATCCTGTCTAATGGCGGTCAGGGATATTTGAGGCCAATAGCAGAGACGCCAACCATCAGACAGGATCCGCCGTCACTACATGTAGGTTAGTGACTGTAGCTGGCTGATTCCAACTGGTCGACCGCCCATGTTCCTTCCCGCACTCTTACATAACATGGAGGCAACACGGCTGCAGTCTTGGCAGCGGGCATAAATAAAGCAATGTGGATCCTGCCTGCCTCCCCCGCCTTTTCTTGCCTTTCGCTGTTCAGACCCCAGCATCAGCATCAGCATCCATCCATCCACCCATCCATCCGGTTGAAACACAGCAACTAATGGTAAGTGGTGTTTCACTCCATCTCTCTCGCTCTCTCGCATCCATCCCCCTAATATACGCACCGAAAGAATCGAATCGAATGATGTGAACAATGGGTTGAACCTACTTTTTCCATCCGTGGGGAAAGAAAAAATATGCTCTAGAATTATCCTGACTCGATCTTTTACTTTTTTTTTATCTGCCTGGTTTCACCGTCTGTTGTGTCTGTGGTGCGTTCGCTAATTGATGGTGGTTCAAATCGAAAGTTAGGTTGCAATTGATGTTTCAAACGATGGAACTCGGGGGTTGTGTACCTGCTGGCCTCAGCAGTGATGAGTGGTTTGCTTGTTTGTAGAGTACTATTAGCGAGGTCTTCAATTACTCTATTCGCGCTAATGAAAATTTGGTTTGCACACTCGTACACCAAATCTCACTCGCTTGAATATCCCGTCTGTCCGTCCATCTATATATCCAAATCTCACCCGGTGCTGCTATGGACCAGCTTGCCCATCAGCGAGCGCGGTACGTGGGTAGCAACCATTGCAGCGGGCAAAATAGCGGGCAACGCTCGCTGATAGGCAAGCTGGTCTATCTGTGTATATATATTTTATTCGCCCTTCACAACCGCGATATCTACCAATCCCAAGCCTCCATCAAATCATCAAACCACAAAAACAGCGCCCTCCCCTCTAGATCGGCCCGTCTCGGCCCTGTCCACAACCCCCATCCGGATGCCCCGGTAACCACAAACAGCGCACTTCCACCGGAGCGGATTAACCATCCAGCCGTCCTCTCGACACGTCCCCAGTACACATCCCGTCCCGTCGCCACAGCTGCGCCAGGATCTCGGCGCGCTGCGGGTAATGCGAGGTGATGGGCGGGACGGGTGGAAGCGGTGCACGGTGACGGTGACGGTTACATTGTGTAGGTGTAGGTGTAGGTGAAGGTGTAGTTGTAGTTGTGGGTGTGGGTGTGGGTGTGGGTGTGGGTGTGGGACAGGTGGTGGGTGATGGGCTGTGATGGCGGCTCGAGTGACAATTGGGTGAGGAAGAGCTGGGCCGAGCCGAGTGAGTATTCATGTCGGGTGTGCCGAGTGAGAGCCGTGATAGCTGGGCCGAGTGATACCGAAACAAGTGAGCAAGTGACAACCAGATCAAAGCACATGTAGCACAACGCCCCAAATTGCCAATTAATTCCCCGGTCCTCCGAAAGCGCCGAGCCAGTCAATGCCAAAGCTCAATGCCAAAGTTCAAAAGAGTGCCGAAATTCAAAGCGCCAAAGCTCATTAATGCCAAAGCTCAGCGCCAAAGTCAAAGTACATACTCCGATGCCAAAGTTCAATGTCTCAATGTCTCACTCTCATCTCCCTCCCTCCCGGATCCCTCCCTTCCTCCCTCCTGGCCCTCCCTCTCTCCCTCTCACCAAACATGCACCCCACCATTTAAATTTATACCCCTCCCACGCCTGCCCCTCCCCTGATCTCCTCTGCGTGATCTGCACATGCTCTCCCCCTCCTCCCCTCATCCTCAATAAATCAAACAAACCAAACATTCCCATCGATATCCCCTCCACCCCCTGCATGACGTCACCCCGCGCCAAGCCCATCCCATCCCAAGACATGCCCATCGCATGTGAGACACCTCCATCCCGCCCATGCTCATCCCTTTTGATGTCGACTGCTCTACATACCCGGGGCGGACAGATGGGACAGACGGAGGAGGGCGCAACTGCATGCACACAAAGGAGAAGGAAGGAAAGACAGACAGACAGACCAGACAGACAAGAGCGACGACGACGGCTGTACATGTGGATACCCCTTCTTTTCTCAGCAGGTGCGCGCATGCATGAGCAAGTTAACAGAACCAGGAAAATGCAGTTGCTCAGGGCAAGGATTATGTATGGAGTGGCGGCGATCCCTCATACAAATCATCCTTGATTCTAATTCCACCGCTGGTAAGCGTGTACCTACTCTACAGTCGCACCTCGCCATCTCGTAATCCGATGTCTCGGATCTCTTGCGGTCTCGTATGGGTTTGCGGGACAGGTGCTGCCTTCCTCCACAGATGCCTATTTGCTGTCTCGTATGTTTTGGTATATTTGCTATCTCGTATGGGTTGGGCTCCCAGAATACAATACGCTAACGACATAACGAGGTGCGACTGTATATGTATACATGTATGTATGTATATGTAATATGTATGTAGGTGGGTATCATAGCAACAGCAACAGCAGCATAACGCGCTTGAGACAGCTGCGATCGCGGATCTGAGTCTGTCTGATGTGATGAGACGGAAGAAAGACACCCTCTACACGTGTGGCGTGTTGTGTATGTTGTAGAGCAGGGTAGAGTACCTACATGTAGCTACACATATACATGTAGAGAAGACAAGGAAGACAGGTACATGTCGCGGTAGAGTACATGTCGCGGCGGTACATGTATGTAGCTGTAGCACTGGTACATACTCTACACACACATACGAGAGAGAGACGAGAAAAACATCGGACGGAACAGGTGCAGAGCCTGTACCTACATGTAGAGTACCTACACTGGGCCGTCACGGCGGGGATAATTAAAAGACACCCTTCGCGAAATCTTGGCAGCGTGGTGCTGGGTGCGCGCATGTCTTCTCACTTATGTACCCCCGCGACGTACCCGTACCGTACTCAAGTAGCACATACTCTACATCAACAACCACAGATATAGAGGTTGATCTCCAAAACCTTCCCGTCTAGGTACATAATACATACATACATGTAGTGATAGCTAGCCAGCTATACCTACAGTTGCAGAGAGCACTTTTCCCTGCATGCCCCATCACCACCACCACCACCACGACCACCACCAACAACACCAACCGCACTTCTCTCCAATTCCGCCCCTGCTCTATGTATGTAGGTAGGTACATGTATGTACCCCTGCCCAGCCCTGTTCTGCCCAAGTTGGCAATGCCCAGCGCCAGTCCCGGCTACCCCTGCTGCCTAGCCCACGAGTAGTTACTGGCATGGCCCCTGTTCCAGCGCGCGCGGAAATCATCGTTCTGACATGAAAGTCGAAAGCACAGGCCACGCCTCGCCTCACTCACTCACTACAGCAAGTACTAGCTAGTGCGTGCACATCACGATAGAAACAAGATTGCGAACAACAGTGCGCAATTTGGGCCGCGGGGGAGGTAACTCGAAGGGGCTGGCTGTAACTTGGCTGGCAGGCTGGCAGACTGACTGGCTGGCTAAATGGCTGGCTGAGGATTTTTGTTTGTGGAGAGCACGGACATTGTAGGTGCTAGCTACATGGTTAGCAGTTGATCAGTACTACTCTGGCTGGCTACTAGCTAGCTGATATGTAGTTATAGGGAGTCGATCGAGTCTACATGACATATGGGGGAGTTATAATGATGAGTGTATATAACCATCCCCCCCCCGACCTCCTCGTTTTCACTCTCCCTCCCGCCCTTCCTCTTCTGTTCTGTAGATATATCTTCTCACCACCACCACCACTGTCATTACCGTTTTCTTAACTATCTCTACTCACAAAGTACACTCTCTCATCGACCCCAATCCCCCCCAATCCCCCCAAACCAGCCATCAACATGCACTTCCACCCGCTCCTCGCCACCATCCTCGCCCTTCCCCTGGCTCTCGCTGCCCCCGCCGGCATCTCCGCACCAGCGGACGGCGCCTACGTCCTCTCTCCCCTCAAGGAAAACCCAACAACCAGCCTCTCCACCCGCGCAGACGCCGCCGCAGACCCCTCCTTCACCGATGACGCAAGGTTCCAGTCCGATCTGCTCGCCCACCACAACAATCTCCGCGCCGAGCACACCGCCGGGCAGGTTTCCTGGGACCCGGAGCTGGCACGCACGGCCGCCGGGCTGGCAGATACGTGTGTTTTTGGGCATTCGGTGAGTCTAGATCTAGTTAGCCTTTATATATATCACTGCTCCAACCCCTACCCTACAATACCCTAAACCTGCTCCAATACCATATCATTCTCTCAGACTCCCAAACACACCCCCTCAAGACGCCCATATTGACGACCCCGCAGAACGCAGCGCGCAATGGTGGCCCCTACGGCGAAAACATCGCAATCGGCTACCCGACCGTTCGCGACACCTGCTACGCATGGGGCGAGGCCGAGCGCGCGTCTTACACGCCGGCCGAGTACGAGCACCCGTCCTACAACAGTCGCATGGGACACTTTACGCAGGTGGTGTGGGTGGGCACGCAACGGGTGGGGTGTGCACGCAAGCTGTGCGACGGAAAGTGGTTCATGGTGTGCGAGTATTCACCGAGGGGGAACATAAGGGCGGAGGATTATTACAAGAAGAATGTGTTGCCGCCGGTGGTGAAGGCTTAGAGTCGAGTGTGCTTGTTTCTGAGTGGGGTGTCTTTTCTTTCTTTTTCGATTCTTGGTTCTTGGGGTGTGGTTTGGTTTGATGAGATTATATCAGCCCTTTCCTTCTTCGCTAGAGATGTAGATGTTTTGGGGATATTTCGGAGGGGTACATAACTTACTAGATACATATAAATAATTAGATTCTGATGCATACATGCATACCCATGATAATATCACTCTCACGCACCTTTTTATCGCATGTGGATCTTGTTGGGCGGGTGATCTTCAGAGCAGAACCCATGATTGAAAGGAAAAGAAAAATGGAGGGGAGGACCCCTCTTATAGGTACAATTACTACATGTAAGTGTAGGTATAGGTGGAGAGAGCAGATGGCTATATAAGAGCCAGATATATGTAAACTAATGAATTAAACGTCGACTTGTCACATTAGACGGACATAGCAGATCTACCACCTGGCCAGCTTGCAATGACCTGCTTAAGAACCAAAACCACAGTTATAGGATGACCAGGCCATCAATTGGTACTAACAGTGGTCATGTACTCTTCTGGGCGCATGAGCACTACTAGCCTGACTAACTACAAAACCCTTCCTCATCCGTCAATTGCAATGCTACAATTGCAATTACTTGGAACCCCCCACAGCAGTAACAGGCAATTACTGCTCTCCCCGCAACAATAATTTAACCTATTCCATAACCCCGCATACAATCATTATAAAGTAATCAATCAATAAATAAATAAAAATTCCATAACCCTAGCGGCCTAGCCATATCCCACTGGCGTACTTTGATTATTATCTAGACACCACAGTTCGATCCAGCCTGATTTTCTTTTAAAACTACAAGTACATAGTCACCCTTGTCTTTCTTCCCCTTCCTACTACTACCCGTACTAGTTAGTCCATGTGCTATTCTCTGTATTTTCTTGGCCTGTAGTATTTCAGGAACCCCATCCGGCTCCTGGAATAAATCAATTAACACTACGCCCAATCGTACCTAGCACTCCTCCTGCTCGGGGAAAAGAAAGGAAAAGAAATCCAAAAAGTAACGAAGACTTGAACCACAGATACAGTTAAAGCCCCACGCGGGGGTCGAACCCGCAACCTTGAGATTAAGAGTCTCACGCTCTACCGATTGAGCTAGCGAGGCATGAAAGCAGTAGTGGTATGAGCTTACTTAAATCCTTTCTGTAGATCCTTTCGCGCTACTGGGGCCCCCTTGTGAACTTTTGGACTTGATGTGGCTTGATGTGGTTAGACTGAAAGTTCGCTTGTGCACCGGCCCTTGCTGGTGGGTCTCTGTACATGTTGTTGAGAGTAGCTTTTATTGATTTACTCACGTATACAGAAGTGAGAGAAGAAGAAAGGTCGTTGACTACAACCCTGTTAAGAATGGCCCGCCCTTGACATCGATCTTATTCACCCGCCCTCACTCGTCCTAACCCTTCCTGCCCTGGCCAACCTCTTCGTACCTGAGGCTAATAGGCAGAATAGGACGCTCGATTTCAACAAGTTGACTGGCACTGAATCATGGTTGTTGCATCAGAGATTCAGGTATTGCGGTACGGTGATGTTTGTTAACATGCTCTACCAAGAGTACTAGCGGGGTTCGACGGGCTGTAAAAATTAGTGGGCGTTCTTCCCGAAGGGATTCGATTTGATACAGCCAAGCCCCACTATCACTGCTCATTTGAAGGTGGGTCCTATCCTCCTTGATACTTCTTGGAGAGATCGAGGGTGATTAAAACTTGCCTCTTGACTCGGCTAGTGTTAGCCAAGGCGAGTCGAGACAGGGCATATATTGTCTTTTTGCTCGCCGACGCGTTGTGGGCCAATTCCTTGAGTCTAGCCAACCGCGGTTCACGAATTGATTCTAGGAGAACACGGTTGTTCGTAAAGTCTCGGTATAACTGCTAAGGTGGGGTGGTGGTCCGTATATGGGGTGCTTGTATACCAGCACGTGGCACCCTGGTTACGAGACCTGTTACTATACTACAAAGACCTAATAGTGCGTAAGAAGGGATTCGTATAACGAGACGAGGAAGAAACCGAGTCCAGATATTGAAAATTACTCGGGTCATGAAATATCACTCAGCGCCTGGAATCACAAGCATTCCAAGTCACAAAGAATCACTCAGCATTGACGTCATCCGGCTGTTTAATCGCCCCACACACTCATTCGTGGTAATTTCTATGCGCAGTGAATCTCTTGATTTAGGAATCCTCTTGCTGGTGTTGGGGAAAATGGCCTTATTGGAATTAAACGGCGATGACATATATACCTCGCCACAGCCTCGCGTGGTAATATATTCGCGTCAGCCAGCGCAGCGCCGGTGTTAGATATATATTAGCTGATTGACCTCCGATAAGGCAACAAGGGGAGTTTGCGGCGCCGAGAACCATAAGGCGTAAAGCACCTGTAAGCCTTCTTCTAACTAAGTACATGTGCATGTACTTTTGGATTCTCTTCACCAGAGGCTACGCACATTATATGCGTCAGCTAAATATTTACTACAAACTACGTTCACCGAGCATGAGGTCCTTAGTGTCCCGATAAACATTGGCCGATTTGCTCATAATTCAAGCGCTCTTTATACTTACTTAGACTATTTAATCCCTTAGTTGGAAGCTATTGTCCATTGAATATTATTCTTCACCAGTTAAGAATCTATCTCCGATCTTGGAGTTACACCGGTTTACAGATTACAGGCTGCCGTAAAGAGGTATAGTCACCACACATGCATAGGAGCATAAGGAAGGTTTTCTCGAAAATACTATCAGCCTTGCAGCTGGGTTTCTTCAAAGCGCAATCCAATTTGAGAGTGCTAACTGACCACGTGGCTTGGGTTTAACCACATATATCTTAGAGGCGCATGCAACATGCAAATTTTGCACTACCCACATGGTGTGTGTGCTCTAGTCCATCCAGGAATTTCCCTGAGTTTACTATCATCTAGATCTCATAACCATCATTTGTACACCAAGCAACCATACGTATACCTACTTCACAAGCCATTTAGAAGAATGGTTCTTTAAGCGCAAAGTCATGAATATCTATCATTGACACCCACCGATACCCACACCGACCCTACTTTATGTACTACGGGCTATGTCGGGATCCAACAAGATATGTACACCTAGGCAGCCTCAAGCCTCACTTAATCTATCCACGGAATACTACATCGTCAGAATTCAATACTTTGAGTATATCTACTCTAGCTTCGCGGATCCCAGGGACAAATAAGCTAGGTGGAACATAGATACATATATATACAGTCCTAGTTTCCGTGTGTATAGAAAAATAGCGGTCGGTAGTTTCCCCAGGTATATAGACCATTCAGCTGAAGGATGGACCGGCCTCCCGAATAGACCAGATAATTGTTAGCGGGGTGTCGTTGGCCGAATACATATACTTACATTATTTTGGGTTTGAGGTATCTCTGGATGATCCACATGCATGTATATCAACTACATTTACATGTATTTATTGATAAACTAAAAGATCTATATTTTCAACAAGTATACATATGTGTGTATTCTTGGCCGACGAATCGCTACAGTTTTCCCATTCTCCAGGCTTACCACCTACTGCAGTTAGGTGGAGAAGAAGACCGTCATCCGACCTACCTTGGGGGCATTTCCTACGGGTGCAGCCGTCAGATTTAATCCAATGAGCACGAATAGATACCTGAACAATTAAAAAAAACAGGCGACGTGGTGCCAGGAGCGGCACGACACTGGTTTGATAAACTTTGGAAGCCAACTCTGATAGGTTCCCTGTCAAAGTTTCTTCTGTCAACAGCCTCAATTTCAAAACATCGAGCGGTAGGGTTGGGGTTTGACACAGTTAGGAGACACGACAGGTATGATCACTACTAATCGCCACCCGACCTAGTAGCTGCCCCGCTTGCCCTGTTTCGACTGGTAAGTACTGTTACGCGGGGTAGATATTGGCGCATGAAATTTGCAAATGTATTTATTAGAGATGGTACACAGCCTACTAAAGTACTGTACGAAAAAACAGTGTGAAACATTAAAATGGCGGCAAAGAATTGAACAATAATACTTTCAACCGCACCAATCGGGCAAATAATGCAAACAAAAGAAGAAAAAAATATTGCAATTGGCTTCCCCTTAAGCAAGTCTTCTCACCGAATGTCGACCAATCCTGATTCATCTACAGCCGATTAATTAAGAGGGGTACATTATTAACGTATTTGAATGAGTAGGAAGGACAGGTTTCTGTACATCACCTTTAGATCCTGAGCTCCTCCAAGTGTTGAGTAGGAAAACAAGGAGAGGTCTTAAACAAACGCAGTTCTATGTTGGGGGCGGGCTCAATTCAAATATTCACCTTCCAGCGGTCATAGCAGCTACTTCTAGCCACGAAGCAGCAGATCCCCTCCCTCAGCGAGCGTCCAGTAAATAAGTGTGCCAACCGCCCGAATCCTTAATATTTGGAATTATCCAAATGGTTATTGGCGCGCGTTAGTACTGCAAGAATATCGCTCCCCGAAAGCCATCCGTAACTGTTGAATCGACGTAATCGTAACTGCAAGCTATTGCTATGCACTGTGGTAACAAATCATACCAATGCAATTAGCAATGCGGTCTATTTCGAAACTGCTGTCAACATGTCCCCCCTTCAAGATTTGAAAGGTCATGTGAGGGCCAAGCTAACTTCTAGAGTTCATCGTGAAGCTGTGTGCAAACCAAGTCGATTCGCCGAATTAGCCCCATACAACAGTAATCTGTACCACTCGCCGGATCCATGATCAGCTGCGGGAGGCTAGTGGGGAACTAAGTTGCCTTTAAGCGTTACAGCGCTAGCCGGAGAAACGGTGTCTAGAACTTGTAGCCAGTATGAGCCACAGAAGAAGTTCCCTTTTGCTTTCTTCTCCTAATTCATCTTTCTTTCATCATCAATACACCTGACCATCCTTCAATGAGAACCCACCAGCAATGGCGGGCATTAAACGAGAAGTCCCAGAACAGCGCGGGGAACGCCTAGGGGTCCAAGCGCAAGCTGTTACAGACTTCAGATCTCGGAGTCCATCTGGTCTCAGTTCTTGTTATTCGTGGCGAGAAACCTCGGGACGAGAGAAATGGGGGTTTATTTCATGTCAGGTGCAGAATGTGTTACATCACTGTCTTGTTGCAGTACGGGTACATGACTTTCCCCTGGAATTTTATCAGTATGTACTTTTTCTCGTTCAAGGAGCTCACTGAGTTTAGTGTCTCCAATAGGCTTGACTGGGTTGAGCGTCGCTTCCGCCTGGCTCAACTCACGATAGTGAGGCCGTCTGACCCGATATGTAGGTAGCCTGTTGGGTCCTAACGCTAGCTTGGTCAACCCACGAAAGTGTGGTCTGGACCGACCCGAAGGTTTGGAAGCGTTGACTGAGTCCTGTAAGTTCAGTAGATCTCGTCTCCTCAAGCAGATCTAGTTGCGGGGAAATGCCAATCCGCGTTCGTACACCACATCCTCACTGGGTAATTTATATAAAATCTCCACTGGAGTATTAATAGACAGCGGAAGGATAATCGTATACTTCTGCGGATATACTAGCAGATAGAAAGGAAGATGTGTGTACCCCGCTCTCCAAGTGTTCCGACATCGAATCCCTCCTTCTAATGTGCTCCATGAACGTCTATCGTGCACTGCAAATATTTTGATAGCTGAACATGAGCTGAGCGATTAAATGAAACCTCTGAGGGAAATCAAGCTAGTAAGGAGATCCTGCCCTCCCCTTCTATCCGCAAGTGCAAATGAATGCGTGGTTAAGTATATGACCTGTAACTAATACTAAACATTGGAATGGGATGCAGCTGTGGCGCAAGTTGTGCCAAGCCGTACCTGAGACTGTAACATGAGACTTGGGTGAAACAGCAACCATTCCCGCCACGGGGCTGAGACCGAAGGTCGGTGAAAGGTACGCGGGGAAGGGTTGCCTATTTTGCTTGACGTGAGCACGCCACAAGGAGAGTGAGAAACTGTGATTCGGAAAGAAGTGATATTCAGCTATTGACGTTTTGTTAGTACATTCTCCAGATTTATCACACATAGGGTCACACGATTCCTGTTTGACAGTTAAAGTAGCCCTAATACCAGTGCAGAATCACAGACGTGGTGACGTTTCACTGACTCGTGATCATCAGTGGTAAAGCCAAGGTCTGACCAGATGCATAATCTACAGTCAAGGTAATACAGAACCAATTGAAGGTAGTCCATGCACCAATCACTCAATTAGTATTAGTTAGCTTAATAGTCAAGCATACTTCTTGAGCGATTTATCACAATCTGATGGCGTGGAGATCTAGAAGAAAGTGCACATTATAATTCACCAATTCACCGAGTGATGGTATATGATCCATTAGCATGGCAATTGCAAATCTGGGGAGATTGCGGGGTTTACAATCAAGTGTTTCGATTTTGCCCATCTTGGATGCCTTTTCAGCATCTTCCGACGAATGAAAACCTTAATTCACGCTGATAGGGGGGCCTAGCGATTCGTCATCCAGGCTTCAACATTATTTGACCAAATTGCTTACTTGCTTCGACCCACATTTGAATTCTTTGTAAGGACCAAAAATAAAACTGTCATGAGATAACTAACGTAATCAATCATCTGCAATGCATGCACCAGGTCATAAGTTCATGGATGATCCTCAATTACAATAAATTCATGCTGCAGTTTCTACATACATACACATAAGAGCTCAGAGTTCGTATAGGAATTCCAGCCGGGCCTGGCCAAGCCAGTGTTTCAAACAGCACCGTACGGCAGTTTATTGAACAAATACACTCGCATCTGGTTGGGCCTCTCGACGATAGATTCTGCGTCATTTCCCGTGATGTCTACCGACGGCGACTCGGTTAACAGCCTCGGTGAATTTTTCTGCAGTTAGTGTCCTTTACACGTAGCTTGATGCAAAGTAGGTGACTCGATAATTATTGCGCGAAGGACTGATCATGACTGATCATGTTGCCTAGAAACACACTGTAGTAGTAAGTTTGCCAGCAGATGCGTTTTCTTCATTTTTTTCATTGATTCTCTCCTCCTGTTTTCATACTCGGTGCGTACCTACTGCTTATGTACACACATACTGATCGCTACATGTCAGGTAGGATGAAGTGTGATATGGTAGTGATAGCCACATCATCTTTTTGGCCTGGGGGACGCGTAAAACGTGGCCGGGGCTGTGATCCGATTCCTGCAAATAATGGCAGCTAATAGATTTCTTTAATTGTTGTTTTCCGCCGTGGCGCGCAATGCGCATCCTTTTGGAGTTGGATCCCATACCTCCTGGGGGGGGGGAGAAACAGAGCAACGTGGGACAAGACTTTGTGGCCATGATCTTGCCAAGACCAGCCTTGTTCACAATCGGCTGGCTAACTAACTACATGTACCCCAGGGTATCATTAGGGGTATGGTCCTGAACACAACTGAGCTGAAGTTTATTCAATCTGGTGTACATACATGAGCGCTACCTAGATCTTTCTAGATGGTTTGCACCTTCAAGGGGTACACTAGCTACATCCTATTCTCAAACTTCTGGTGTCAACAAATAATTGGACCGGAACCACAAGGTACATAGATGTTTTGTTGTCCCAACGAATTCCATTCTGACGGAGATCCCAGATGGCGGACTGTTTCCGTCTTTGGAACCAAAACCAACTAACGGAAAATATGGGTTGAAACAAGAATATGGAGAGATCTCCGGTTTAATAAGCGCGCGTTCAAGAGGAGCAAGTATGGCGCGGTTATCAACCAAGTTTCGCAAGCGCGGTCGGCGGTCGCGGAAGACACAAGAACTACATGTAACCACCATTATTACTCGTGTGGACCTCTCAGGAAAAATAAATTTCCTGCGGCTGCCAAACCCCGGATTGTGTTGAATCGCCGTCTTCGATTTCCGGTTGTTTTTCTTTTTTCTTGCGAAAAACGGCGTGATCTCACGGTCCCTATGAGCAGGCAGAAAGCTTTTGTTGAGGTGTACTTTCACTTTTTGGCAAGCGCGTTACACTGACAGACGGGAAGAGAGAAAAAACGCACCACCCACGTATCCGCTATAGATCAACCGATAAGATTGAAATAAATTGATCAATGGTAAAGACGCACCAGTGGAAACGTCAAATATCGTCTTTCACCCAATAAACTCTCCAACGCTGGCCTGCATTTACCGGAAAGATGTTTCAGGGCCCCCTGACCTTTAGCTTTCGTCTTTTATAGGCGAGACATGGCTCGGGAGAGAATCTCATTGACTGCAGTAGTCTAGAAATAAACGTGGTAGGAATGGAAGCGATGAGCTTGCATGCGTCGAAGCGGTGGAAGATGTATTCACTTTTACTCTTGCAGGCACCGAATTTAGTATATTCCTTTTATAGATTTTTAGGATTTTCCCCCTAATCTTACAGCTAGCTTATCGTAATTTCTCGGGTGCTATCTACATGTAGGCTACGGTCATTACAAGCCAGAGATACATATCGGTGGGAGATTATATTCGCCTATGAGATGGATGATCATCCACCGTTTGCATAAAACCTACTTCCACCAGCCCCTTGAGCTTAGATACATGTATGTAATGTAGGTGCTCACGATTACTGACCGGAATGCATACATGTATGTAGAGTACTACAATGTTAATACAGGTTAGTGTGCGAGCACAGCCTTTCATGAGGCTCTGGGATAAGGCTTCACTTAATTAATTGAGTTCGCCACGCGCATCGAGTTACTCAAGATGAATTATTCTCGAGTTTGTTTCCCATCTCGCTGGTAATTTACGTAGGTAGCTCGGTATTGGGCCCTCGCTCTCGAGTGGATAGGCCTCGTTTGGGGTGGGCGGTTCAGTTTTCGCGCGCGTGCTGTAACACCTAGGTTCGTTTATTTGGGACGTACTGCCAAAAATTAAACTCATTTGGGTCGACTACGCCACACCCGGCACCAATCCCACTGTGGGGTAGGCACACAAACTAGTACGTACACCAAGCAGTAAATGTCTGACACGATTTACTGCACATCCGTGTCGCAGGATGTCTTGGTAGCGAATAGAATCTACTTCCACTCTTGCCAGGGCCAACTATCGATGCATATGGGCATCCGGCATTGCTACCAGCTTCGCAAGTTAAAAAGCCATCCATTCCGGGGTTCCTGCTTCTTCCCACTCGACATCCATAAACAAATCTATACGTTCATCTTTCCTTTTCTTTCTTTTTTTCTTTCTCTCCTTTTCACTTCTGTTCTTCCCAGGTTTGTTGTCCCACCCTGTTCCGCTGCAGTATTGATATCATTCGATGAATGGTTTTTGCTGCACGAATACTGCTTCTCTCCATCTAGTACGCCTTAGCTGACATACATTTATTCCTCTACTTAGGCTGCGCCTTTTATTTATTTACATTCTATTTGTTTATATTTCTTTTTTTCTTTTTCCCTCCATATACCCTTCATTTCCCACAATCGATCTATAAAGCAACTTCACCTCCCCGATCTTACGGTTTCTCCTCCCATACATACATACACTCACTACTATCCAAACATCTATCAAACATCACACACCCTAGCGGTTCATCATCAAACAAATTCCAACTACTCCAAAGCCTTATTTCCTCAAGCAAAAACTAAACACACCCAACCCACTCTAATTACAAATATCTCAATATGTGTCTCGTCCAACTCCACAAGTCTTCCAAGTCCACCTCCGAAATCGATTACTCCGTCCCCGCACGCATCGTCACTACAACCGATGAGAAGCATCAGCGAGTACACGTAATCAACTCGCAGCGCCGTGCATCGGTGTCTCAACCGCCATCATCATACATCCGGGCCCAGCGCCGGAATACGATGGCCTCTGGTGGACCGGAGAGAGCCTCGTACGTTTCTTCAAGAGGAGCTGCCTATCATAGATGCAATGAAAAGTTCTTCTATGGACGGGATAGCGGCGAGCCGCTATTGTTATCCCAGGAGTCGGAGTCGGATTCGGATGTGTCCTCAACAAAGTCAGAAAAGTCGGATACGAGTACCGTCTGTGGTACAGTTAATGGGAGTGTGGTTATCAGGTATTAGGGGGTTAATAATTTTGGAGTTGCTGGGACTGGAGTTTTAGAGTTTGATTTTGGGTTTTGGATACATTCATGCACCTGGCGTGTAGTCTTATTCTGGTTTGATACTGTCACTCATTTACATTTTTATCCACTTTGTTTCTGGTCACGGAAACATGAAGAAGGGTTAGGGCCTGGGGTTTTTTTCTTTTCCTACTAGGGTGTTTAGAAAGGGGCGACTTTTTTAATCTTGTGGTAGTCTTTTCTTCTTGTCTACTCAACGATACCCTCTATTTGTACCCAGACTACCATTTACGAATTTATGACTTTATGATGCATAGGCGGATGGATAGCGGGTGTTTTGTTTTTATTACTTTTTTTTTCTTATTTATTTTCACTTTGTCTTTGCATCTGCATTTGAATTTTGGAGCGTTTGATAGTTACATGTAGTAGCTTATCACTTGATGTAATCTGAGAGTCTAATGACAACCTTATTCAAAACAAATCACTGCCACGTCCATTATTGCCTTGGTATTGATGTGATTATGACCGACCGACGCTCGATGCATAGAATCCCCAAGCGAATACGTTTACCAATAAAACATGGACTTATCATTTGTGAACCTTAACAATTAACACTTCTGCAAACAAAACCGGATCCGACGAAACGAAACATAAGTGGTCGAGCTTTCAATGATCTGCAAACAGGTAATAAATGATGTAGTTGATCATGATATTTGTTACCACAAATAGCTCACCTCGGCCTCGGCGCCACACCGGAAGTTTCCGAGCCGGGAGGTGCCAAATTGAATTTCAGGTCATGAAATATCACTCGGCCACGTGGTGGTGGTTGGCTCTTTATTCGAAAAGGGACTAGAAAAAACAACTAGTACGGATAAGTCCGGCCCAGGGATCTAGACGTCACTTCATCAGGTATTGATGAGCACGCTAGTAATGTTAAATAACCTTTGGAAAACACCACGAGGGGAGCGCTACCTCCCCACATGTGCCGAAAACATATTCGAATCATGAGACGTTCACGCTTATAGAGAACGTCAGAATGCTAATACATCAATAGAATCATTATCACCACTCTTCCGAGAGCATCAAACAAGTCCCTCAAATCTCTCTTCCCCGAGAAACGTGAACGTCCATAGTAGCCCAGGAGCCTGTTTCGTATCGGTTTTACTTTCGGGAACAGCAGCCACGCAGTAAACGCGGAATATACTGCAACGCTCATCCTATTCATAATAGAACGGTCATTCGGTTTGAAGAACAGCTTTGATGCGGAATTTAATCACTCACAAAAGAGCACGTCTATCCGATTTCAGCATGTGATAGTCAAAACCAGCTTCATTTTGTGTTACAAGACCGAGGAGTGGATTGAAGATCTTGAGGAGTGATTTCATGACTTCACCGATATTCTGGTTTCACCTAGAGTGGTGCATCTGTGCGGGGGAGGGGGGGGAGGGGGTCAAGGCCAACTGATAACGGCTCTCTTGATCACCGGCGAGCTTTGCTGGGGAATGAAAAGGCTAGAGGTTGACCCTAACATTCTAATGAGACTCGATCGACAGCGGTCCTGAACACGGGAAGCAATGAACCTCCAAGAGTAGAACTAGCTGAAACATCAGAGGTACGTCCTATTCATCGGTAAGCGAAAATGACGCAAATCAGGTATTTAATGTAGGTATACATACTAATTTACTCAAAATCTAGGCTCTGGCTCAAAAATAAACGATTCTCACGTACCGGAAGAAATTAGGGCAATCGACCAATTCATGAAAGCAATATATATGGGGATTGAGACATAATGATAGAGGAGGCGCTCTATGATCGCATGCAGCTTGATTATAATATCAAGATAGACTCATATTGATTAATTGATATGCCGCTCCACCGGTGAGTAGGAAAGGACACAAACCAACTGATGGGATGAACATTTCAGCAAGGTTAGAGGACGCTTATTGTTCCGATATTGCCCTAATGAGAGCAGTACGTAAAGTACAGTGGACAACTGCTTCCGGTGCGTTATCAAATAAAGTACTTACAGGAAAGGGAGCATGTTGCCAGGCTAGGTGCGGGATCGAGATAAACCCGTGCCGCCGTTGGGGAATTGAGGAGAGTGAGGTTGTGATCAGATCTCTCAAGATGATGATTCGTCTGAACTCTTATCGGTACTTAGGGCTACACTGCGGCTCCCCGCGGTCGGCTCATGTATCCCCTTTCTCCCTGGCGATCCTGGGAGATGATACGGTGCAGCTGGCCCACGACAACAGCGAAAGCTTATTCTTCGCATTTCCGAAACCACTTGTTTCACTTCGGGATTTTTTGCTGTGACACCACAAGTACGGCCCTTATTTTGTCTCTTTTTTTTTCCCGAAAAGATTCCGGATGTTGTTACTGGTTGGTGGATGATATTTTGTATTACCTGTGTTACCATGAAAGCATGGCAGTCTTCATTGGGCTTGATGTGCCTAATTGAAGAGGTGTACTGCAATTACTGCAGTACTCATGTGGGGAGAACCATTGATAATATCGATGCGATGTGCGGAAGCAGTCATTGCTTTCTAGCATTTCCCATCATTGACAGATGGGCTTACCGGTTATTCCGATTTGCTTTAAATTGCTTACATGCTATAGTAATAATTATGTAAGTACGGCGACTTCGTTGATGGAAAATATTCAATTTATCTTTTAAATGGTAACATGCGAGGAAAGGTATAGGTATAGACACTTGTCAACAAGTTACAATTAACGTAGTAACTACTCCCCCAAACGCATCTGCCGAGGTTGTGTGCGAAGTTGTGCGAGTTCCCAGACACTCGCGCCATCGTGGCCGTGGAACCTATAGCAGACGAACGATACTGGATATCGGGATGTTGCATGAAAAGGTCGCCGACGCATATCAGTAATTTGCATATATTCTAACCGAAAGAAAAAAATCCTTGAATAACTCGCCGATCGATGCTGCGAAGCTAGTTACAAACTTGATCGCGAGAAGGGGAGGAATCAAAGAGGTGAAACGCTCCGAGGAGAATATTTGGGCGGAGACGGCGACAACAATATAATGATGTACAGGACTAGATATACACCGAATGGAATTTCCGGTCGTTACCTATTTATTCAAAGGCGAATATCCATTGCGTATGTATGTATGTATTAGAACCCCCACCCCACCCCCACCCCCTTTTCGTAAAAAAAACACAGACGTGTTCATGGTGAGAGCTTGATGGGCTGACTGGTTCATTTAATTAGCAAGAGGAATAGTGACCCACATATTGAATCTGCCTAAATACTACCTAATAAGAAGGCTAAATGTATTATATTCAAGGCTGCAGCATAAATCGAGGGAAGCACTTTTGAGTCGTGCTCCCTTGGCCCTCTGTGATCTGCGAATGGAAGCAGAAAGGCCGCAAAACTAAGGGACATTACACCTGAAACGTATCAGAGAGACTTCTTATTCATCATCATCATCATCTCCTGCGACTATCACACGGATATAAGTAGTATCACAAGCCCTAGTGCGTGTGGGGGGTCAAGTCAATGGGTTGTAGCGACAGGTGGCGCCATTACCAGTGCTATACATGAATAGCTATCAGCAGCTCGATCCTGTGAAGGAAAATCGGGTTGCTGATTCAGATGCACAGTGAGCTGTTGTTAGCCGGATATGGGGTACTGGGGGCTGAGACAGATGTCAGTATGTCAGCTGATCGAGTGATAGTTTATGGTTTGTTTAATTGGACACAACATGGCTCCGGGCCAAAGATGTCTTGCACAACCCAGGCACCTGGGTAGAGTATGTTATTATGGTAAGATTGTGGGTAATTTGTCTCTGGAATCATCCTGGTAAAGTACGATTGGACTTGTTATGTATTCTGAGCATAACTGGAGAAAGCAAATCAGATTCCCTCGTCCAAACTAACTAAATGGTAGTAAAAATTAAATTCATGCATTCATGATACAAAGTTCATCTTTGTGTTACTGACAAGTTACACCTTCTCAGGATGTGAGAAGGAGCTGCTAATTCTTTCAATGGCGCCCTTCTCCTCAAGCGCGCCGAGAGCGTCCCTAGCATTCTCTGGGGCAGCATCTCCACCAACACGGGCTTCTTCACCATCAAAGTATTTGGCAATCTCCTCAAGCGGTGTATAGCGGGTTTCGACAAAAAGCTATTAGAGGATTAGCAATGTTTACCGCAATATATAATAAATTGGTCGAGGTAACTTACAAAGTAGACGACAGTGAGTTCAACGGCCAGCCAGCAACAGTATACAATGTAGTACTTCCAGCTGATCGCGGTGAGAGCTACAGGGTTGACATAGTTATTGAAAAACAGTGCCAAGTTAACGAATAAGAACATGACTGCCATTCCTCTAGCACGAATCTCATATGGAACTGAGTATTATATTGTTAGTCTCTTATCTCAATAGTTAATGGGTAATGTGACTTACGAATTTCGACCGTATACCCAATCAACAACCCAGACCAAGCCATATTATAACAGGTGTAATAGATAAAAATCATGGCCACAACTGCACTCCCCGCAGCACTGCTCTTCTGCTCAACTGCAAACTTTGAGGCAATAGTCCATGCAACGAACGTAATCATCATCCCAAAGGTCGACCCCAAAAACAACGGTCTCCGACCTGCCTTATCTACAGCGAACGCCATAGATCCAGCGACAATCATATTCCAGATCATCAAGATACCATTAATCAAGTTCTGTGTCTCACTATCCTCGATACCCACCTGTTTTAAGATATCACCGATATAATACGAAACCAGTGAGTTACCAGACAGCTGCGAGAATAGTCCAGCGCAGATACAAATTAGCATCCTATGACGGTTTCCCTTGGTCGACCACAGCTCAGAGATACCACGCTTCGAAAACTCGGTCTCGAGAGCAATGGTCTCCTTGATCTCGGTGAATTCGAACTTAACAAGCTCGTCGTTGTGATCACCGTTTGCGTGGCAGCGGGCGAGGATCGCCAGGGCTTCATCATGGCGGTCTTGTGAAATGAGCCAACGTGGGGATTCGGGAACGGCCCAGATGCAGGTCAGCATTATGGCGGCGGGGGCGGCTTGGAGAATGCTGGGAATACGCCAAGACCAGGTGTTATCAATACGGAAAGTGCCATAGGTGGTCCAGGCAGCAATAATCTGATAGAGTTAGATATTGGAAATTTATCAAGATGGTGATTGATATGAGATTGGGAAGCCTACCGAACCAAGATACCAGGTAGTGTTGTAGAGAGATGTGATACGCGCACGGTGCTGCATATGAGCAAGCTCAGTTACCAAAAGAGGAGCAGCACCATGTGCAAGTGAAATTCCAAAACCGATCTAGAAGCACGTATGTTTAATTACCACGTATGATATATCGAAATGGACAAACAACGAAGAGACCTACCAAAAACCTGGCGAAAATAAACATCCCTAACGCCACACTCGCGGTTTGAAGCGCCACACCGACAAACATAATCAACACACCAATAACAATGGCAATTCTCCTGCCTCTCCAGTCGGCTAGCCATGGCGAGATGGGAATCGCACACATCGAACCCACAGACATGATCGCATTGAGAAGTCCTCTCATGGCTGGGGTTGGTTTGAAGTCTATTGGTCCCATCTCAATTATATTAGTATAAATATTAAATTGGTAGCTATAGCCAACCAGCTAACCAGGCAGCCAATGACAGAGCTAGCAGAACATACATTCTACCCAATTATCGACTGTCTGCAATCCATTCATCATGCTCCCATCGAAACCATTAGTAGCAGAGACCAGAATAACAGTAGCAAGCAATGCGTAAAGTTTACGCAGACCAGGGTCCTTGTACCAAATCACCAGCGGGAAAGACTGTCCCCCGAGAACATTGGAGGTGGGTGCAATTGCGCCGCCAGCTCCCATCTTGAAAGTTGGAAGATAGGTTGACTAGGAGAAGGTAGAGTAGGAAAATAAACTTTGGAGCCTCTCTGTGCCTGATCTAGTGATGGGGGTAGAAGGCCATTAAATACTATTTTGAACTACCATCATGCGCATCTATATATAAGATAAGGCATGGCATCCTGGGGCCAAGTTTCTTGATGTATGTCTTACCCTGGACTTTTAATCATATCATGCAGAATTCGAACTCTTTCCCGGCTGAAGTCATGATGTGATGGGAATCTATGGAAAACTTTCCGGTCCACATATAGTTAGGTAGTGGTCTCACCTTCACCACTTCCCTGCTTTATATTAATATTTTGAAAATTCACACTTGGGCCTCTTATTTTCTTGTGCGTTCAGTACCGATGTTCGGCTACAGTGGCGGAATACAGAGTGGGCCATGTCTCTGGTATGATACTTGCAATTGCAACGACTGACCGCTATCAGTTAGCAGCTGATGGAGGCACAATAACAAGTACATTTTATATTGCGGCAAAGTCGATGACTGCTTTGTAACTTGTATTAAAGTAAGAATTGTACATATGCATATATATCTAATCACTCTTCCACATATATTCACTGCTCACAAGACGACAGTTTATCTATCAACCATGCCAACACTTTTCGCTATCTCACCTACGTCCTTGCCCAGAATTCGTATCACTAAACGTTCAATTAAATTTGCATGCACCCACCCCACAAGCTTACTAGATGTAGGGTACTTAATCTTAATCACATCGGCATCAAACCACCCCACAACCCCACGAACCTGATACCGACTGCGGAGGCGAGGTTAACTCTAACCCCACAGCTCAGCTTCTCTTTCCCCGCTTTTTCTATGGGGTGTCAGTTACATGCTATCTACTCCGAGCTACTCCTCTCATTGACCTCTTTGGTGTTCCGGACGTTGCATTTGCCCCTTGAAGTAAGGAACCTTAGGCGGCTCTATTTATCCAAGTTTCGGCTAAGCTCAGATCTCGTGGTACTCTACCGAAGAGGCAGAATACGGATGTCTGAGGTAATGGCTTCTTTTTTCTTTGCTTCTTTAATTTATGGGAACAAGGGTTATGTATGTAGGTACGTTCTCGTTCGTAGTAAGCTAGTAAATTGTAGGTACAATACTAGGGGGTTTAACCGGTAAGGAGTTTAAAATCCGGATGGGTGGGAAATATATATTAGATCCATATATATACGATGTACATGTAAGGCACAGCTGATGTCTCGATAAATTAAACTCCTTCCTGCAAAAGTATCTAATTACTGCGATAAAGACTGCTAGCTCTTCTATATCCTATAGCTGATCATGTCGAACCCCCTTGATCACTTGTATTTGTTCTTATCGGTGTAGTGTCTATTCGCACCACACAAACATGGAAAAAGTGAACTTCCCCAGTAACCCGGCCCATAATCCACTGTAAGCTCCTCATACATTGCAATACTCTTACGCGCAACATACACAGCATACATCTTCCCTCGATATTCGTGATGGTCAATGCTGCAGTTCGCAAACTCGTAACACGAGTGGTTGACGAACCTTGTCCAATTTCCTAAGATAGCGTTAGTATTTCCGGAGAATAAACGTCTTCAAAAAAAGCTTATCTACCCCAATCTACCCAGCGGGGGTTCCTAGCTACCTTTCTTCTTGGATGTGACATAGTAATTGACCCTTTTGGGACGATTCTTGCTACCAAGGTGTCCTCTAAGCATATAACTATCCGGCGCATACAGAGCTTGTCCTGCATTAACAATCTCACCAACATATTCTCCGATACACTGTTCTGCCTGAATATTCTATATACACACCCATGTTAATCAATTATAGTTTATTCAATCACCTTAATTAACTTGGTTGCGCCTCGCGCGAGCTCGGCGGTACCAATGTCTAAAGGATGTGGGTGCTGCTTACCTGTAAAGCCCGGACACCAAATCCTCTCGCGCCAACATTAATTATCTCCACCAAACAGGGAGCCCACAAGTGTGATGGACAATCACAAATCGCCTGCCCACAGACCACACAGCGCTTTGTATTCTCCTCTTTTTCCATGTCTCTCGGGTCTATACCAAGCGCGCCCTTAAGACCCGTCCGGACTATAGCCTTCTCGATAACCTCATAGGTCACTATCTTCTCCGCTTTCATAACCTTATCATTTTCAATCGTGAAGCCCCATAAGTGATGATGTCCGTTATATTCCACCATTTCTTCATCCTCCGTAAATCGTTTCATATCAGTCCCCCCCAATCCCCGCCTCAAAATGTCGCGCCATGCAGGGCAGTAGAACGAACCGAGAACCTCAATGCTCAACCGCGCATCGTCGGCGTAGTTGAGCCACTCAACCCAATTCTGCTCTGCAGCTTTCAAGGCGTACTCCCTGAACTTGTCTGAGAATGCAAGAACAGAAAGATACCGCCACCCGAATGTGTGGGCAATCTCGTGGTACCGCTGCCATTGTATAACAAGGTCAGCGGCTACCTGGTGAGGACTGGGACCCAGACAGCTGAAGAGGAGAGATATTATGGGGTCTGCGACATTCGAGGTGAATTGAGGGTCTATATAGTCCTGCTGATATGATATCCAGCGTGCAGCCCCTGGTTGCGTCAATGATTGATCCCTCATCATATATGTTTGGCATCTACAGCGGCTAAATCAAAGAAGGGTGTACAGCCGACTTACGAATCACCATAATTGCCTGCCCATTGACCGCCCTAGTGATGGTATCAAGCAAGCTGTTTGTCATTATATCCATTTTCGAACCTGGCCTAAGATATTCCTCATCCACCAGGTCCGTCATCTTTGCCTTATATAGAACCGCCGCCGCAGCAGCTTGCTGATCGTAAGTCTTTGCCGGCAATTTCAAATTATCGTATAGACCCTTGTATATATCTTCCATGACTTTCAAATACTCCAGCGGCGTCTCATTCGTCCTTCTCATGATGCGTCTCGGCATGCGTGTTCTTTTTTTCTTCACCCCATGTGGGCCAAGATAGTCGGTGAGCTTACTCGATGTGCTATTTGCCGCCATTTTTGATCTTTAGCTCTAGTATAAAGGCCCAGCGAAGGTTGGTCACTTCTTTTATACATTGTGTTGTCGAGTCATTAACCCTAACCCTGGAGTATCGCCTTTGTTCTATGCCTTTGTTTGGATGTGCATCGTTTGGATGAATGAAGGTTGTTCGATTGGCTTGTATTCGACGCGTTTAGTCAGTCAGTCTCATCATGTGTGCGCTTTACATGGTACGGTGTAAGTAAGAGCCGGACAAGTACCACTTTTGGTTCCGAATATCAAAGGTACAAGTATGCAATCCGTCATGCACCATCTTAAACCATTTGAGCGTGAGCGCCAAGAGCCATTGGTTATTCGAGCTGGACCAATCTTTGGCAACTTTCTGATATGGGAATGTTGTGACTTTACAATTACTGATACCGCCGTGGGGGTGTTTCGGGGTCGGTGGGTATTACAAGTAATAAGACAGATTCACTCGTGGGACTACATGTAGAAAGTTCTCTTTGACATCCGTATGAGTAACAGATTTCCACCATTAAAGGTAGATCTAACCATGATGAGGATGAACCAATGATAGGCTCAAAATATCTAAGTTCTAGGCATCCTACAGTAAAAATAATATAAACCATAGTATCACTACCCGAAGCCTAAAAACACTTCACACACCTACATTAGCATGCCGGGCGGAGAGTTCAAGAGCTCCAAGGCATGATAATGTACCAACACAAAAATGATTTCGCCCGGGCTCGAACCGGGGACCACAAGTGGAACTGTTGTTAGACTTGTGTGATAACCAACTACACCACGAAACCATTGATTCCCGACGCTACTGGCCGCACCTGGTCGGTCAATACAGGCAGGAAATGGTGCCAAGAACTTGAATCGACGGACCCGTTGAAAGAAAACTTTGTGCCTTGGCGTCAGCTGTGGGCCCAAATAATCGAACTGCGAGCTAGCTTCTAGACAATTTGTATTGAATTTGAATCGCCATCGGTGTTAAATTAGATTCCAAATACTTAGAGCCATAAACTACCTGTATTTACAGGTTTAAAAAGAACTACGGCACTGTAGTGACAACTTGAGGTTCTAAAGAAGTTTATCCTGAAGGGAATCAATGATATAGAAATATTTTCTACATCCTACACGTACCAACTAAACACTAGCATGCATATTCTAATGCCTTTATAAAATGATCCTTGTGATGTCTTTTACCAGATAATACTAAGGTAGGTATTTACGTAGATGTGTTCTTTAAGAGACAAGAAAACCTATGCCTTGTGTCTATGCGTGGAGTGTTCCCTGGATAGCACGGTGCACCGTGCATGTCTACAGGGGACAAATGAAAGACCTAAAAATATTGGAATTCTCTGTTATATTATGCACATTACTGAAAATCCTCCTCGCGATCGCCGTGGTCTCATTGTGGGGAAAAACCGGCCAAACGAGTGATATATCATGATCGTAGCCAGCAACCATCTCCTAGTACGCATATGAGAAGTAACAAAAAGACGACACTCCTTGATAGAACATGGTTCAGAGTGTTTTTTTCATGATTTCGCCCGGGCTCGAACCGGGGACCACAAGTGAAACTATTGTTAGACTTGTGTGATAACCAACTACACCACGAAACCACGTTAAGTTCATGCCATAGGTGTATAAAATTCGATAGTACAATGCCGCGACTCGTGGGTCCCATGAACACACGGTTACTGTGTTGTATGATATGATGGCTCAGCTCTAGTAAGTACTTAGCATTGGCGCCTTTGCAATCGTTGGTTGTTTGGTCTAACTTGTGAAATTACATACAGAGTTATAGGTTAGGGTTAGGTCTGTTGATGGTGTTACTGTCTGTGGGTGCAGGGTTTGCAAAAATGCATGTGATTTTTCGTCTCCTGGATTATGAAGAACATTTCACCGCAAGGTGCGTATTTCGCATGGACTTCGGTGCAGAGTAGAGAAATTTCGGTAAGAAGATGCAGACAACCACGGCATAAATGGAAAATCACGAGATTTCACATCAATCGTCAAACCACACCTCATGCATTCCTACAAAAAAAATCCACACACAAAATCTTGATCTCCAGCTATCTTACATTAATTCTTTTTCTTCCCTTTACTATTCCTCTTCGCTTCCTCCTCCAACTCCATAACCCTCACCTCCTCGCTCTCCTTCCTCTCTGCGTACCATTGTCCACTCTGTAGCACCAACACGCCCACAAGCACAAGAGCCAGAATTACTTGACTCGCCGCCAGCACTCGCAACGTGTCAACTCTGCCGACCTCCTCACCATACTCCCCGCTCTCAACTGTCTTCAGTCCGCGTACCACGTTTGTGGCATACATGATGAGCCCAATCATGTACAGGACCAAACTAGCGCCGTCAAAGAGCATGTTTGACTCGGATGGTTTGTACAGTTTGGTCACGAAGCCGAGGAGCCCAACGGCGACGATGATGTGCAGCACGCGAATTATGATCGCGGGCGAAGAGCTTAGGAGGCGGTAGTGCGACTCGATGGCAGCAAGTATCGGCTCAGAGGGAGCGATGCCGTTCCAGAGAGTGTGGTGGTCGTAGGACCAGTTTGTGAACAGAATCCCAAGGAAGAAACATGTCGCTATTTCACGATCAGTATCGCGTCAGTGCATGGGGCAGAACGGTAGAAACTCACGGCAGATGATTAGAAAGGTCGCGAAAGAGATTTTCGTCGACATTGCGCGGTGGGGCTTGGGCGGGGGTGTTTTCGGCGCTGCTTGCGACGGGCTGCAGGTGTGTTAGAGAGACCAGCGTGTCTGGATTAGAGTGGTCAGCGAGTGCGCACAGCTAGGAGTTAAAGAGAACCAGGAGAAGGGGCACTAAGAAGAAGAGGTGTCAATTATATACACTTACCAAACTTGTTTGACAAGTGATGAGTTGCAACAAGGCTGAAGATTCAAAGTACGGAGAAGGGGGGCGCAGAGGTCGATTGGAACAAATACGAGTCTGTCCTCACAATTACGCTCTTGGTGACTTGGTGAGGTGAGAGTAACTCCAGAACAGGCATGTGCCAAGGCCAAGAGTCCCAACAGTCAGCGTGCGTAACGCTTGCCGAGGCGCTGGGTGAGGTGGTCCACAAGGCTGCTGCTGCTGCGAATGGTCTGGGTTTGCGCCTTGTACCTTGCAGAAGATGTATCTAGATCTGGTTATCTGCCTATCTGCCTATCTGCCTATCTGCTGGCTGGTCGATGAGATGTAGAGAGCATCCAATTGCTATTATACTGCAAATACAATTAGCATCATTGGCTGTTTTGTCGGTGGTTAGTAGTCATCTAGCTAGAAACCTTGGTATCTTGGCGATGAAGTCCGAGAATAATAGTTATCAAGGCAAACTCATCTATTTTTTAAGAACTGCTCCCCTAATTCTATAAGAATGATTACTGATCTGGAATTGACATAGAGCTCAGCTTACCAATGGTGGCCAGCGCTCGATAAACCTACATACTACATACCGCAATTAGTAGAATACTGCAAGACCACGGCATTGCTACGTATATACGGTATAATAGTTAGGGCTCCGATTTAATTCGGAAATTTTACACAGTTCCGTATTGATACAGTACCTATTACATCCCCTTTTTGGTACTGTACGTGCATAAGTACTTATATCTAGAGACCTCGGTCGAAATCTCGAGTACCTACTAACGTACATAAATACTTATACCGAATGAACAGTACGCCTTCGACGAAGGGTGAATAATGTCGATTCACCGATAGGTCCTACGTAGTAGCTAGTATGGGCGAATCATCAATCAATCAATCTGGCTAGCTAGTGTGGGCCTTATTTACACTTTCCTCAATTCACCGTTTAACGTTCTTCCTGCGGTCACGCTGGCGCTAACTGCCTTGATTTACTGTCGCTAAAGCCTTAAAACAAGAGCCAATGATCACATCAGCATTTTGCGTTCCACGGTGATAATATATACCAAGACGAGAAAGGGTAATGGTCACGCCCAATTGATCAAACTGTCAATTTAGAGATTCTTGATCCCCATAGTTTCTTGCGCAGTATAAAGCCCCAACCTCCTATATTATTGATATGCTAAAATCCCTCTTTTGAACAAGAAAAAACAAAATTTATAGACTCTATGATATGAGATAAATAAAAAGGTTTACAACTTGGATTGCCAGAGCAATTCAGCTGAGAGGTACGTAACGACCAGCAAGGACTCGAGCCCTCAATCTCGGTCTTAGGAGGATCACGCTCTACCTTTGCGCTAACCAGCCATATTACATGAATATAAAAATCACGAAACCTCATGGGTGATCAGCCGTGTCCGTAAAGAACACCGTCTTACTCAGGCATTAAACGTAAACGCATACCTCATTTAAATTCACTAGAGCGGACGCTAGTATCCTATGAGAAAAACCGGTCCAAGAGGTAACGAGCCCAGTTATAACTATACCCCCCAAGGTACAGTTATTCTATTGAGGGGTATTCCGGTCATATGTAGTTATCCCAATCCATATTGCTAGAATTCTTCAGGTAGCTTGGGAGGGGGTCGAATTGCACAACAGCAGTTTATGTCCTGGGAAACAATTGTTGCTTTATTTTTAATTCGTTTCCGTCCACCCCTGGAAAGAGTCCTTTTCAAGGCGTCGAGTGTCACTTCCTCGGGTATACCGCGAGCCCGGGAAACAGTTTTGGAAGCCATGGAAAAGATTAAAGAATCCAGATAGATGTCAATAAACCCCGAGGGCTATCCTCTCCACAAGATATGAGATTCGGTGGGCGGAGAGATTATTATAAAAATGGTGGTACATAGCTGTTCAAATATGTATTTTATACATGTTACTCTGTGTCAGGCTACGTTTGTAAGAATAAAGCTCATTCGCAGAGCGGGGCGCTTCACTCTGCAGCTGCATAGGTAAATATTGCGCCAGCGCACTGCCGGCCAAGACGTTGACATGATTTAATTTGCACTTCAATTTCACCTCACATCACAGCCGCAGCAGAAATAGGACCGTTCATATAACTGCAACGACTAGAATTCCATTACAAGTTCCTGGGTCATTTACTTAAGCTTGCTAGCGATGCTTGATTGGAAAACGCAGTACAATTCGCCAAGCGTGTTATAACTACCTAAGAATCATAGTATTAAATAGTGCTAATATGATAATTAACTGAAGATCAATCAGATATCTCAAAGTAAGGTTGGTGCCAAGGAGATCGGTTCAAAGCAAGTTATTTCATAAGTATCTCTTTGGATTACTTTTGTTAAAGGTTAAAAGCTACGTACTTTCAGACAACTCCATGGAATCATGCCCCAAACTCCAATTCAAATCTCTCTTCAGTGCATGGTTCTTCCCGAATCTCTCTCATGATATCCGTCCCCGGAGGGTAATCATGCTCAAATATAGGCTCACCGGCACCTCTCATATCCGCAAGCACACACTGCCTAAAATCCCACCGTAAAAGCTCATCAGACACACGATGAGGATCCACTGGATCCCGACACACCTATTCCTAGCATATCTATATCAACATCACGGCCTTGTAGTTATCCTACCACTAGTCAACATGAATAACAAGCCTAGGAAGTTAACTTACATTCGGATTCGAGGCCAATAGCAGAATTAAGTTTGGGACTCCAAGGGAAAACTACTGCAAACACAGCCATTGACAGGATCCGCCGTCACGAGGTAAACGGCTGTAACCCAATGTCCCTTCATGAGTAGGTAAGTGCGTACCACTGAAGTATATATCGTATGCTCCGGTCTGAAAAGAGTTTTCGCTCATTGATACAATGTTTCCCGAAGTTCTATGTTGAACATGTATGGGAGCCTCCAGCTCCGTAACAAGAATGATACCTAGCATCTGGAGGAAATTTGCCTCTGTAGCCGAACTCTAATGGGCCCATCGAGGGCAGCATCTTTAGGCTTGGTAGCGTTGTAAAAGTATACAGTGCGAAAGAGTGAACGGTTTGAGGCCATGATGCAGAAGAATAGAAGAAAACAATTCATTATATACAAGTCACTTCGTCCCTGTTGACATCAGCGTACGGTCTAGCACGCTCAATTGGGCAACTTGGGGACTGACTTACCCGTTACACTCATACAGAACATACTAACCAACCCAATACCGTTGGTTTTACCGCTTTCAGCGTTCCAGACTGGTGAGGGGATTCTAGACTTGCGTATGGGGGTATGCCGAACATGATTACTTGGGTGAGATCTCGAGAGTACTGCATGTAGTTATTTCCCATGTCAAGTTCCAGTGCAATTCTGCATTCCCCAATTCGGCATACCCTCATACGTGAGTCTTTTTTTTTTTTTTTGTTTAACTCATTAATTACATGCAGGCCGTAGTCTATAGTAACTCATACGTGAGTCTAATGTTATAGCACATACCAAATATGTGAGATGGATATATATATGTTTTTGTCTCGTTTAATGCATCAAAAGACAATTCTGTTATGCTCCGTAGAAGCCTAGTATAAGATATTATCAGGTCTAAAGTCTCAACTCGACACTCTGATTTGATACGAAGGCGCGAATATCAAACACGGACCAAATTCCATATCAGCCCAACCATTGATTCAGTCTATATATTATATTTTATCGAGAACATACCTCTATATCTGTGTCTGGGGTGCTGCACCTTCAAACACGAGATACGGAAAGAAAGGTTTCTTCAAACACCACGAGAACCTGTTAAATGCTAATACGTATCTTGGTGGGTTTTTAAAGTTATAGCTCGAGCGCCACATGACTAGTTAGTTTCCTCACAGTAATAAAGCGATATGCTGAACTATCTCAATAGCCAGCTAAATCCAGCCTTAGTCCGTAGTTAGCTGTGCCCTACCTACATGTACGTATAAAATATCAGTAGGGTCTATATCGACGTCGACGTTAATGAAGACTATATAGCACCCAAATACCGAAAACACAACAGTGATATACTGATTGGCAAGTACATACCAAGCTTCTCATGTAACTACATGTACGCTACTGAAGCCAAGACTTAAGTGCGATATTACCATAGACTACGGTCTGCATGTAATTAATGAGTTAAACAAAAAAAAAAAAAAGGCCAAGACTTGTATATTGAGCCGAGTGATACCCTATGAGTCACTGTAAACGAAGTGATGTTCTAGCCCATACAAGAGATCCAGACACCCCAGAGAGTGAGACACATGTGAACCAGAACGTAAATACCAAATCTAGCCCATTCAGGAAGTATTCAAGGAATGTCTCATACTGGTTATTCTATGAAAGCATTACAAGGTGGTTAGTTTAAGCATCCTGGATCAATAGTCTTCCCGAATAGGCCGACTTCCTGGATGGTGCAGACCAAAAATTTCTCAATCCCCAGCTTTCTAATACCGTATTAATTCGCCTTGGCGAATGGTCACACAGTACGCTGGAACCCCCCCCCCCCCCCCCAACCTAGACACTTGTCTCAAAAACGCCCTCTAATCTTTGCTCGCGGTCGCTATAAACGGCAACTTCAACGTCGTGTGTGACAGTCCGCTGAGACGAGCTACTGCGATATATATGTATGTCTAGGCACGCTTTTCTTTCTTTTTTCTTCGTTTAATTTATACTCGCATGCAGCCCGTAGTCTATGGGAGCGTACTATCCTCTCTAAGCTTCACCTGGAGGGTTCGATCCATGATGGACCTAATGGAATACCCCCGACTGAGCACTTAAGCCCGCCACCCGCACTTAGTCACACTCCTCTGCATTCTTCTCTACATGTCCCATTTGGGCGCCGGGACTGGGGAAACTCTCTTCGCGAGCAGATATGTCTAGGCACGTAAATAGTAGATAGATTTTGTTTTTCTGAGACAGGGTATATCACTGACCATTATAAATTTTCCTTCGCGATGAAACACGGATAAGTACTGTGCCGAGATACGATTTTATCCCAATCTACACTTAATTGAGATAACGGGCAAGCCCCGTGCCCGATCGATCTCGCGACCGCAGGCTCCCCTTAAGTCTTCAAAATTGGACAAATACTGCTCCAAGGGTAGTAGAATATCCTGGTGATAATACTTCAAGCTATCGAGTATCCATCTCAAACCTCGAAGGTTCGATCCAGCGGTCTCGGCATATTTATGGCCGATTCCGTAATCTCCATAGACCAATGCTACTATTAACGCAAAGAGAATATCATACGCTACCTCCCGATTCAACTCCTCCCTACTGAAGATGAGCTATGCGTGGGTAGAATAATAAATTCCTACTTGTCATTGAGCCAGAAACGAATATACCCTATACCGCAAACAAAGAATTACATACAGATAACTAGTCGAAGGATTGAGACCCATGTATACAGTACGCTATCGAGCATCTTAGGAGCCCAATTGGCATCCAGACATCATAAGGCAGTCGGGGGATCTCGGACATTGAGCATCAGACCGCAGTATGAATGCACCAGCATGCAACTGGTGAAGTAATCAATTAATGCATCAGCGAGTGCGAGTGATAACACATGATGCAACCCTCTCAGGGGGAACTTGACAAAACAAAGTGGCAGGATAATGCGCAGCCTTCTATATATGTTGTTGCTCTTCCAATATATAACTGGTTCCATTCTATCGCCGCCGGCTCACCGGCCCGTGGACGAATGCTTGTGTCGTCTGGCCAGCTGGCATAAGACCGGGTTTCAGCGCCCGTTACTGTGGAACTCCTGTGGAGGCCTGCAAACTGGTGCGCCAGCGGTATAACCTCTCATGCATACAGCTTGCTTGCAGGCTTGCCCAGGAAAGACTAGAACGACTACCTAGAGTAGAGTAGGTACTTCATGTGGCAACCGTGGCCGTGCTCTCATGCCGGCTCTTTTGGAACTAGGGGGGGTATTTTACTAGGCAGAAAGCCAGGCAAAGTCCTTCATCTCTCTGATGCTCTCCAGCGCCGTCTAACGGTACGGCTCCCGCTGCCTATGGCATCTCGATGGAAGCGAAGAACCTTCAAGGATCCCAGAACCCCCCCGGCACATGGATGTAGATAGCCAATAGGTACCTAGCCAAAACGAGCATATCATATCAACATAAACATCTCGGCAGATCCACACTGCGCTGCACTGCACTGCGTCATCGAGTAAACAAAGAGTGCCTGCTTATATAAACACAATACAGTTACATACATATGTACATAAGACAATTGCTCCGTTTGGCTACCAACTCACATATATAGACCACCCAGGTGAATATTTCAAAAACCTCCACCGCTGCAGCTCGAGATGCTGGTGGGTGCTCTGTTCTTCATTTGCAACCACCCGCAGCTGCGAGGATGAAATAACCTTACTGCCTGTGCACCGCCACAGGCATGACAGGCATAAATAAGTAGCCACACTCAGACAGAGCAAAAGATCTGCACCCAAGGCGGAAAGACCACTGCCTCGGGACTGAGTTTTTTTTTTTCCCTCCCCCCTCTCGCGGATTTTCGGTGTTGAGGAGTCCGGGCGATCTCGTTTGAGGGATCTGGAGGAAGAGAGGGAGCGGGTGATCTACATTGCTTTCTTATATTAGGAGATGGCTGTAAGGGACGCGGCAGGAGCATCGACGGTAACCTTCGGGGAAGAATAAAGTGAAAGCTCCGACGAAACGAAACGGCCAGCCTCAGTGTGGATTTTGAACTGGTCCGTTGGTCGGGTAATCCCGGAGTTCAGCCCTCGCCAGTACTGAACACTTGTTTGTTTTGATTTTGAGAAGGGTGGTTTTAAAATCGGCCTAAAATTGCGATGGAAGGAAAAAAGGACAGTTATGCATAAATAGATGATATTGCAGGTTGAGTTTTGTATTGGGGTGGGGGGGTAAAGTACTTACATGTCGAGGCCAAAGCAGAAGACCTTGTGACTGTCCTAAGAGTGTATGGATATGAAGTTTTGTTTCAACTACCTGCATGCTGTTGGTGGCCGGTGTTGTTGTTCCTCATCGTCAATTCAAGCTACTCCGCATAAAATTGTTCCGGATGTCATATGTAGGTAGAGTAAGGACCTACATACATGTACCTCTGCCACCTATAACTAACTAGTCTATTCCAAATTTCAATGACACGTTGACCGAGATGTCTGCGCCGTTATCAGTGCCAAAGATGGTTACTCGTCAGTAGGGAGGGGTCCTTATCGATTCGATTGCCATACGTGTAGGTAAGGCGTTGTAGAGGCCACATAAGTTTATATGCATTAGAATTAATCGTGCGATGAAAATATGAGACAGATTATTTCACCTTTTCTGCACGAGCTATCACTCGCCATGGGGTGGGGAGTTGTTGGTGGCTCCTCTCAGCTCAGCACAAGCACGATATGCCATGGCTCGGAGTTCCGCATTCCTTGCTGTCCTTTATCAGGGCTTGCTGCACATACCTGAGGGAGTTGGCAGTTGTAGGCAGTAATTTGCTTGGTACGATATGAATATAGAGCGCCTGACTCAGAAAGGCTTTAAGCTTTGCTTGTCTGGTAGATCAGTAATCACCAATTGATTAGGCCGGGGGGGGGGGGGGGGGCTATATCACATCTTTTATATGAACCCCGCGTGCATCAATCGGACTCCCCCGAGGATCGAGGTGTCAACAACACTGTCAATGGGGATGCTGCTGCTGCTGGTGGCACATCTCTCGATGAGTAAACCAATAGATAAGTTCCTAGCTGGGTGATGATGATGATGATTGATTTTATGCTTCTTCTGAGATCCTGTGACTGCGCTCCCCTGCAGTTCGACATAGAGGCATCGGATTGGCCGGGCGGCACGTCGGGCCATGACATCTCGTGCTCGTGCCCAACAACCTCCCGCGGGCCGGCCGTTGATAAATCGGCAGGTCGGCACCGAGTGCTGGCAGTGTGTACCCATTCATGAATTGAATTCAAGGAGAAGCTTGCATGGTTTCTCTAGCTTTCTGGCTATCCGATTACTTACACGAGGCTGTTGTGGAGGGTACGAGTGAACAAACGACAACTAACTACGGCCGCGGGGGCACGGCAACGGCAATGGCGACGGCGACGGCGACGGCAACGGCAACGGCAACGGCACAAGATTGCATTGTTACATAACAGCGTATGGATATCTCTCTCTCTCTCTCTCTCTCTCTTACCTTACAACCCTGCTCGTTGGGGTGAACAGATGCTAACGGGGCCACATGTTCCGGGCATGTTCTATTCGAAGGGAAATAATGCTATTGGATCACTAGAGAAGACAAAACTGACAATAATCACAAGCAAGCCAATCCACACATGCCGATCGCCCGATCAGAGTCAGAGGAAGAAGATCAGACAACCCCTTTGCCCGCTTATTTGATTCGTTTCGCTAGTCACGGTGATGATGTTATCTGCAGTCACCAGTGCCGAGCCTGCCTTTCTCAGGGCAAAAAAGGCGAGTGAAGAAAAGCTTGACTGGGCCAAGGCCCCCCACGTTAAACAAGCACTTGCTGCAGCTCATGGAAGGGAGGTTGGATGGGAAAAACAAGCATCGCTGAGGGGCTTGGCGGGGGCGCTAACGGGCTGTGTGCCGGTAGGTAGAGTAGGTACATGCCTACCTACCAGCAAAAAGAACCGGACAATGTAGTTGCTTAGGGCAAGGATTATTTGTATGGAGTGGCGGGGGTCCCTCATACAAATTATCCTTGTCTCCACCGCTTGCATTTTCTGGTTCTTTTGCTGGTAAGTGTACCCATAACACACATGTAGGGCAGATGGGGCAGGGCTTGGGGTGATGTCACCTGTCATTGCCGCGGCTGCTGCCCATCCATAAAAACGCGCGAGAGAGAACACGAACGGCGAGCTGTCCTGCCTGGCTGGCCTTCTTAACTCTCCCCTCCGAGGTCTACTCTACATGTAGTCTAGAGATGTGTCGATAGGGAATGGTCATATTTCAGACAGAGAACTACATCACTGACTGGCTCCATGAGCTATAGGTGTTTGATTTGCATTTCTCTTATTCATAGCGCATTTGGTAAAAAAGTCCCTGAGTCGGTGGGAGCGAAAAAGACTGGTGGGCTGGAAAATTGAAAAGGGGAGGGATGCGATGAGAGGGGTTTATTTACTGAGAACAGATTGGGGTTGTTGATACGCTATGTCCTTTTCGGCTGTGTGAGTGCTGCGGATGAGGCAGCTAGCGAAGTAGGGGAAAGTGGGAAGGCGAGAGGCCTTCCTCCTCCTCCGGGAACAACTGGAATGTTACATATTGAGTTCTTTGTTTCGAGTACGGTCCCAACAGCACTGCCTATGTGCAACAGCACCGAATGGAAGGGATGGAAGTAAAGAGAGCCTGAGAGAGAGAGAGAGAGAGAGAGAGAGAGAGAGAGAGAGAGAGAGAGAGCGAGAGAGTAAGATCGGGCGAGTGTGGAGATTTGGGGCTCTTTTACTTTCCCTTCACCCCCCCCCCCCTCCTCCCTCCCTCCGCCCTCCGTCCCTTCCATTCCATTCCCGTTGAGCCCAGACACGCACACACGGATGAAATATGCAAGCCACAAAAAAAATGCAGACAGGAAAAAACAAGCCTTTAGTAAGGAAACCCCCCCGTCCCAGTCCCAGCTGTTTGACTCGCGCAGAAGAGCGTGGTGAGCGTGGTCGGTGCAGTGCATGCAGCGCGTGGTGTGCGATAGGTACTCCACCGACTAGCGCCGCTGTACAGTGTGTGTGGGTATGTGTGAGAGTGTAGGCGAGAGTGTGTGGTTTGGCAGTGTGGGTGCGAGGAAAGAGATGGGGTGGGGAGGAGTCAGGGTTGGAAGGCTCATAAATGGGCCGGACCTGCCATGCCGCCGAGAGAAAGCTCGGCGTGGAGCAAGCAAGCAAGCAAGCAAGCAAGCAAGCAAGAAACGGGAACCCAGGGATCGAATTACGAAGGGGGCAGACACAAGCATTTTCCAAGACTTCGACAGGTTCCGCACCCAAGAGATCCACAGACAGGCGTGAGTTCGTCGTAAGCATCCTGAATACCAAGGAAAAAGGGAAAAAAGAGAAAGAAACCGGAGAGACCCAGAGTATCCGTTCACCAATAATACCAATCATCCACACGTTGACTCCATTCCACGGTCAACTGTATGTATCCCGTATCCCGTATCCATTCAGGCCTCTGCGTTATAATAATATTCCCTGTTGCTGCTGCTAGCTGCTAGCTGCCAGAAAGAAAGAAAGAAAGCAAGTGCATCAATCCAACATCATTTCACCCAGTCAGCTTGCTGCAAGATCGGTCGGGATTTGTTATTGCTATTATTATAATCGATTTTATCGGCACAGCGTCATCTCACAGTTCACCTTTTTTTCTGAGAGAGAGCCCGCGTTATTTCGTTCTTCGTTCCGTCCGTCCTCTCTCTATCTCACGCTCCTGCCTTTTCTTTTACTTTCTTCTTTCACTCTCTTTCGCTTGATCTCACTCCAAACTAAACCCATTCATTCAACCCCCTTCTCACGCCCACACACGCCCCCCTTCCCTTCCCTTCCTTCCCTTCCCTTCCCTTACCTTTATTTCCCACTCCCTTCCCCTCGTCCCCACCATCCTTTCCATCCACACACACTCACACTCACACACACTCACACACAATCACACTCACACATATACACATAACATACACATATCCCCCCCCCCCAATCTTTCCTTCCCTTCCATCTCTCAATCCATCCCTCCAACAGAGAAAGGCTTATCATAACCCTCCCAAGACTTAGCCCTGGAGCAGCCAAGCTTTCTTCCCTCCCCTATCTGTCAAAGACCTTGATTGACTCTCCACCCCCCGACGGGTTGCTGCCTGTGCCTTTACTTTTACCTCCGCCACTTGCTGCAGGATCAAGCCTTTTGGTGTTCCTCTCCGTCGGATTTACCGAGGATCTTGCCCTACTTCCTCTTCCCACTACAAGTATAGATCATAGAACACTTAGTATCCCACCCACCCCCCCCTCTACCAAGTCTTTCCACATCCCCGCCAGCTATCTGTCTATCTCGTTCTCCTCTGTCTCCCCCCCATATATATATAGCCTTGCCCTGAGTACATCCTAAAGCCCTTCTCTGCTCCCCCCCCCCTTTCTTGGCAGCAGCTGCCATCTTATCCGACTCGTTCGATACGGTCGGAGCTGTATCCGATCTGAACGCGACATCACATTCGTCGCCGATAGTCACTGGGGAAACCTCATCCCCACCCCCCACCCCCTTCCCTACGAGCTACTGCTCCACGAGTATCCCTCTACACACAAAACAAAAATGACATCTAAAAGTTCCTCCAGACCGTCGCTGCTGAATCGCCTTCGGTCAAAGACTTCAACATTGTCGCTGCCTGGACTAAGACCGTCGCGCCGTACATTGGGCGATTTTCACATCCGACTAAATGACCCCCATCGTGTATACTCACCAACAGACACTGTCAAAGGATCCGTGTGCCTTACTGTCGAAAAAGCACTAAACTTCACACACCTCGTCGTAAACCTGGTTGGCCGTGTGGACCTGAATTTGCCGTCGACAAAGGATTCGGGGAAGAAACGCAAGGAGTGGGATGAGGAATACGATGATGGATCAGGTGGCGGAATTGTGCTGTGTAGGGACGAAAGCGTACTGTGTGGTGAGGGAAGACTAGAGCCGGGAAAGTACGAGTTCAAGTTTGAATTGTTCTTCGTCCTGGTTGGGAAGATGGTTGGAGGTCTGCCGAGTTCTTTGGATGTGGGTATACTCTTTGTACTCGCCCAATATTTATTGGCGCTGCCAAGTAAATTTGCTCTTGTGTTGTGTAGTTGAGCCGAGCTGACAACTGACTGACTCGGTTGTAGTTTGAGAAGGGCTCCATATCGTACACGATATCGTCGACCATAACGCGGCCTACAACGTTGTCGGCGACTACAACATGTACAACAAAGATCAACCTTCTAGAGACTATTGATATCGCCCGTCTACCAAAACCAAAGCCACACATCATCCAACTGGAGCCTATCGTATCTCGGCGGTCACGGAAAAGACCGTCATCACCGGCAACTACGCCGTCGGTCGCATCATCACCAAACAGTTCCCATGGAAATTTACCACCTTCCTCGGACCCCGGCTATCTATCACCAACTTCTACTCCGGCATATATAAAATCAAAAACTATCACTGCATCCATCGAGATGGCGAAGGGCGGCGCTCTTCGTGGTGACAATATCCCTATAAAGATATCCGTCCACCACACAAAAGCAATCAAATCCTTGAATGGTATAATATTGACTCTTTACCGGCAGACTCGCTTTGACCCAGCACATCGCCCGCAGCCACTGAAAAAGGCACTTTCTACGACGGTTGTAGGCAGCGGTACATTCCGGAAGGACCTGTCACAGACTGTCATGCCACTAATAATCGACCCCAAAACCCTCACTGCTGTCGTGAGGGCCAATCTGAGAGTCCCAGAAGATGTATTTCCTACAATCAATTCAGTTCCCGGAGGAGAGGTTTCATTCAGATACTGGGTTGAGGTTGTAGTGGATCTCGGTGGGAAGCTAAGTGGAAGGGATGATATATTCATTGGCGGCGGAACAACAATACCTGGACTGTCTAGGCCAAAGAGTGCGGGGGAAGGGGGTGTGCGGATAGCAAGCGAGGGAGGGGTTATGATTGAGACGGAAAGAATAAGGAAACGGGAAAAAAGTGTTATATTTTGCAAAGTTCCGGTTGTGATTGGCAGTGTGGATTCAGTCACCGGAAGGGGAAGAAGGGCTGGAATTCGGCAGATATCAATACCGCAGGTACCTCAGGTAGAGGTGGAGATGAATAACGTGGTGGAGGTAGAATTGGCACCACCGGTGTCTCCAACAATACAATTTCGCCAGGAGGAGTCAGAAGTACACGGCGAAGGCCGGGGGAACTGGAACGAGCAAGCACCGGACTACACGCGGCACCCGGAGGAATCACACCACCAAGACATGTCACTACCACCGCACGAACCTGAACGAGAAAATGCGGAACAGCCACACGAAGAAATGGACGAGAAAACACGAATACGCTTTGCCGAACAGTCACTCCTACCCAGTGCACCCCCTGGGCTAGAAGCAGGCGAGAGCAGCGCTAGTGCTCCGCAACTTGCACCCGCGGAGATGCCCGACTACATGTACTACCCATCGGCTCCGCCGATAGATCCTTCAGACCAGCATCACCAAGATGCACAGGAAGGAGTGGACGACAAACAGGAGGCCGAAAGGCTGCGATTGCTGGCATCGGCGGGCAGTCCTGACGATAATGCGGGAGAAGGTAGCAACAATGCGCCAACTGCTCCTGTATTAGATGAACATGATCTTGAGGGCGGACTTCCAAGATATCAACGATGACACGCAATGAGCTTTTGAAGAAATCGAGCGTTTTTCTTGTTTCATATTCTCTCTTTGCCTTTAACTTGGGAATTTTACCTTTGCTTTATTTTTGATGGGGGTAGGAGAGTGAAGGAGTACATATTTTTTTTCTTTTCTTTTGCATTTTTCTGGACAAAACTCGCGACGGAGCAGAGCTTTTATTTCCTTCTCTTTTTTTTTTTTTACTATTTTACTTAGTGTCTATTTTTTATCACTCGTTTCTGGTTGATTTATTTGGACTTGTTGATTCACTCATCAATCACATCTTTTTCTTATGTTTATTTTTCTCACTTTTTTTCTCATTGAACCAACTTCTTTTGCCCAATCTCCGGTTGGAGGTGGGTTGTGTGGTTGTAGGGATGTGTGTGCAAAAAGGGGGGGGGGGGTAAAACGGAGAAGGATCCGGATCATTGGGATGGAGTCTGTCGCTTGTTTTTTTTTATTTATTATATCTATTTCTATTTTTCAATGCGCGCTTGCTTGCTTGCTTGTGTTGGTATTATGTTTTGAGAGCATCGTTTTGGCCTTATTTCGTTTCTTGTGTATTTATTTTCTCCTTTTTTTTTCTTCGTCTCCCAAAAGGGGTGAGATCGAGACTTTTGCCTCTCTAGTACTACGGCGTTTGGTAAATATGGATTTCTCTGGACAGAGCTGTCCATCCACCTCTCCTCTGATCTGGGGGCTGTGGGGGGGGGGGGGGAACTACAACTACTACTACTACTACTAGCTGCTGTGTTTTCAATCCTTTGGCGATGCTCTGTTCTACAAGTAAAGTGTCTACACCTTTGCACATGTGTTTGCTGTACGTACCGCGATCGGAAATGTGAATCTTGTAGTGAGTGATTTTTTTTTCAGCCTTCTCCCTCCATGTATCTACAAGTCGTCCTGCTCTCGATCCTCGGGGCATTCGGGGTGTGCTACTATGGAGATGTACCCGGGGTGCGCGAAGGGCGGGGAAGGGCGCCGGTGGTACAAGACTCCCTCTCTCCTCCCACCTTCCCTGGCTTTTTTTTCGTTTCGGCGCCTCCGGCGGCCGGGTGGTGAATGCGCATGGGATGTCACTCGTGGGTTTGTGTGGTTATGCAGGTGATGGATGCTGTTTCTGATTGCATAAACGAGTTGTTGCAAGATGTGGAAGGATGACCGAGTGGTTAAGGTGTGTGACTCAAGAATTCAGTTCTTTCTTGCTTAGTAAGCGAGGTTTCTCATGGGCCTAGCCCGCGGGGGTTCGAATCCCCCTCCTTTCATCACCTTTTTGCGCTTTGCGTTGGTGGTTGGAAATGCTCCCTTTTGGCGGCGGCGGGAGGGAGGAGAGGAGAGGAGGGGGTAGTGGGCCGGTTTGGCTCATTGGTTGGTGGGGGGGGGGGGGGCAGTGGAGTGAGCGGTGGGGTGGTAAGTCATGCGCCATCACTCGTAGCATTGTGACCTGGCTGGCTATCTCAAATGCATGCAGGCTGTGGGGGTGTTCCAAAAATCGCAACGGGAAAGACTCTCCGCGCTCCGCCTTGATCAGAGAGATTTCGGGACCCTTACTTGGTGCAATTCCACAACAGTGCAAGATCCCGTCGAGAGCAGTGGATACCTGATCCTCACATCCAGTGGGCAGATAAGCCACCACGTTTCACCTAACGTAACTCACACTCCGGCATGTGAAGATCAACTCCAAATCGAAGTAGTCGTCGGCCACCTCCATCCGCATGGCCCGGAAAACCGCTGGCCGAATAGTCTTTCCCAGCACGCACAGTTACGTTACTTGAATGTGTGTGCCCTGCGCTGCTGCCTGTGTGACCAGTTACATGTATGTATGTACATATTATCGGCCCCCCCCCGTCCCCACTTTCGTTTCTTGCGCCCCAGCCCCGGAGATACATGTAGTGTCGTATGGTATGTATGTATGTAGGTAGGTATGTAGGTAGAGTATGTACATGTATGTAGTACGATACGGCATCGAGATGCCCCGGGCTGCTGGATGAAGCTGGCGTGTGTGTGTGATTACGGATGGGATGAGGTTTGGGTGTTTGGGTGTTGGGGCCGGCCCGGCTCAGCCACTATCCGATCGCGAGCTAGCACGTTGATTCGCGTGTGCTGCGGAATGGAAAACCGGGGATTGAGGGGGGGGATGCGGAAAGGGAGGTTTCCGGGGGGGGTGACTGTGGTTGTGGTTATTAATTCATGCTGTGGGCTGTGGTATATGGGGGGGGGGGGCATATCTGGTACCTGGGTGGTCGGTCGTCCTCGGGTCAGCGGCCGCGCGGGGTGATTGATATCCGGTCCGAAGAAGTTTTGGTGGCAGGCCGGCGGCGGCGGGCGTCGGAGTTGCGGTGTGGGGGTGTGATTGTTGCTTACATATAAGTAATTGTGTGCAGGATAGCCATTTGGAGTGCTTAATAGAGGGCCTGATATTATTTGTATGTGCACTGCCTTGTCTGGACCAAGGCTGAACCAACAGACAGCATACAAGTATGTATGCATCACGCACAATATATGAAGGCAAGCACATATAAGAGGGGTTCAGTGTGTCTTTTCCGAATTCTGGAGTTATATAACTAAAATTTGGTAGAGTCGATTAAGCTTACACCCCCCAACACAGTCAGAGACCCCCTGAAACAATACTCTCGCTAGATAGAGTTGAACCATGTCAAAAATAGCTGGGAAACATCTAAATAATACTTCTGGTATATAAATCCAACTTTCTTCAGCCACTTTGGATCATCCCTTTGTCACCCTTGATTGCTTTCCCGGTGACGACCGTTTTCTCGGTGAAACACGTTACAAGTACATGTACTTGTATACGGATCTGTCTCTTGACACGCTTCCAAACCTTGAATTCCAACAGATGTGTCCATAAATCCGGAAAAGGCACGAGAAGCTTATGTATGTATCTGGCCGGGGATACATACATCATCCACGTGTACTTGGATATACTGGGTATATAAACACATGGGCCACACCCGCATCTCTTCTTCTCTCTCCATAATGACATCTTCTTCTTCTACATGTACATGTACATGTAGCTATCTCCATCATGAATCCTTCTTCCTCTAACTGGCAATATCGCCCGGCTCACCGCACTGCACCGACCTCTGATGTGGTTAATGTTGTGGGTTATGGGGGTCACTCTGATCACTTGGGAAAGGTATGCCGCCCTGCTTTATCGCCATACCAAGTGGTCATACCAGCGTTGCTAACGGCCATGCTTGTGACAGTGCAGTATTCCGTGTGAACATCGTGCACCAAAATAGTTGGCAACGATAAGAATTTTTACGTAGTGTCGACAATCCTACACCTATCTGGATCCCCGAAAAGGATGCAGGAGCATTGACCAACGGACCATGGTATTCTGTTTTCATCTCATCTCTTGAAGGGCGGATGTACTGTCACAAGGAGGTAAAAAGCTTAATCGAGAGGCGAGAATTTTCGGTAGCTAGCTTCGGAGAAAAGCACAAGACACAACGCACGACGAAGAGAAACCTCCCACGTCCAAAAGGCGGCGTTTTGAGGACGCCAACAAGATAGCTGCTGATACCCCGTGCCCCCTTCCTGTGCGTCTTGCCGCAGGAGCAGGCAGGGGCGCAAAGCACTGACGAGCTATCGGACTGGGAGAGCTGATCAATGGAGGCCCGCCATGTGTACAGTGGACTCCCGATATAAGGATACGGCCGGGAGTCGGGAGCTTTATCCTTGTAAGGCGAATACCGCTATAAGAAGCAAGGGTGGACAGGCAAAGCAGTGTTTCGGGACCGCCGCCTACTATCCATAACGAGAGTATCACTATATACAGAGTATCACTATAGCGAGAGCCGACTGTATTGCGAGCGAAGCGGGCCTGGGAACGATTACCACCTGGTACACCCACTCGAAATATACTTTGAATAGTGCTCATATTACATAAGAATCACGGGACGAGCCGTAAGGCTCGCAATCCCTAGTAAAAACAACCGCTCTCTCTTGTATATTATGCCACCAACAAGCGTCATCCCTTCCTCCCTTTCAGGCGTGGGGCAGTTAGACGGGTTTTCTTGCAAATCCACAGAAAGCCACGCGGACCACTATTTTTGGATATTTTGGAGGCTTTTCAGGAGGATGAGACGTGTGGGTATCAAGGAAAGTCACTGAAGGCCTAGTACTAGCTCGTGATGGGGGAAGTGACTAGGAGAACTGGGGCTATAAACCGGAATGGAGGCTTCGAGGAAGAGCTAGATATATTTTTGGGTGTAACTACAGTACAGGAATACAGGGGTAAATATGATACGGTAGTGCTATTTATTAAAAGGAAAAATATTTGGCACCGTAATAGTTCGTAAAAACTCCGTACCCTTTGCAATGATAGATTCTTGGTTTAACCGGTGGCGATCCGGAAAGAAAGGATATTCTGAAGAGTACGTATTATTTAGCCAGTACTCGTTTATTAATGCGGTGTTGCAGTGGTGTTTTTTGTTTTTTCTTTTTTGTTGATTCATTAATTAGCATGCGTGTTACCGTCAGAACTTGTATGATGACTTTATTTTGAGCCTTCGGGACCATGCTAGCATGTTTGCAGTATACAATTTGAAACTATACATAAAATAGTAATTCTGTCAATCCTTATTGTCGGGGGTGTACATAATGTGGAGGGTGACTGATCTTAGGTACTTTCATTGGTTGGGGTAAACTTTTAGGTCTGCTCTGCCCTCGATAAACTAGGAAGACATAATCCACAAGGTCTATGGTTTCGTTAGTGGTGTGTCACAGGCGTTATCTATGGATCAGAACACACTACTATTTAGTCCTGGGTCGTGTGGGCGGCGAATGACGGGTGCTAGCTGGTGATACAGTGGTAACAACTGGTGGTAGGATTCAAGCTTGGCGGTTCTGATAGTTCCTGCCCTAGGAATAGTAGTACTACTGGGGCTCTCCAATATGAATTCATTTGTCTTTAATTTGTTGTGAGAAGTCTGTGTCTTTGTTGTCTTTTGTTATGAGTAGTACATATTAGCCTAGCTATTTTATGAATGGCTTTGTAGTTTGGTGGGGAAAGAGCCGCGGGCATGGAATACTATGGAATGGAGCCTGGTGTTTTACCACGAGAGCTTTGTGGTGTATGTATCGAGTTCTGGTTGCTGTTATCTGTGTTTGGTGGTGAGGGCTTGGAGCCGAGTGATCGAACATGATTCTGGGTTGACGGATCGAACGGCTTGGACATATTACAGCCGTATTGTTATATTACACTGAGTGTTGTCGGTCGTCGATTGATTCTGGGTGATCACTTGGTGAAGATTCGAGCAGATGTGTGCTAGAAATTAGAAAAGCTAAATGACTAACACCCATCTACGGCTATTCAGATGTGTTAAGTATTTAGCAATGTCATGCAACCCGCTCAAACATATTCCAGATCATCCTCCATGCCAAACATCTTCCTACACGCCTCCATCTTCTCCCTTTCCCCGCCGGTTACCTCTTTCACGTAGCCTTCGAGTGTATAGAGATTATCTGTCCTCACATTAGCACTCCACCCCCACCCCCCCGCCAAAGAAAAGCAGGAAACAGAATTCAATTCGCAACCCACCATTATACATATTAATCTCCCCCCTCATCCTCTTGACCTCCGCCCTCCTCCTCCCCTCCACCTCCGGATCACACCTCGCCCACTCCTCCGCCAGCGCCGCCCTCTCGGCCGTCAGCACCTGCACCCTCTCCGCCAGCGCCGCCCTTTCCCTCACCTCCTCACCGGCCAGCCCCACGCTCGCCAGCTGCGCCCTCACCTCCGCCGCCGCCGCCTCGAGCCGCTCGAGCTCCTTCTCGGCCTGCGCCAGCAGCCGCGCCTTGGCGTGCTTCGCGTCGCTCGGGAAGCTCCAGTACCAGTTGCCGGACCCGATCTTTTCGACGCGGATGAGGCCCTCGTCGGCGAGCGCGGTGAGGAAGTCTTTGACAACCATGGGCGAGATGCCGGCGGCGGAGGGGAGCGACTTTTCTAGGTCCTTGAGTGGGTGGGCGGTGAGGGTGGTGTGGAAGTAGGTGAGGATGAGGTTGAGCTTGGCGGGTGGGGGGAGGGTTTTGGGGGGCTGTTGTTGGGGGGGGTTAGTGGGGGGTGGTCTGAAGGGGTTGGAAAGGGGTGGTGCGGGGGCTACCATTTCTGTATCTTGATATATGGATTATCGCAGGTTGGAAAGGTTTAGAAAGGATGACGGTGATGGTGATGATGATGATGATGATGATGATGATGATGATGATGATGATGATAATTATAGTGGGGCAATTGGATGATCAGGGTGTGCTCTGTGGTAGTTCTTGAGACGAGACGAGTGTATCAGACACAAGTGGCGTACGTATCCAGTTCTGGTGGGATGATGTAACACACGTATCTGTTCCAAAGATCGTACGTGTCCATCGTTCTCTTACTGCACGTCTCAGGCCTCTTCTGGTCCTCCACCCAACTACATACATGTATATGCATGTTCATACCTGAGCATACAGGCAGTCATCCCTATCCTCAAAGTCCCATCTAAACAATTAATGAAATATCAATCAATCAACCAATGATCTGGGCTCATGGATTAAGCGGAGAAGAAGAAGAAAAAAAAAAGAAAAAAATAGGGACTCACGATATATCACTCGGGGCGTGCTCCCACTTGAGAAGGCCCTGAGGTTGCCTCAGTCAGCTGCACTCGGCCAACGACACTAAAGTACCTACATGTTGCTCAATACCGGTGAGTGGACGAATGTTCCCTGGTGCTAGAGGGGACGTTGTGCTAATAACCAATTCTAGCGTTTCTATGTGTCTATGTGTCTATACGTTTGTGGAATCATAAAAACAACTACATATAGGTGCCTGCGATTCTGGAAAAAGCAAATTCCACGTAGCTATGCCAATTCTACGCTGGAGATTTATGTGTGTGCTCCCTAGAGTGGTAGTATATACATATATGTATATCTGATCTGATTGGCTTAGAGGGGTATACGGCCGGTATCCGAAGAAGATTCACGTTACCTCACAGGGCGAGGGGTATTCTGTGGCTATAGCAGGCCGGCGTATATTCTGTTAAAATGACAATTTAAGATGACGATGACACAAGCCATATGCGGAATACATATGTGTATATATGCCTCACAAGATACCAACGCTAGATCGCATGTTCGTCTTGATGAATTGGAAAAAAGATGCGGATACTATGAAAAGTGTTGGTACGGGGACAGAGGAACCTTCATTCTCAAATTATTCTAGCGGATAACCCCAAACACGAGTGATAAAACATGACCCGTTGCTAACCAAGACCGTTAGATATGTGGTGTAGACCACGCAATATGCAATGCCTGACGTTTTTGAACTGGGCCACTATTGCATACACCAAAAGTCTGAAGCTTGGCGTACTCTTGTATGGTATGCAGTCCAAAAACGTCAGGACATTGCGAGTACTCTACATAGATGTACCCCAGCCATATTTCCGATCCCAGTGGTACATGGTGCGGCTCCCATGTATTTCACCCTCCACCCGCGAAAAAAGGAAAAAAGAAAAACAAATAAGTGATACTCCACTCCATGTATAGCCCCCCCACCGCCGCCCATAATGGCATATCCAACCACGATATAGTACGTACTTTGTCATGTCACCCATACGTACAACACAAGTCTTGACTGTAACTGACACTCAATCCCGACCATTCCACCCACAGTGATATGATAGGACCCAAGACAGATGGGCCACCTAAAGCGACATACCTAGCTGTGCCTCCCTCTGCCCTCTCTGCCTCGGCCTGCATCGACAGCACCTCAGGCATCCAACACAAGACTCTTGCTTACATAAAAAGAGGGGAACACTTTTTGGAGGGAAAATACACAATATGTCCGCAGTGGGGTCAATTAAGCTAAAAATGGCCATTCTAGAAAAGAACACACATCATAGTCGGCTAATAAAACAGTGTCTCAAAACCTCCGCCGGCCGTGGTTCTCACCACAGTCTTCCTCTGTGAACGGTTCAACCACCCCGCAAAAACTAATTATACACCTATGGTATATATTCCAAATTAAACACTAAACACCAACACAGGAATATATGCGAAAAAACTAAAAAAGAATCCATCACGAAACTAGCTACCCACTAGTCCTCAATGCCTCCCCCCGCCATTCTCTCCCTACCTAACGAGCTCTTGCTTGCTATAGCGGAGCCTTTATCTCCCAGCGAGCTACTACATATTCACCATACAAATAAACGTCTTAATTACCTCTTTAGGGACCTCTTTATCGATGCCCTAATCTCCGAAGACGGCCCTCACGGCGCCCTGTTCTGGGCTATCGCCCTCAAGGACCAGGACCTTGTGGAGACAGTACTTCAACGTTGTAAGAAGGGGGTTCATGTGGTCGTCGATCACCTGGCTGTTGAGCCGCCTCTTCCGGCATGCGGAGAAGACAAGAGGCTAGTCAAATATATTATGGACCTGAACGTCGCACTGGAGGTGCAGGAGGGGGACGTAACGATTGGGCCGCTGATGTGGGCGGCCAGGAATCGTAGGGCAAGGTTGGCACGGATGCTGCTTGCCAACGGCTTTCATATCGACACCGACGACTGGGGATACCCCCGCCATCTTTCTCAGGAGGAGCCTTACAAATCCATGTTGGACGAGGCACTGCTCGAAGCTTGTAAGCTTGGGTGCGAGGATATGGTGAGGGTGATGCTGGAGCCCGGAATGGACACGGATATCGAAGCGGTCGGGGCGGACGGTCTGCGGCCGCTCCAGCAAGCTGTTGTCGGCAACCATCTAGGAACCGTCGAATTCCTCCTCACGAGGGGGGCAAATGTGGAAGCGTGTGAGTACAAGTTTTTAGAGCCCTATTGTGCCATCGACATGGCGATCAAGATGGACAGGGCAGCCATGTGGAAGCTGATGCTAAACCACGTGAATGCCGAGTTTTGGGACTATCGAAAGCGGCCCGCGCTTCTGCTCGCCGCGGGGACGGGTGATCTGGCACTTGTCCAGTACTTGCTCGATAAGGGCGTGTTCCTGGCCAGAATGGACTGCAATGGCCGCACAGCGCTCCATATAGCTGCAAAGAAGGGATGGGCGGATATTTGCGAGCTCCTGGTGGAGGAGGGTATGGACACCGAGGCCCGCGACAACACGAGACGGACAGCGCTGCATGAAGCAGCGTCGGGCGGACCTGAAACAATATCAGCACTTTTGGAGGGCGGCGCCGATGTAAATGTGACCGATTCCCGTGGGAGGACGCCTCTGCACTTGGCAGCAAGAAACATGTTTGCCACACTGGACGATGTCCAGGCATTGAGAGACGCAGGGGCCGATATGGACGTGAAGGACGCAAGAGGCAGAACACCGAGGGGGGACCTGGCGGCAATGTCAACACCCAGAAGGCGCAGACTGATGACGAGACTCTAGTTTTGCGGAGCTATTTGGGAGTGTCATATGTTCAAAGTTTTATATTAAGATTGTCACGGTCACCAGTAAGGTGAAAAAGAGGAGGAGGGTCCTTTCCGATGATGCCGGACCTACCCGTGGCGGACAATAATGTCGCCCCCGCCCCACTCCCTTCTTTTTTTTACTCTTTTCGTGCTTCTCTATTTGATCTTGGATAATATTGACGTCTCCTATCCGTACCCGAGTATGCCTCTGGCTCTGAATCGCAAGGGTATAGTGTCAGAATTCTGGGCCATTTAGTCCAGGGTTCACACTATGCTTTATATTTGATGGCTTATTTAGTTGAGATTTACGTTTTTTTTTGGCTATCGAGAGTTTTTTCTTCTTTCCTCTTTATTCTTCTTCTCTTTCTTTTTCTTCTTTCTTTCTTCTTCCTTTCTTCTTCTTCCCTTTCTTCTTCTCTTTCTTCTTCTCTTTCTTCTTCTCTTTCTTCTTCTTCCCTTTCTTCTTTTCTTTCTTCTTCTCTTTCTTCTTCTCTTTCTTCTTCTCTTTCTTCCTCTTCTTCTTCTTTCTTTTGCTTCTTTCTTTTTCTTACTTTTTCTTCCTCTTACTTTTTCTTCCTCTTGCTTTTTCTTCCTCTTGCTTTTTCTTCCTCTTACTTTTTCTTCCTCTTGCTTTCTCTCTCCTCAGCACACATATGGTCATTTTTGCTTTCTCCCTTACCTTCCGGATTCCTTCTCCCGGGTTGACGAGTTCTATTTAAGTACGTTATCGAATTCAGGCTCCTTCTTTTCTTCTCTGCTTCATTCTGTCCTTACGCACGCGCATAGTACAAGATCAATCAACTCCATTATCAATTTCTTCCACTAACGGTTGCACTCTCTCTGCAGGTAAACAAAGTGAAATCCCCGCCCGGCTGCACAGCATGGGACGGGCCGAGCCGAGGGGCCTTCCCGATCCTTGCATATCTGTCACGCCTGGCTTGGCTGCGTTGCCGATCTCGGCTGCAAGGGGAATATGGGCGTGATCATGGCCTGTCACTCGTGTTCGAGCATCCATTTGCTGCCACAACATGCAACTGGGTGCTGCGCATACATAAAAGCATGCCGGATGCTCTCCACAAGTATCGACCCTTGGCCCTAATGGAACCCATATTCACGTGCGAAGCTAGGAGGATAAGAGAACACACTCCGGCCACGAACTAGCTGGATACACAGTTATCTTCTCCCTCCCCTGCTTCCTCTGCGCATGATGCATGTATAAGTGCACCTCTTATACCCCCCCCTCCCCCACGCTCCATAATCACAATCACAAGCTTGCATTACATCCTCTTCCAACCCCACCTCCCATGCAATCTGCGCGCACCCGGGCGTTTCATGAAACACTGTGATGTGATCCTCTTCACGTTCCCCGGACTCCATTTAAAGAAACTACATACGAAACCCACCCCTCACCAGACCATGGCTCGTGGAGCGCGCGCGCGCGCGCGTGCGCATGTATGCATGTACGTATCCGGTGATGTGGTATTTGGCACGCAGAGACCCGGCTAGTTGCACAGTGACAGAGTTTAGCTGCGTGGCTGGGAGGTTTGCTCGCGGGCCGGTCCGTGGGGTTGGGTCCGAGCGATTACTCTGCTCTTGACTGCGGGTGTGGAGAATCGGGAGTGGAGGTTTCCCATGGGAATGATGTAGCGGGCCGGACGTAATGTACGTCTGGACTGGAGACATGTATCTTGCTTTTGATTGACGCAGCGAAGGCTTGCGCGCGTTGGCTGGAAATGGAGAGCGCCGGCCCACAAGAGGAGGAATCAGGGTAGAGCAGTACAGTACAGTCGTAACTCGATATGCCGGATTCCATGCTGTCTCTTGCAAATCCTCTGGGATTTTATTTGCTATCCCGAATCTTGGCAATACGCCATATCGAATTGCGGCTATTCGTGATGTCCACCCGGGCCAGACCGTCGAGCTGGAGACCCTATTGGCCCTAAAATTGCGCGGAGCGGACGAGAGAAGACGGTCCGGTGCGTCCCGACAGGAAACTATTTCTCGAACCGCAAATGACCGGCGAGGCCCCAAGTACGATGTAAACATGTATATACAGATCGGAATCCGCAGGTCTCGGGGGGCCACCGCCAGTGTGCGACCGCTAGTTACAGGCTTATTCCATTCTCAGACATGAGAAATGACTCGGAATGTTATCGGCCCACACGCCGCTATTGTAGCACATATGAGTATGGGCGCTTGATTTTGAGTATTTGTATACAGGGCCCGGCGCGGCGAACTTGACCGACTCCAGCCCTCCGACGTACATATCAGTCTGTTGTTTCGCTCCCCTCGAGACAGACGGGGTAGCTGAAGTACTGTATCGGAGCTCTAGGAGCACATAGTCTCCTATAGCGATGCGATACTAGTTGGGCGGTGCGAGGCTTGGGCTTGGCGGAGCTGACGGGATGGCCATTTCCATCGTTCTATGACCGAACACGTTGGTTTGAGCGCTGGTTGGGTGTTATTTGCTACAGTGGTATTATATTCATTCAGTGCTGGTCTACATGTTTGTTAGGGTGTACGCTGTACATGCATACTTTCATAGAGTGAGCTTCGAGCTCGGCTTCTCATAGGAAGAGATCTATTTGAGCGTCTGTTTTACTGGATAGTTTGAGACCAGCTCTTTGAGTACCACCGGCGTGCTTATTTGCAGGTGCCAGCTGCAGCTAAATAGCTGTCATGTGATCATGATCAGTGCCAAAGTTTCTGATAGAAACCTTGGATCACCGCTTGAGCTAGCTCTAAGGAAAAAGGGAAAACCTGGTTTCATCTATAAGCAATTCCATTCAATCAGTGATTCTATTACTGTAATTAGACAATATTTACGGTCGTTCTGTAGACCGCTCTGTTGGGGCTTGGATCATGGATACTCACTCGGGTTTTGAGGCCCGCCTAACCCTGAGGAGTTGGGCTTGGCTAGATCTAAGGTATAGGTTGTAAGCAATCCCTTCAGCATAAAGCCTTGTAACTATTTAAGTCTGATAACATGCTTGTAACTAACCTATCAGAGGCTTATACCTCAGGAGAGCTTATAAGAACTAACGATGATTCGACGCAGGGGTTATAAGTACTTGTAGGGGAGGCCTAACTTTTTTGCCGCCAGATCAACCTGTAAGGATTATAAACCTTACCAAACCGGGGGAGAATTAATGTTTTTATCAAAAGCAACGATTTAGGATTGTAAGGGCCATCTAAATATGTAGGAATACACACACACTCATGGTGGCAAATGTTTGTGGTGGAGCTCCTCGCATAAATTCCGTGTTTTGGTCCATGGTATTGTTTTGTAGGGTTTAGATTAAACCCGGTTCAGGGCGCGGGCGGTAAAAAAAAGAAGTGATTCTACAGTTTGAAGTTACGAAGATCCCATGCACCACAACCAACGGCTTGCTAAACCTTGGTACAAGTTTCTTATAGGCTTCTGCAAGGATCGATGGTATGAAACATGGTACGTACTGTAAACCCTCGCGATGGGAGCTGTGAGTTTTGTGCCGAATAAAGCTTGTGTATGTGTATGTACTTGTATGTTGGATAGATGTTTTGAGGGCATTCCTCTCATGGAGGGGAGATGTGTGAGTTCAATGTGTTCGGCCATAGAACGAAGAGAATGGGGCATCCCGTCAGATCTGCCAGACCCAAGCTTTGTATCGCCCAGCCAGTACTGCACTGGGAGACCATGCGGGAACACTGGGTGCTGAACTCGTATTTTTTTGCCGGTGTCCTAATGCTGGTAGCTAGGAATTTGAAGGACGCTGAAAAGTATTTTGTTCACAGACTGGCCCATTGTTACACGTTCTAGAGACTAAGCTGTGAAATTGTAGAATTTGCTTGGTGTTGTGAAGTTATTTTTTCCAATGTAGCTACATCAGCTTGTATGGCAGGAGGCGGCCTGAAGTCGGCGCTATTCTCCTTGTCGAATATATGCACTAATATTGATCCTACTGACGTGTTCGGTCATAGAACGGAGAAAGCGAGGAATCCCGTCAGCTCTTCCATATCTAAGCCCCGTATCGCCCAGCTAGTACTGCACTGGGAGACCATGCGGGAATACTGGGTGCTGAACTCGTATTTTTTTGCCGGTGTCCTAATGCTGGTAGCTAGGAATTTGAAGGACGCTGAAAGTATTTTGTTCACAGACTGGTCCATTATTACACGTTCCAGAAGCTAAGCTATGAAATTGTAGAATTTAATTGGTGTTGTGAAATTCTTTTTTCCAATGTAGCTACATCAGCTTGTATATCAGGAGACGGCCTGGAGTCGGCGCTATTCTCCTTGTCGAATATATGCACTAATATTGACCTTACTGACGTGTTCGGTCATAGAACGGAGAAAGCGAGGAATCCCGTCAGCTCTTCCATATCTAAGCCCCGTATCGCCCAGCTAGTACTGCACTGGGAGACCACGCAGGAATACTGGGTACTGAACTCTTTTTTTCCCGGTAAGATACTGCTTTTGATAGCATATCACGGGCCATCTTTGCTTTCAGTATTTTATTCTTGCGCTTGCTTGTCCATTCTTTGTAATATTTCGTCGGGTTGTTATGTACCAGTATTGTGAGAATGAAATTTCAAAGTCTTTGAGTACAGCTTATGTTGCGGAAGACGAGCTGCACCAGCACCTCTGCTAGTTAAAGTGCACAAAGATTGACTGTACTGGCGTGTTCGGTCATAGAACGAAGAGAATGGGGCATCCCGTCAGATCTGCCAGACCCAAGCTTTGTATCGCCCAATTAGTACCGCGGTGGGAGACCATGTGGGAATCTTGGGTACTGAACTCTGGTGTTTATTTTTCCTTCTTTTTTTGCTGATATGTTCTGGGTCATGCCAGAGCTATACAATTATTTACTTACATGATGTAGTTAGGGCTTACTAACTTCGTGCCCGGGATAAGGCTCGAGACGTTTATCTGATCCGTTTCAAGGTCTTTCGTTTGGCTACGCTGAGGTACTCAGTATCTCAGCTTTAACTAGCAATTACATAGAGCTACGTACGATGGCACATTTTAGTCGGCTTAACAAGTAACGAATCTGCTAAATGCTTGTGCTGTGAAGTCTGAAATATAAAAAAACTGCGCAACACAGCATATCAATTCTTCTACACGGTGACACTTGGTAGTTCACAAAAGGGCCCTACAACACATTCACATTACATGTACGTTTACGCCATTGAAAATACATGTACGTATCAATATACCCCAGCAGTTCCGCCAGCGAAAGCGTGACACGCGTGACATCAAGCCATGGGGGCTGCGCTACTTTCCATATTGCAAAATACGCAACCTCCCATGGCAGCCCCCATAGCCCAACCTCCGAATATAATATGATCACCGTCATACAGAAAGGGGAGGAAGAAAACGAGACGCCGAACAATACCCAGGTCGCGCCCCCCCCACCGAGCGGCGGCCCAGGCCCGTCGACGGTCCAGCCCTTCCCTCCCCCCTACATCCCCCTACATCCCCCTACATCCCCCTACATCCCCCTAGCTCAGCTTCCATCCCCTCCCTTCCCACTTGCACAGTCCAGACCTCCCGTCGGCCCTCCGTCAAGCGAAATGAAAAAAAGGCCCGTGGTGACCTCTGCTCTGGCCTGTGCTCTCGCTATGCGTGTGCGACGTCAACAAGGGGGGGGGGGGGGGGGGGCTAGATCTATAGAACAGCCGCCTCGAGCTCGACTGTTGCGTAATGGTCGATCCGGGATGTTTCATTTGCGAGCTCGAGTCCTCCCGCTTCATACCATATGTACTCTATACCCCACCCCATGTACATTACATGATGATGATGATGATGTTCATTACAGCTGAGACTTCCTGACGTTTTTGAACGCGACTGATATTGCATACCAGGCTTTAGGTGTATGCAATAGCAATAGTGGCCCAGTCCAAAAACGCCAGGAAACTACGAGTAGGTACCAATGTAGAGCAGACCCCGACCCCGACCCCCGATCCCGATCCCGACTCCGACTCCGACTCCGGCTCCGATCGGCCCCCCGACCCCGAGCATCACGGCGCTGGGGTGGAGTTGCAATATCACGCAACTGTCATCTCCCTCCCCTCGAGCACCAATATAGCAGCACCCATACATACATACATATGCAATCGCGCGTCCTGCCGCTGTCAATGCCCGTCATCAATCAAAACAGGCTCCAAATTAGAAACCAATCAATCAATCATCAAATCAATCAATATCAACCCCCATCCCTCTCTCACTGTAAACAAAGCAGCTCTCCAATCAACCCACCACCCAACCCCAACCGCCCAACAGCCCATCACCAATTACCAGCCAGCCGCACGGCACATCCCCTCCCCTCCCTTCCCTTCGCATCGTACTCGCCTACCTATCCGTGCATCATCTCCCTCCCTTCCCCCCACAACTCACGCACAGACCCGCCATCTACATCTGCATCTGCATCTGCTGCATCTGCAGGTACGCTTCACCGTCGGAAGCCGTCGGTCGGTCGGAAGGGGGGGGGGTTGCCCGGTCTGTGTCTGTGCCAGCTTACTAACACCACCCTCTGTAACCACAAAGGAAAGAAACCCTAACCCTAGCTGAACCTGCAGACCGACCGACCGACCGGGTGCGGGGGAGAACATTGGCTGACTGCATGTGGAGAGGAGCGGATGGGGGGGGGGGGGTGCTCGGTGCCTGCCGGAGGGAGGGCTGGCTGGCTGGCTGGTATGGCGTTGGTTGCAATTGGGATGGGGATAATATGGGGGGGGATAAGAGGTTTGTTTGTGGTTGGGGTGATTCGATTGAGGCGATTGGCTATAAGCTGGCTGTGGTTCAGATTGCCAGTGGGGCGAGAGGGAGATGTTTGGTCGATCCAGCCAACACTCTGATATTATCTATGTAGAACAAGGCGGGGGGGGGGGCGCATGCAGCTGCCCAAGGCCTTTCTTTCTTCCTTCCAGGGCATTCCACCGCTCGATCGTCCATGAGTAAGACGGTAATAATATATATTTCATAATCACAGTGGTGGAGGAACGGCTTGCAAAAAAAAAAAAGTAATTACTAAATAAAAAAAAAAGACCCTTTTTGATATTTTTCCCTTTCCTTTCGGCCAAGTAGGTATAATGCCACTATTCTATGCTATGCTAGGTAATGCCTCCGGTCCAATGCTAATAAAAACAAGCCACCCCAAAAAAGAGAAAAAGATAGAAAGAAGAAAGAAAGAAAAAAAAAAGTGAATAAGCCGGAAAAGAAAAACCCATGATATGATATAAAGACATAGAAATAAAAAATAGCAAATACCCGATCCCAATTCTCCCCCATCGACCCCCCTACCAGAACCCGTTCCCATCCCAAACACCGCAAAAAACCAGATCCTACCCAGAAAAGTAAAGAAAAAAAAGGAAAAAACAGGCTGCCGATACCATAAACAAAACTAATAAAAGAGATAAGAGAAATAAAAAAGGAGAGAGAGAGGGAAAAAAAACACCCCATGAGACTAGTACAACAACCTATACTTACACTGCTGCCACGAAAACCAAGCCATCCAAGAAGAGCCTATATCATTTCCATCTCGACATCTGCAATTCTCAAGACCACCACACCGGCCGGCTTGCTGCCGTCAGAAGCACTGAACGGCGCCCACACGTCGTTACCGCCCGGAATGATGGGCGACGACGACGCCTCCGACGAAGATGCAGAGTCGTTGTGAAAAAGCGCGGGAACGGAGAGATGGTCAGAGTCGTTGTTGTTGTTGTTGTTGTGATACTTGGGCCTGGAGTCGTGGCTATCATACTTGGCCTTGGAGTCGCTGTAATCGCAATGCTTGGCCCCGAAGTTGTCGCCGTTGTTGTTGTTGTCATAGCATATGGCCTTGGGGTCGTTGTTACAATACTTGATGCTGAAGTCGAAGCTGCAGCACAGGGCCTTGGAGTCGTGGTTATCAGACTCGGCCTCGGAGCTATAGACATCAGACTCGGCCTCAGAGCCGTATGACCCGTCTTCAGAGTCGGCTGCAGGCTTTGAAAGCCATACGAACCTTCGCTCTTCGTGTGATGGGACCTGGGGTGACTCGACCTCGTGCTCAACCACAGTGTGCTCGAGCACGTCGAGGATGTCTTCGTCCTCCTCCTCGCTCTCTACTGCACACTCATCATCATCCTCCTCTTCACTCTGCTCCTGCTGTACATATGGTGCCGTCTCATCCCTGATGCTCCACACCATAGCCTCCACCCCGCTCAAGACCTCCATCAACCACCTGTCCTCCAACGCCTTCACCCTCATCCCCGCGCTGGCCCACTCCCCCTGCAGCCCGCCAATCTCCTGCCCCCTGTAGTACGCCTTCTGCAGCCTCACAATCAACACATCCCTCTCCTTTCTCGCGACCACAAGCTCCTCTGGCGCCCTTCTCCCCAGAACAGTCTTGAGCCGTGATTCCAGGTCAAACAATGCCGTATCAACGCTCGGCTGCGTCGGCGCTCTGCCCCACGGTGAGTATGGCGTTGGGGGCGCGGTCGGCGCCCTCGGCATCCCGCGTGACGCTGGCGCGGAAGCCGGTGTGTTTGGGCCTGGGGAGTAGACGCAGTCCGCCACGCTGCTGAGGCATGACGGGCGGCGCATTGGGGGTGGGGGGCGCATCGGGGTTGCTGGGAGCGGGCCTGATGGCGGCGTGCTAGGAGGGCGGTTGTATGCCCAAGAGCGCTTGAAGTAGCTACCGCCCAGTGGTGCGGGCTTTTCCGGCTCGTCGTCGGACTCGGCTTCGTCGTCAGAGGAGTCGGGCGAGAAGCAGGAGCGTGGTGAGTCGTAGTAGTGTGTGGAGATGGACGCCCGGGCTGTGGGGTTGAGGGTGAGCTTCGGCCTCTGCTTGCGGGCATGGGAGGGTGAAGGGGGGGTGCTGGTGGTGGTGCTGGGTGAGGCGGGTGGTGAAGGGAGGGTGCTCATGTTGTCGGTGGTGGTGGTTGAGGTGGACATTTTTGGTTGTTTGGTGGTAATGATTATTAAGTCGGTTATTTTGTGCACAGGATCAACCTGGTTGCTGTGGTGTGGGTAGTAGACCAATGGACCTGCCCGAGAATTATAGATTGACCGTCAAGATGACCTTTCAAACTTTGGCAGGAGGTGGATGATATATAAAGATTTTCTTTACTGTTCGGTGAGAGCAGCAGCAGTAGCAGTAGTAGTAGCTGTTATCGATGGGAAAAATTTCAAAACCAGGATGGTTAGAGTGCTGGGGCCGGGATTAAGTATTAAGGGACAAGTACCCAGGGATGGTGTGGTATAATTTTATATGGGGCTGGAGGAGAGGGCTCTTTATGTATTGCCTAACCGAGCCAGTCGATCGCTTCTAGTATTCGTTTTTTTTCTGTGGGTGTGGAGGTAATTAACTAAATGGAGGACTTGCTTGACTTGTTGAATTGATGGAAATTTGGTGGTGGGGGAGCGAGGGTGCTTTATAATTATTATACCTACTGAGCGAGGTAGGTTAGGAGGAGGACGGCCAGAGGCGCGGCGGGTGATGGCGACAGGTGAAACATTAGCTGTTCGACCACTCGAGCTGCCTCTTGGGGGTGGGGGGTGGAGGAGTGGATTGGAGTGGAGGGGAGTAGAGGGGAGTAGAGGGGGGGGGGGGAACTGGTGGAGGAGAGGAGTCTCCATCTTCTGCCTTGTCCGCTGTCGTGTGCTGTCTGTCTATCTGGCTGGCTGGCTGGCTGCTCGATGATGCGCAGTTGTATGCACGATGCACTCAGGAGGGATCAGTGGATGGGTGGAAACAAGGCTCTTTGCTTCCCTTCTTCTTCCCTCTAGCCCTGCGCACTGCAAGAGAAACAGAGCACTAGAAGAAAAAGAAGAAGCAGCAGGCCAGTCAATCAGAGTGTTCCCCTCGAGATGGAGGGAGTGGCGGGCCAGCCTGGTATGGTGCTGCGCCTCGCTACGTACTGAGGCTTTCACCGTGCTACATACCTGCCTGCAGCTACGTCGTTGCTGCTGCTGCTGCTGCTGCTGATTCTGCTGCTGTTGCGCGCCCGCCGCCGCGGCCGGCCAGAATGAAATCTGTAGGAACAACGAGTGCGCACTCACCCCCCGTATCCCTCCATCAAGCGAGAGATGGGCGAAATGGAAGAATCTGTCTGTATGTACGTGCATACGTAGCGCAAGAATGACGATGGCCGTATACATGCAATTCAAGGGATGCCATTGCATCAGCATCTACATACATCATGCTCTGCTGTGCTCTGGTGTTTATTAGATGTTCGTGTGTCCTCTCTGGTCACGTGCTTCCCCCCCGGGACGGTTGCGGTGCGCAGGCGTGATGGTGTTTCGAGTTTCAAATCTCGGGCGTGACAATATCGATCAAGCCAGGCACAGACAGGCACGCCTGGCGCCTAACGCAGGTACAGCATCCTCCTCTTCTCCAGTGCTCCCTCCCTACCCGACTCGTTACCGTACTTCCCACTTCGATCCCCCTCGCACATCTCCATGCTCCCCCCCCCCCCCAAATAGACATAGACCACATCTGAACAAGCACTTCAAACATGCCTCCGTATTAAGGGCAAGTGTCGAGTTGCCATATATAGCCAGCTATCCTATTCGGGGGGATCTAAATTAATTAACTGCTTGCAGCAGCCAGCGTACCTGGGAATAGCTACATACATCGTTTCCTCTGTCCGCCAAACAAATTAAAGGGAAGGTAACACCAGCACAACCTCACGTCCATCCACTCTATATGCAGGTACACTCTCCAAATCTCACTCTATAGCTACATGTAGGTAGAGAGTAGGTACACTTCGGTGCGTGCGTCTCAAATTTACTCCCCTCCAAATACGCAAGCACCAAATCATGCCCCAAGCTCTTCCCTCCCTCCCTCCCTCTGCTTGATCTGCTCCCCCCCCCGATTCCATGCACGCAATGTAAACAGACTCTTTCTCGTGTAAATCTACTACTCTACAATCTACACTTGCATCTCTCCCCATCTACAATCCCACCACCGCCATAGCCGAGATATCCTCTCGCTCTCGTTCGCACGTAGACTACGCCCCGTGCACCCTCCCCCCAATTCCTCAGCATGACCGGGCGCGGGGGGCGCTCGGAAACAGATCACTATATCGTACATGTACCGTACGTGCTCCAAGCTCACACAATCATTACTCCCCCCCCCCAGCTCCCAGACAACCTACAATCAATTGCACTCCCCCATCTCCCCAAGCAGGTACAACTGCACCTTTCGTGGGCGCCCGGTAAACAAAGCAAAAAAAAAAAACCCCCCACCCGCCGCACCGCCGGCCGGTGAACGCAGGATGAGAAACGTCAGGGTTAGGGTTGCACTATTCCCGATGTGGCCTCGAGAGAGAGAGAGAGAGAGACATTGTTTCCGATGACATGTTGTTCGCTGATGGGGCGCAGTTCTGCGACATACATATTGTACACACACACACACACACATTTGCCTAAAACTACATACATATATGTGTGTTTATTGGAAACAGACAAGCAGCAATGCGATATAATAATATTGTATTTGAAAAAGAAGAAAAGAAAAAAGAAAAACACATTAAATTTGGAGGGAGCTGGGGTTTCGTTAGGCGCTGACTTAGCAGGCCGGAATGTAGGTAGGTACATGTAGGGTACGTACCCAGCTAGCTAGCTAGCTATAGCTACACGCATGTATGATAGCTACATGTATAGCTACAATGTAGACCTCGATCGCGATAGACGCCCCGCGCGAGCACCGGACGGGTTTATCTGTAACTGTAGCGGTTTGGGCGGGGGGGTTAGTTGGCATTTTCAAAAGTATTTTGAGTTTTGGGGTTTGTCTTGTTTCTTATGTTTAGTCGTGCTGATGCGCTGCATGCTGGGCGCTGCGTGATTGGCTGTTGAGCTGGGCTCTCTCGACATTGTAGGGTAGGTAGGGCGACGGCGCGGTGTAGATCAGATCAGAGATCATCAGATACAAAACAAGAACACTAAACACCTTGGCTTGGCTTGGTTTGGCTTGGCTTGGGGAACGAACGAACGAACGAACCCAATGGCGCCGCCGTTTCGGAGATAAATTTCATGGGACGGAGGTGGGGGCGCCGCGATGATGGAGGGGGGGGGGGAAACATCGACGTGTAGCTGGACGAATTGCATCAGGCCGAGTAAACAAAAAGGCATGCATTGCATACATCTCAATTAATTCACTGAATCGGCAATGGCAATCGCAATATTAAACCGACACAACAATGTAGAAGCGCAATGTCAGCAACAGCGCGCGCACGGTAGTTGCATACATACATGTACATGTAGGTACGTAGAGTACTTGGGCCTAGCTAGGTAGGGTACGTGGGTATGTTAGGGGTTTGCCAAAATTGCCAATTGAGCAAAACAAAAAACAAAAAACAAACACAATAAAAAACAATTGATCTACGAGAAAGAGAGAGAGAGAATTAAACGCCATGCAATTCCCCAGAGTCACGTCAATGGCAGCGATTCGGGGGGGGAGGGGGGGGGGGCTGAGTCGTAGGGATGGGAGGGGTAGATCGAGTGCTCCCCCGTGCTCATTGGCCGTGTGTGGAGCGTGACGGCCGGACGGGGGGTGTTTTATGGTGATCTGTGTGTGTGGCGCTTATTAACCCTTAAGCCTTTCTTTCTTGGGCTTTTTTGGCTCTGGTTGGGCGGTACATATAACGTCGGGGAAATAGAAGGTTATTTTGTCTTTCTACGCCTTACGCTGGCGTGAAGACTAGTGGGCACGCGTTTAAATTAATATTATCGTGATAAATTCGACATACATGTCCTAGCTAATAATGATTGAACCCTAAGCTAAATCCATAAAAAAACATATTTCAAATCATTTAGACGGCGCCTATCTACTACACATCCCCATCTCCGATACCGCGGTTGGGAATCGATCAGGTTTGGTTTTGATGTCGACCCGGAGAGAGCTGGAGTGATAGGATGTGTTGTAAAGCACCGGTATAGACAGTGCTCCAGGCTACGTACAACGCAGGACGGGCTTGCCAAGTCAAGTTATAATTACCCCGGACATTTCTTTTCGGGGCACTAGCTAGGGTTAACGTTTCTCCTCTGATTTGACGTGACATTGACAGCTAACTCCCCACCTATCCACCGTACCGGTGATCACTTTCTCTCCGGGACTGTGTTTGATAGGGGGGGGGGGGGGGGGCTTGCGGCCGGTGGAAGCATAACAGGACTTACGCCTCTACCTAGCTTGCAATTAAGGCTCATTTCGGCTGACCAAGAGTTGGAGTACAAACAACGCCTCAGATACTACACGAGTTTTGTTTGCCGGTTGTGGTGAAGATACAGCAGCAGAGTACAACACCAGATGAGCGCGGTCGGATATTAACTAATCTGCGCCTTATTCGGGCGCGGAATGGGACCTTTGTGGCGGCGTTGCAGCCAATCAGAAGCCTTGTTGGTACATGCACTTGTCTCTGGCAAGCGTGACATCTGTAAGTAACAGTACCTACAACTGCTTCAGGACATATAACAATCTTTGAGATATTTGTACTGCAACATCGATAGCCCAAACTAGTTGAGATTGTCCATACATGCATACCTATATTTGGAGATAACTCTAATCTTTCAGTGTATTCCCTAACTAGCTTTGCAGCCAATAGATTGATTCATAGTTATGTCCGCTCATTGATGATTTGCTGTTGGCTAAACCTATTGTTCCTGTGCTGTCAGGAGACATGATAATCGAATTCAACTACTAATCCCACGCCTCATATACGGCATGAGATGACGCTACAATTAATTTCGGCAGTGGGTCAAATGCCTCACCATCGTGATAGTGCTGCATGAGACGGGCACCTTCTTCCAACTGGACGGCTGTCTCCTGTACTGATACGCTAGGTGCTCCTCAAAGTTCGCCAGGGCTGAGTTCTTGTTGGTAAGTTGATTGTTAATTGATTCAGCAGGCATTTCCCCACCAACTTTGCGTATATACCACGTTCTCCCCCGGCGTGACAATATGTCGTTGACCCCCCGAATGTCTGCTTACTGCATGCAACAGCATACATAGATTATCAATACAATAATCTACATGGGGTAAAAACTTTAATCTACCGGTATCCCTCGAGTCATTTCGGGGAGTAGGTTGTTAGTGAGCCGATCTACGCCTCATTCAGTTCAATTCTTCTCTGCAGAATCCTCGCTACTGTGCGTCAGAATTCCATGTCTTGGTTGAGATTTGTTTGTGCATTGACCAGCAGCCTGATAGTTATGAAGGGCATGTCTTGTTTGAACATGCATGGCCGCCTATCCCAGTACTGCATCAAGCAGGTTCCATCCAGCGTGACAGATCTCCACTATTCACTATGTGAGACGTTCTCATTCGAAACTTGGGCGTTCCACGGGCGATCGTCTCTATCTGCAAGGGGCGATTGTCGGCGGCCGCGGATAACCAACGTTGATATGTGCCCTGAGCAATATTGGACACTGTTTCCCAAAGCGTCGAGTGGTCATTGGTTCGCTATGTTGGTTTCAACGGTGTTTAGTATATCCCATTGAGTTTCGTCTGCAGCGTTAAGCTTTGATACAGATGTATGCAGTACGCTCCCCTCGACTCTTTCTTCAAAGCTAGTAAGGATAGGACGTTGACTTGAATGTTGCACCCAATCATACTAATGCCGCTAGCTCGATCCCGCAATCCCGTGGTTTCCCTGGGTTGTTTTACTTGTAATACCTAAGTTCCGCTTTGGTAAACTGCGGCTTGGGGCGGTCCCTATACAGTAGGTAGTTCTTCATACTTTTGTTGGGTAAGGCTATGACCGTTCGTCGGTGCATGCCTTGTGATGCTATCAGCTCACATTAGAGTGGGGTTTGTTCAATGATTCGGTTTCAGTGGGCACAGTGCGCGTGCCGCCTGCAGTAGGCTTGGTTTTAAGCTTTGATATCCTCTTCCTGCTTCAGTAGTAGTCAATAGTCTGTTCTTCAGAATCTCAATCGTCACGATAATTGACTGACACGGACCTCATCAAGGTTGCCTTCAAATCACTAGTGCGACCCTTGCATTGCCTCATCCATGATCTTCCTACACGCAAGCGGAAATGCCTAACGAGGGGCGTGGGAAGAGATGATATGTGGGGCTCTTTCTGTCTCTATCAATGTCTCGGAGCGCACGCAAAGAATGCCGATATATGAAGTCAGTCGCCTGACACAGTGTCTTGGCGGGGTTGAGCGATGTTTCGTTTCTTGTGCTCTCGTGGTAATGATTGCATTGGGAGTAGTATGTCGAGGCGGAAATGCGGTGCCGGGTGGTGTGTCTTGTATACGTAGCTGTGGTCATTATTCATATAAGATGTACATATGTATGTACGGGGAGTGTCTTGAGCACAGAACGGTTGTATACGTACGAGGGTCAAGGTCTCAGAGCTATGATGACTTTGACGTAAGAGGAGGAGTCATGGAGGATGATTAGACCGAGGATAAACTTTAGCATCACATGTAGTTGCAAAGGGGTAATTATACGTAGCGAAGACAAATGTCGAATGTTTCACTGTGTGGGTGTGGAAAGCTTGGTTTGCACGTAAGTTGGGCTAGCTGTCACGTCAGAGGTGTCAAAAGGCTGATTAGAGGTTGAATTTGATTTTGACAGCGCAGATCCCTTCTGTGATGATAACGATGATGTGATAGAATTGAGCACGAACATGTAGTATGAAGTTAGTTACATGTAGAGTACATGGTGTTAACGTTTGATTTGATAGCAGCCAGCACGTGATTGTTATATAACCTCTGCTAATCTCCCAGCCGAGATGGCGATGTCTTTCTCGCTTCAAAGCGGCTCGTTTGAGGCTTCAGTATACGCATTCGGCATGCAGAGATAGATATAAAAAAAGGTGCTCATTAAACTCTAATGTTCAGCGACGTCATGATATCATTTCCCAGCGAGACAGAGATCAGCACCCAACAATGTATTCTCAAGATGGAAACTAAAAGAGAGTTCTTATCTCTGATGAAGATATGTACTTACGTAGACACAAGTATATTTAGAAAAAGCTTCGTTGTAATGGTACCTCACTAAACACTAGTATCTTGTCGTGTATCGAGTTACAAGATCGATACAAGTACTGCCTGAGATAGATGTTACTGGGTCGAACCTTATCACCGGAGTTTTATATACCGTCTCCCGATATGAGACCTTCCACCGCAATTTCGTCCACCCTGCTGGGCTAATAGCTGCGATACAGAACCTCACCACCCAGAACAGTTGTCACGCGGATTGCATCAGATGCCGATATGAAACCTCCCGGCGCCAGTATTGAGGTTATTTTAGAGTTCAGTGCTTCAGGCATCCGGAGCCCTGGAATAAGTTACAGGATGTAGCCATTGGTTAGAGCTCAGAAGGGCTTGTCTCATTGAGCAGCTGGTGGTGATGTCGTTTCTTCATACAATGTTGGCCCGGCACAGTATATACCGGGCTTGGCCGGCGTCATGAGACTTCCCGCTGTCAGTGGTGCCGTGGTGTTGGGATAGAGTTTTGTGTTGCAGGGGAAAGTATTTAGGGACGTGGAGCTTGTAGGATTGAAGCTCCTAGAAGTAGACTTGCGACACCCTAGGCCTACATGCTACAGACCCGTAACCGGATCGCTTAGTAAAGTACAACTTAGCCAGGGAAAGCGTATAAGAATGGCACCGTTATGCGTACAATACACGGTCTAGACTCGTATTGAGAATGGTGGAAAAAACCGGACCAACGGTTAATCCGATGTGTTCGGTCATAGAACGAAGAAAATGGGGTATCCCGTCAGATCTGCCCGACCCAAGCTTCGTATCGCTCGATTAGTACCACAGTGGGAGACTATGTGGGAACCTTGGGTACCGAACTCGAGGATACTTTTTTTATTTATGAATCTTCAAATTCTCTTCTGCCATGCTGAACAACCTTAAAGTAGCTTCTGGGTTCGAACCTTTTTATTATTTCAAATCAGAAATTGTTTTCAGTACTATTACACACTCATACTATCATCGTGGGCTTGGTAACTCACATGTATAAGTGAGTCTATTAATAAGACCTTAGGCCTAAATGAGCCTAGTGTTTGCTAATATTTACAGATGCGCTAGTCTAAATGTAACGTTGCAGTACTGTAATTGAAATCAATTCAATTCTGTAAGTACTGCTACGCATACAAGCCTGCACTACAAAGTCAAACATCTAAACCTATTAATCTAACAAGCACAGGTATATAGATATGCCCGCTAGGCAATGTATGACATGAAGCTTTCTAGAGTTTCTTAATATAGTATAAATATAGCACCGGCATCATAAACCATTATAGGAAACCTTCATTACGCGATAGACAGTCTCGTTTTGAAACACGGCTGATTCGGAAAATGAATTGGTAGTGACGAAGCGGTGACAAGAAATCAGTGGGATCTTACGCACACGCGCACGGTAAACTTTTAGAGACTCGGATTTGACTCCGGTCAGCCAAAGGCCGGTGATAATCCGATATCAACGTTACATGAAGTATATACCTTCATTTTTACTAGCCCAAGATATCCATTATCTATATATATTAAAAAAAGATTAACAAAGTATAAACAACGGTAAAATACTACAACACCATGGACTTTTGTCATATATATCTAGGATGCCATGGAAACCACTAGCTAGACAAAACTGTAAAATAAAAAGGAAAAAAGATGTCCATCTTTGGGTGTTCTTTCTCTAGTTTTCTGCTATTCTTCATTCCGCCCTTTGGGGGCTGTACTCAAGGAGGGAAATTGGCTGCCACTAGCCGTAGAAAACCTTAACACTCCCTCTAAAACACCAGTCAAAAATCACAAAGTTTTCCAAATGACCTTTATGAATTAAAGCTTTTCACTTTATAGCTGTTTCTAGTTGATTTTTTTTATTAATATTGAAATTGTAAGATCTTTGGTGGTAAACTGGTTTCTAGAACACCGTAAGTTTTACGGTGTTATTTTCATGAATATCACTGAATAGAACCCTACAGACTCTATGCTGTTGATTTGGTTAGTTAATTAGTTATGCCTGGTTAAGTTTATAATAGATATTTGGTTCATGAGCTGGTTTCCATGGTACCTACATATATATGATAAAACGCCGTGGCATTCCGAATTGAAAAGGGGAAGCCAGTCAAAATCGAGGTGGGAGTGCAGGGGAAACTCGGAGGAGCGATTTGTAAAATATACTGAGGGTAGTTCTGAGCACTGGCGATCACTACAGCCTGAGAACGGACATACGGAGCTTAAAGGAGAGAGGGAATATCAGACTGAGGAATTTAGCCAACAGGGACTGTCAAGACGAGTCTGTAACCTGGCCGCAACGTAGATATGCCAGATAGACGACAAACTAGGCTAGAAGACCGTAGATGTGGACATTGAGATAGTGCATGTGTGGCCGACGAGTCCAATCAAGCAGAGATTTAATATTGGCGCGCTCGAATCACTCGAGACTGTGCATTAAGGATGTCTTCTATGGTAGTAAGGAAAATCGAGCTCTCTAATAAATTATAAACTTGTTTAATGATCTAATAACTAAAGTACTGCGTAGGGACCTGAGATCTCGGGTTTCAGTTCGTTATGGATTATAGGGTGGCTTTGCAGCTTTGGTCTGTCGATTATGTGCTTTATACATCTAGCCCTAGAGATTACCCGACTCGTGATTCCGCGCAGTTAAGTACTACTCTATTCGGCCTGCTTGAGAATAAAGTAGCGCTAACTCGAGGTATACATGCATGAATCTCTTGATCCTACTCAATCTCGTAGATTAGACTATCGAGAGAATGACTACATCGAAAGGTGTCTAGAGGGGTACTCTCTGTATATTATACCCATGAAAAGTTGCGTTATGCATGTCCACAAAACTGCTGTAGACAACTTAAGCCCAGGTTGAAATGGGTAATCACCAGGACCAGGTTGCAACTGAGAAACCGAGTGATTGGCCATGAACCAAGCCCAATTAACCGAACGTTTTCGCAATGACTAATTGCTTAGTTATATAGTGCTAAGTACAGCTCCTACTAAGAAGTGTTCATGATTGATTAGTAAGCAAGTCCGATTGCTTGGGGTGCGGCACGGGCAGTGTCAACAATTTCGAGCTCGAGTACGACCACGCTGATGGTTATAGATAGATGGAAAATATATAGAATTAATACAATTTAGTATCTTGTATCCCAAACTTTTGCTTCAATAACTGCTGCCACCCTGTCTGGAATAGACCTCCATGGCTTCTCAAAAAACTCCTGAAGTATTGAGTCTCAAACTAAAGGCAGGACCTCAGCCGGTCTCTCCCTTACTTTATCATGTTCTCTAGGGGTATTCTTTATCTGGGGGTATTGAATCTGAACCCGCTTTTTGAGCTCTAACCAAAATTGCTCAATTGGGTTCAAATCAGGTGAATAAGGTGGGTACACCCCCACTTCTATATTATTTTCCTCAAACCACTCAGTGACAACTTGCGCTTTGTGAATAGGTGTATTATCTTGCATAAATTGAGCATTTTCAACTGTGTTGTTGAAACGGATTAGGACAGGTAGTAGGAGATATTGTAGCATCTGTCGACTCTAGACTTCTTTGTTGGCAGATTTGACAATAAGGGGTGTAAACGTGCCCTTAACTCGTCATTACTTCTACTTAAGTAGCCCTGTGGTTCATGTTCCGCACCCACGGTGTTTAAGTTAAACCACAAAATGGCTCGAACAAATCACTTTGTAGTACTATGCGGTTTAATTAAACTCCTTTCATCACCCTGTGGTCTGATTAAACCACAATTCCCCACCCGATTTTTGCGTAGTTTAATTAAACAATAGCTTGTAGTTTAATTAAACCACCCGATCTTATAAATTTATTCTTCACAGATTTCCGGAGTACTTCTATCAACTGTTTTCATGAATTAACTTATAATTTAAGTCAGTATCTAATATAAATCCGAGTGTTCAGCAGTAAACATTGTGTAATAGTGTACTACTTGTATTTAGATTATGATTGAGGACTACTTCGGACGTAGTATAAGGTAACCTTGTGAAATAAAGATACTAACTCATAGAAGGATTATAATTAGAGTTCGGTCCATAGTGATTGTAAGTGATTTTATATAATACAAGCGGAGTGCGGCCTCCGGCCCCCAAATTTGGTGAGAAATGAAGGTGCGGGCAGTAGTAGTGCGATAGTAATTTCTTAGATCAATTATTGCTGTCATTCTGAATTATTGGGCCATCCGAACGTACAGTCACGTTCTAAATTTCATCTATGTCTCTTCTCATAGGTAATCTGTGATATATTAGCTCTAGTAGGCAATCTAAGTTATTCATGTAGTTTATGAGAAAATACTATAAGGGATATTTCGACCTTGATTTATAAAATATAGCTATAGTTCTAGCAGTGTTTGTTCTTTTACATCGATCAATTGCAGTACATGTAGCTACACGCCTTAAGTCTTTAATGTCAGTTCCCTTCCATCTCGGGAGTAGTTATTTGTCTAATTAAATGATAAGCAATCAATATTAGAAATAGTACGTACGCAACCAATAGGAAACATTCCTGGTGACGATGAGGAAGACCATATAGTTCAGACTAATTAGCTAACACTTTTCATTACTTGGTTTAAACATGGTTTAAACGAACCAAAAACGTGGTTTAAATGGTGCACGTGGTTTAAATGATGGTTTATATTTGGTTTAAATTTGGTTTAAATAACCCTCAAGCTACACAGTGGAGTCAAACTCAGTCTATCCAGGACTCCCAAGTCTATATATCAGGAAGCTAGCAGCAAGCCCAGGAAAGTGCCCTTGCCCGGGTACGGACGCTATGATAAATCTTAAGTGGTGTGTTTTAATGTAGCAAGGTCGTTTAATCGTGGTTTAATTCGGTAATTTATTTAAACTACCGCTATTATGCACCACAGGGTGTAGCCCTAGGACAGTGGTATATCAGGCGCAAGGGCACATGTGTTTTTCGAGTTTGTTAGTTGTACATACAGTCACGAACTATATTATATATTTTTCGTGTGCGCCACGCTGCGCGCTAACATCAAAATCAAATCACGAACACTTTTGCTGAGTGGCTGTACGTGGTAAAATAGATTCTCTACCACCAACTTTGTCACTAATAATATCGCAGTTATATACCTGTAAAAGAAGTAGGTGACAAATTTCAGTAGAGAGAAGCGCAAAAGGGTACGTCTTTAATTCTGACGATGGAACCTAATAAAAATTTCACTTGAGGACGTACGTAATCGAATGACACTCATGCCCCAGCCAGGAAAAAATAAAGCGGAGTTCAGTACCCAGTATTCCCACACGGTCTCCCAGAACAGTACTACCTGGGCGATACGAAGCTTGGGGCTTGCAGAGCTGACGGGATGCACCATTTCCTTCGTTCTATGACCGAACACGTCGATCGTATCTCTCTTCGTGGATTTATCCTCCGGAGATGCTCCGAGTATTCAAGCCACCTGTCTTTAAGAAACATTAATCTGACCAGAGTTCATAGAATATTAAAACTTGAGGTCTCATATCACGCGGAAGTCCTCAGAGAAGGTTATTCAGACACTATCTAACCTTCTCTCGACGGAGACTTGATGCCAAAGGTCGGGCGGTAGATAATTTCTTGGTTTTCATAGGGTTTAACATACTTAATATTCAAGACAGCAATCATATCTGCTACAATCTCCTCGGAGTTCTCGTCCAAAACAGACGCAACATTCGAAACTCTTGGCTGGGGGGCCCATTGGTCTCTGTACCAAATAGGTGTTTATTTTCTCTGGTACCAATACTCGGCTGCGACTATCATTTACGATAAGATCGAAGATTCAATAGCTATATAGGTAGTTCTGCTAGGGCTAGTCTTTTCTCGTCTCGTTCGTTGCGAGACAGATCTAGACTTGAGAAATCGAGTGAGTAGTTGTGAGCCAAGCCCGAAGAAAAAGCTTTGCACAACCCAGTACTATTCTAATTAGGGCATATAATCACCAATAAGTATATTATTTATAGTTAAAAATTGGGTACTTCCTGGGTGCTGCCTCCATGTTGATGGCTCGGTGCTTACATAATATCACGGCATTTCTAATATTGGCAATATTAGGCTGACAAGACCGATTAAGAAAATCAGTCACCAGCTTTTTGAGACGAGCTCACAAAACATCTCTTTTTATGGAAACACAACTTCGGCAGACAAAACAGCATTACCCTAGACAGACCCTCTAATATCTTGTCCGTTCGTGATACGGTTGGTCTTACCCTTGGTTAGCCTTAGCCGCCTATGCTAAATAAGCTGTTGTTTGATTGGACAGTTTTATAACCAAGTGGTTACAAATTCTCAAACGATTTCGAAACCGAATGGATAGAACCATTTGGAACCCCATAACGTTATTTAGTATACCCGACACCTGTGTAAGAGCTGTACGCCAAATTTATTCTAACCTTTGAAAAATTCGAAACAAATGTATTTGAAGCCCACCAGAGTGGAAGAGAATAGAACCTATGGCTGAATGATTCTAGAATTGTCATTCAAACTATTAAACCAGTAAAAAAAAAATAAAAAAACAAGGGTTTCGCCGAATTTTCAACATTTGTAATTTTAAATCGCTATGTATCGGGAAAACACATAAACGGCGTGTTATATCCCAACACATAACTGTTGCCTGCGATATATATCCTCTTTACTTTGGCCTTGCATATGATAGAACTTGTCCCAACAGAACTCTTTCCATTCAGCTGAAAGCTCGCCCCCCAACCTGGCTGAGACAATTCTTTCCTCGCTGGATTCAATCGTGTCATATTATTATTTCTTTTTAAGTCTACCTGTGCACGACCGCGTCAGACCAGCGGATGTCTAAGACGGTTACGACTGCGTTGGCATGGTCCTGCTCGTAGATTTCCCCAATGTTCCGATTGACGAAACAGTTCTCCTAGATTTCCGAACCAGCCAAAAGCCAGCAACGTTCGGCCCTAGGTCATTCCACGTGGAATTATTTGAGAATAGAAACTTTAAGCGATATGAGATCTCTTAAGACAGTTTCCCTTGTGTCGGCAAGATTCATCTGTAAGAAATGTCCCAGACTATTCATCCACGGAATACGCCAACCACTGATAGATGAGGTCATCATTGATTCATCTGTGCAGCTCATACTATATCGATAAAGATTGTTGGAATAAAGCTGCACTATGGGCCCATTCATTGGCCGGTGAACTGATCGCTGCCAAACGGTCCAGGCTCCAAGTTTGTTATATACTGCAAACCCGGTAATGGTTTGGTACTTGACTATTTCCACAATCAGGAGCGTCAGTTATAGCTTACAATTGATAAAATGAAGAATATATAACGAGGAGATGGCTAATGAAAGCCAACTTGCAAATGACAGAGCTAGGCTCGGGGGGTGCACGGAGCCCAGACGTCCAGTGTTTCGGCAGTGATGATGCTGGTGATCATGACGTTTTAGTTCATCTGGCTTTTAAATTTTGTCGAAAAATAGGATGGTGCCCTATTTTCTTGGCAAGATCGAGTGACCACCTATGACTAAGTGTCTGATGTCGTCGATAATTATAAGGACGTACACAACGCAACATGCCGGTCGGCACATAAACAAAGGGTTGATGAAAGTGTCTACGAAAAGCAATAGAGAACTTGTGAGGATTAGCGATTGATACAGGGAATAATTTGCACGTCGCCCGAGGATGGCCGGGGCATCCAGCCTCATTTAGAAAAAGAAAGGCATGGCTAACCTTCTCCCTAGGCCTTCCATAAGTTAGGTACTAGCGAGGCGAAGAGAGCCTCAACTAGCTGTCGGTACGTGTGAGATAACTAGTGAATTCCATCCGTGGTTTTGCATGCCTAACACGACCATGGGCATGAAACCATACTTCGATCTCCGGCCCTAGCTAGCTACCACGTAGCCTTATTAGATCTTTTCCGGGAGGTTGGCTATAGATGCAGGCCCTATACAATCAAAATTTACTCTTCTTAGGGTTGCGGAGGACGGGTCAGTTATTCTTATACAAAAGTCACTGACTCTGAGTAGGTTTGGAGAGGTGACACCCCATAACAAATGAATAGATGATATAATGAAGTTATTGCCACTCGTAGCGAAACTTACTCTTTTATCTCGGTGACAGACTAGAGTATATTACCAACATTCAGTCCCTTACTCCCAAAGTCTCGGGTGAAAGACTTTTTTCAAAAAAGGAATTTCGAAACATGGAATATGTCAAGATCTAGATGAGATCTAATGCAGGTGCACCACATCAGCCGTGTTTTAGAAATGTTCTCACTTTGAGACAATCCGACCTACGGATCCATATATCAGAGTGGCGTAAGTTGTTCAACTCATCTGCAGCTGTGGCTTCATATTTTCACCGGAACAGAATTGATTATATTCATGCACTATCACTCGTTGCTCCAAACATCACTCGTTGCTGAATTTCACGTGACGAGGCACCCTACGAGGAGGATAAGGCTATTAATTACCCAAGCACAGTCACATTCAGAAGGACCATATCCAGAATCGGGGGGGAAATTGCACATGTGTGAATATTACTAATAAACGCCATGGCTATAGATTGAACGTATATGGTAAAGAATGAGGGACCTGCGCATATGATAATCACCAGACCACAGAACAGACCCAGAAACATTTTTGATTAGAGTGGCTGTGGCTGTGAGCTTGTGACTTTGACCGATTTTTCCTCGTTAGATTTGGCCAATTGGGTATTTACGTCGTACGCACCATGGTCATGGCCACCACCCGAAAAGAAAAATACATTCTCACCGCTTTGGCGCCGGTGTATATTCGGCAACTGCCTTGATTTTTCTGAGCTGGAAAAACAGGATTCTGTCAGGTTGTTTTGAGAACGAAAATTAGAACAGTGCGCTGATATGTGGCCGTTATACGATATCATTGTCTCCCACTAGCGCTGATCACACACACACCTACACTCGAGTTCTAGACTTAAACTTGATGGCTTGAGAATTCTAGGTCCTTATCGGCTTCTACAAATGCCCCAAACTACAGGATGCCATCTCTATTTCCGACTACTTGATTGCCAGCTGATAACACATCCGGAAGGGGCACTTTCGAACGTCACAGCGCTTCATATGCATTGCAAGACTACACAACACTTCCAGATACTTCAAACTGATGATACACCCGCCCTCGGATGAAGATCTGATGTCTCGCATGTTAAGGGTATTACATGCAACCCCCTTACCTCCGGCCGGGTTGATCAAAGCCTAATGTACCCGTGCCATTTCCTACGGGGATCTTGCTACGAGGATTTCCTGTAGGCAAACGTTAAATGTGATGCGACGTGATAATACGGCTATGAAACAGATAAAGAAGTACTTGATGTTCGATCTGTGTTTCTTGGTTTGGGTACTCGTAGATGGTTAATTACAAAAATAGCACAAATCCACCTACTTGTATACAAACTACCCGCAACCCCCACTATCAGCATTAATAACTGGCCAACAGAATCCAATCAAGGGCTTCCGGCGTAAAAATGCACATTCTACTAGCCGATGTGCACAAACCGATGTAGTTCGCAAAGGCATGTTTGAGCGGGGGTTATGGATCGCCCCTCCCAGTTCTTGGGTTCTGTTTGCCGCGGACGCATGCACGGGGTCGCGGCTACGATCAGTAATTTGTCACTTGAACTACAGTTCGAGCTATATGCGTATGAAATTGTAGGGTCACAGAGCTGGGTAAATGGTTAGAGAACTTGGTTTCCGTCAGATCTAGAGAGGGGGCGGGGCGCTACCTAGCTATAGACGAACGTATTCGACAAGCTTTATTTTTCATTCCAAAGTATCCCAGATGAAACGTAACGGTATGCCATCTCAATTGATGACGATAAAGCTACAAGCAGCCATTCGTGAATTACAGCTTTGAATTCCAGCAGTTTCTGAAGCTTTGTACGTAGCTGTCCATCCATCCATCCATCCATCCATCCATCCGTCCATCCATCACTTGGAGAGCTTCGATTTCAGCTTTTAATTCCACCAGGGCGCAATCTCATGGGTGTATTCCAAAAACTTGATATAACATGCCTCACTGATGAAACGTAAGCCCTACGTACCATCATAATTGCGATATCCGTAACGCCATCTGGCCATTCGTCACCTACAACATTGAACAATGCGATTCCTACGCAGATGTCCATCACCTAAGCTATCTGCCTACCCCACTCCATGGCCATCTCAGGCCTTCCAGGGCGCTATCTCCACACATTCGCAAAACCGACCTCTCGAGTTCTGATCCGACAATCCCAGAGGATCATGAAACAGCCCTTTGTCGTTCCCGCAACGTCCGTTTCGTTCACGAGCCCGCAGACCATTCACGAACCCGCACACCAAAAATTCCCTTTTCTCCTCTCTCTCTCTCTCTCTCTACCCAAGCTCAAGCTGATCGCCAGGTCAGGCCAGGGCCACAAGCAACCTCATCCAAACAATCTACCACATGTGATCCCGAGCACGCCTTACACTTCCCGTCGAGATTAAATGTACATGTATGTACCTACCTCTGGGGCTTCACCGCACTCCCCTCCCCCCTGCACCGCCCTGCCCTGCCCTGCCCTGCCCCGGCTCATTCCATCTCATCGCATCACTGGCCATCACTCGTAATTCCCACGCTACACTCCACGTCTTCCGTACATATCGAATGGCACCTTCCATCCTTCCCCGCTTTTGCCAGTCTCAAACTCAATAAGGGGGTTGACTTCTTCGATAAGGGGGCGCGGATAAGGTTCTTACTGGCAGCCTACTTTTATTTATTTATTATTTGCCTGATTTTACAAGCTTAAGGCGAACGACGACCGTGGTCCCATTGGGCTGTGGGCGGGAAAAAAAAAGGGAGGGTTGAGGGGGGCGGGCGAGGGCCAATGATTTCGTTAACCAATAGGAAGCGTGGCCAGTTACGTACTATGGATGATTGTAGATACCTAGAATCTACAACTTGCGATATCTGCAGCGCAGTACGCTAGATTGGAGTGGATCTCCTCTCCTCTCCTCTCTTCTCCTCTCCTCTCCTCTTTTTTATTTTTTTTTATTTTTTTATTTTCGGGCGTGCGGGTTCAATGTCGTAGCTGGCAGACGGGCAGCGAAATAGGACGTACGGCCAGCACACATGACTAGACAAGAACCATCAAGGAAAGACAGGACCGTTTCTGCGTGCCCGCAATGACTCGCATGAAGCTAGATAGCCCTAGGTTTCATCATGGAAGTACTCTAGAGTACCTACATACATACTCGACATTGGCGCGGTAGAGCGTAGTTTAGTTAGATCTAGCAGAATTTCCCCCAGAGCCACATACTAGTGCTGGCCGGCAGCATCATCATCATCCAAGCTCTCTCTCCTCCATATCTTGCGCCGCCAAGAGCCTCCATTTTTCCTCTCCTCATACATAGGATAGGACAGCTAGGGTTGGATTGCATATTTGTCTGCCCACTTGCACCTACTTTCTGCCATGTACGTCCCCATTGGCGTAAATGTGGCTCGCACCGAGCCAATCACGCCCACGGTGCACCCGCACACTAAAACAGTAACTACTCTAGCCACCCCAAGGGCCAGACATAGCATCGATCGCCCCTCCCATGTGCCCAGTCAATAAGCCCAAAATAGCAGTTTCCCGTGCAAAAGGTTGCTGAGAGGGTGTATGACTACTCTACCATGAGCGCGGCCGCCGCCCAGATCAAATAGATGAGATAGACGCGCCAGCCAGAACCCAACCCAATCCAACCTCCAACCTCACTCTGCGTGATTCGATAGGGATGGATGGATGGATGGATGGATATACCCTAAATACAATACCTATCTTAATAACTAGATTGATGATATATTACTATCCCCAGTTAAATTATCAAGCGCTCTCTCTCATTAGTAATTATATGTATCTGAAAATTCCACTCTCACCACCACCCTCCCACAAACCAACAAAGAAGAAAGAAAAGAGAAAGAAAAAAAAGGGCCGCTCCCGTAAATAGGCACAGAGCGGTTTTTTCTCTCTTTCTTTCTCCTCTTGCTGTTAACCCTGTTGAGGCATTTCCCTTTCTCGCGGGAGGCCCTTAGATGCGGTAATTGCTCCAATTTGCGTGTGAGTGCTGTGTGTCTTGGCGGATATAACAGTGTTCTATGGATTCCTAGGATTCGACACTAACCTTCCTTCTTTGTGCGCCGCCTCTCTCACTCTCCACTCTCACTCAGTCAGTCAGTAGATACAGTACATACAGTACCTAATCGGCCAGATAGGTTACCCAGCCCCCAGCTAAGCCGGATTGATCGTGATCGATGAACACCATCCATCCTATCAAACGTAAAATCCCCGCAAACGAAACGTAGGTAGGTACGGACGGCCCATACCATCCCATACCATACCATACCATAGATCTCTCGCTTCCACGCAGCAGCAGCAGCAGTTCATCCAAACAAACCCGCATCTATCGACTGCAAGTCCTTACGTATCTCCACCCGTCGAAGCAAGGTACCACCACCACCAGCTGCGCTGCCCATCTATCCATCCATCCTATCATGCCGAGACAGGAAAACAAACACAAACATCATGCCTCGCAACCGAGAAACAACATCCCCCCCCTCCCACCTCTCCCACCCCCGGCCGCCGTGCCCTGGGACAATTAAACAAACGGTCGGGATTTTTCTTCATTCAGGTCTCGCGGAAAGCCGGGAACTGCGACTCTCTATCTCTCTCTCCACTATCGTGCGTCGGCATTCCTCGGTTCCGTAATTCCGCAGTCCTGTTCAGTTCAGTTCAGTTGTTGTTCCATTCCATTGGAGCTTCGATCTTGGGCTGCTGCTACTGGCTGCGCTCCAGGACGGAGCGTGCCGTTTTGGGTTGGGTTGAGGATGTTGCAGGGGGGGGGGGGGGGTTGCTTGGCAGATTAGTAATTGGAAGGGGGAAAAATGGAATGGTGAGCTGTAGCTAGAAGAAGTCGAGCAGCGCAGCAGCTGGCAGCACGCACTGCCGATCGCGATTTGATGGCAGTGGGAAGACAATAACGCTTCGAGAAACGGCCGGTGCAGTTTCTGCTGTCGATCTAACATACAGAGTTATCTGTTAGCTTGTACCATACTCTACTCTAGCTATGTAGTGAGTGTCATGCACGTGAATTGGGTAGAGTATACCTACATCTAATAATAATTATCACAATAAAGTAGGCAACAAAAAAAAAAACGTTCATCCCTTCTCCCCGGCCACCCCCCACCCCCCCCTTCGCTGCCTGCCTAACGTTGAATCCACCCTCTCCCCGGTTTCATCATCACACACAGCAGCTAACAAAGCAGTACAGACAGATATACCAGGTCGACTCCAGATTTCCAAAACGACACACGTAGCCAGTTACCGCCGACGCTCCTCCACGTAGACGGGCGTCTACCAACACAGCACCCCCGTCAACGTCGACGCCAGCACCCCACGAGCCAGCCAGCCAGCCAGCCAGCCAGCAAGTTTAACAGACAGCACCGCCACATATAATTATTGAGGCTCATCAATGTGTGCTGGCTCGCTGGCTTAGCTACGTACCATATCCCGCCGCGCCTGCTGTACTGACATACGTATATACAGCCAGAATCATATCCGGCCGGGATATTTGCGCAGGCCAGACTGCCAAGAAAAGTTGGGGGGAGGGGAGGGGAGGGGAGGGGGGGGCCTATCAATTCATGCACACACTCTTTTTTTTATATATATATATATATTTATTTTTCGCATTGACGGTGGCAATTCGCGATGGGCAGTTGGTTTTAATCAAGAGGGAGGCAGTGGGCATTGGGCATTATCGGCCGGTTTCTTGTGGGTTACGTAGATCTAGATGCTATCTCTCTGTATGTGGAGAGGTAGGCACAGGCAGGTACATGTAGTTGGCAGCGGTGTGCAAGTCATTTGATAGCCAGAGCAAGCAAGCAAGTAAGCACCTGTCAGCCCTCCCCCTTAGGCACCCCCCCTCCCCCGCAGCACAGTATGTACCTGCTCCTCCCGCACCGAGACCGAGGCATAAGATAGAGTAATACACGGCAAGCAGGTAGATCTAGAGGGTAGAAGAAACAAGTCCAGTAGTGGCAAACTTCCATTCTCAGTAACGTTAACCCCACACACACCACCACCACCACCCCCTCCCCCTACGCCACCGCTCCAAATCTCGGAGGGAGAAGCCAAACTCATGTCCATGCCACATTCCCGCATCAGCGAAAGAAAAGGAAAGAGAGAGAGAGAGAAAAGCGGGTTGCGTTTCATCCTTGGGTATCCTTTTTGTTTTTTTTTCCCCGGTGCGTGCGATGTACATACAGATAGGCAGAGAGAGCGAGCTACAGTTGTAGGTGAGGCCTGGCTAGATCATCCACCCCGCATTCCATGAGTTGTGTTGCGCTGCGAGTGAGCGCCCGTGACGCAACACAACGGTCCGGTACGAGACGAGACGAGACGAGACCCAAGGTACGGTGCGGTGCGGTACGACTTTCTTGCGCAATTCTTCCTTCTTTTCCCCCCTCCTCCCCACACACACATACATACACTTGTTTTGTTCCCCTCACTCGCTCGGTGGATATATGGCGCACCGTGAAACCGTGACCCAAACAGCTCTGGATAACGTATATAGGTACATGTAGTATGTATACAGTATAGAGCAAGCGAAAAAAAGCCGTTGGTCCCGCCCAATGGGAAAGCCCGTTACGGGGGGGAGGGGAAACAGAACATATGGGGAAACGGACATTCCGGACATTCACCTCTTATCACCAGTGGCTTTTTTCTTTCTTTCTTTCTGGGGTTGTGTTTTTAGGATCGCTTATTTTACATCTCTTTTCGATTCCCCCTGTTCGTTGTGTATACTTGGTGAGTGAGTGAGTGAGTGTGTGTGTGTGAGTGTATGTGTGTGTGTGTGTTGTGTCACGAGCAAATAAACGGGTGAGTGAGAGCCCATGTTTCCCCCTCGTCAACCAGCCAGTGAGCCAGCTCCCGTTTTCGTTTCGTTTCCCTCCCCTCCCAGCTAAGCCGACTCGCTTCCCACCCACCTTCCACCAGCTAGCTCGCTAGCCGAGCCTCACCCTCCCTCCCTCCCTCCCTCCCTTCCCTCCCCCCCCACCCCGATCCCGACCGACCCCCACCACACCCCTCATAAACGCCCGCGGTCTAGACGGACGTCCAGCCAGCCAGCCAGCCCGAGTACCGATGCTGTTGGTATCCACCCACCGCACCCAAGAAGGGGGGGGGGGAGCCGCCTTATTTCATTCCCGGGGGGACACCTATAGCTGCGCTGCTAAGATACGTCTGGAACGATCTGGAGTGTTGGATGGCGCTTTTCTTCCGATTCCAACACAAGAGAGAGAGGAGAGAGAGAGGTAGAACATATTTCGACATTGTGCCGGTACCGTGTTTTCGCCCTCCCCCTGAGATGGGGTCGATGTCTAGAACTACATGTAGTGGAGGGTTTCCCTTTGCACAGCCTTGTGGGCGGTGAGAATTATTGGAGATTTGATGTGATCTACGGAATTAGACCTGTAGGGAGGGAGGAAGGAGTTATCGACTACTGCATGTAGGTACTGTACTGTAGGTACTTGTAGCTACACGTGCTTTACTGGTTGTATACATGTATACTACTACTACTACTACACCCTACTTACACCTGTGGTTTGAATTGATTGCTTGATTGATTGATTGATTGCAAGTGATCAACGTACAGCTGCGAGATCTGCCTGTCTGGATGAATTGGGCAGAGAGATCCTCTCTTGGCGTCCGGATGGAGCGCACCGAAACAAGCTGCGCCGTAAGCAGAGAGAGCTCTCTCTCATATCTAGACTAGATACTACCCTAGCCCACTATGTCCAATCCAATCCAATCCAATCCAATCAATCCAATCTCTACGACCACCACCACCACCACCAATGGGATGTGAAATAAAATATATTTCATCACCACCACCACCCGAGACACGGACAATTAATACTCTACACTACTCTCGCTTGCGAGACCTGTATACGTGATGTGATTCAAACACCCCCCCCCCCCCCATTCTCCTCCTCCCTTTGTGACGCCATGGCATTACGAGTTAATTCTAGCTGTCCGGTCAGGCTGTGTGTGAGGAGTACTCGGAAGGAGGTGGCGGTGTGTGAAAACCAGATCAGACCAGGTCAGACCAGAGAGAGAGAGATTGAGAGAGAGGGGGAACTATGGGGGATGATACACCCTAGGTAGGTAGGTAGGTACTTCTATTTAGGTACATACTCTATAGACCCCATTCCATCTAGATCTAGGCGTGTCCCTTCCAAAAAAGCAACCCGCGAAAAGAAAAGAAAAGAAAAACAGAGGTCATGCTGCATAACTAAGTACCTTAGACAACGATGATGATGATCAAGCACGCACTGGCGCAACTGCAACTGCAACTGCATTTGAATCTCGGGCTATCGTAATTATGATCGCCCACACTATGTACGGCCGGACGCTTGTCGAGCGTGCCGACGATACGAGGGCAAGGATGGCAATGGCCACACAGGAGGTGTGAAAGTTGTTTAGGATAGGAGGATGGCATAGGAAGAAGGGGATAGGATAGGATGGTGCAATAGGATCGTCACGGAGCTCGAGGGAGATATGCGGTCCACCTTTTTTTCTCTTCTCTTTCTTTTTCCTTTGGAGAGAGCTAGATGGATGGTCTAGATCTTGCTTTACTCCTGTTGCTGGGCGAATAGGGTAGCTAGCTTATAGCTCTCCTCAGACTAGATTAATAGTGTAGACCATATTGCTGCGGTGGACGTTGTGGAATTGCATTTCTCCAACGGTCTGATAGGTTCCTGGGCAAGCTCGCTCCAAACTCCAAAACCCTTACAATCAAACCCTCACAAACCCCACCCCACCCACAGACAGCCGAGACCGCCGGCTGTACTGCCTACGCTTTGCCCTCTCCCTCTCCCTCTCTCTCCCTCTCTCTATCTCTCTTGCTTTATTTAATTCTTGATCTTGATGTCGATCCTGATCAGGAACAGGCACGTCCACGCCAGTTTTCCGATCCCGCTGTATACTATATGCAGCCCTCGATAGATTGATTAAACTGTGCATTGAGGCCGGGGGCTCTCCAGGTTACGATAGCTAAGATTGGGCGACGAGGGGGGGGGAAACAAAACCCCTCATGCGTAGTGCAGGTTGGAGGACAGAGTAGGGTATATGGTAGTGTAGTGTAGTGTAGGGCAGGGAGGAGGAGGAGGAGGAAGAGGGGGAGGGGGGAGGGGGGAGGGATGGACATCATATGGCCCGTGCATATTCTACATGCTGCATCTTTTTTTTCCCCGTTAGAGCAAGTACTCTACTCCACCCTGCCTGCATAGATGTACATACATGTAGAGTACCTAGGTTCTCTACTCTACTCTACCTATGTACCCATCTCAACGCTCTCGCTACACCTCTGTAAATGTAGTTACACCCTCGATACGCAGTACTCATGACGCACCAGCCAACCGCAACCCCAGGATTCACAAGAGAGCCCACAAATCAACCCACCGCTTCACCCATCCGAAGAAAAGAAAAGAAAAAAAATATCGCCAATATGATCCACCGCTATAACCTCCGACCCTACCTACCTGCCTGCGCTTCGCAGCCTATCAGCTACGCAGCGGCGGCCGGGGATCGAATCGCACACTCGACTTTCCGAAAAAAATGTTTCGTCAAGCGGGAGGGAGGGGGGAAGAAGAAGAATAGGAAGAGGAAGGAAACGGTGGGACTGCATATGCATGTCTCCCACCGCGGCCTAGCGCACGGGAAACCCGCATGCGCGATTCCTCACGTGCGGTGTCGTGTGTGTGTGTGTGTGTGTGTGTGTGCGGTGCGGGTTTGATTTGATTAGATAGCTCGGCGCTTACCAGCTACATTACTCACCTCCTGCTGGACCGTGAGCAGAGAGAGAGCGGTGAAGTGAACGGACTCTGGTTTCGTTCACCGGAGGCGTCATAAAGTCGCGATCTGGCCATGGATGGGGAGTGGGGGAGGAAGGGTCAGGGTGCAATGTACCTACCTATGCGGGTGCTGATCATACATGTCACGGATTATAGCTGTCCACTGGTGGTAGAGGATTATGTATGCATGTATGTATGTAGATGGACAGCATCCTGGGGGATACCTGAACTGTACTGTAGGCAGGCAGGTAGGTGCTGATCACAATCACAATCACAATCACAATGCTCTACAGTAGCAGTAGCAGTAGTAGCAGCAGCGGTAGTATGTTGGCAATTAACGGCGGTGCTCTAGATCTCGGCCAGGCAGCCCAGCCCATCGAGTTCTCGCGAACTCTAGAACTCTAGAACTCCAGGCTAGGGGAGGGGGGAGGGGGGAGGGGGCCATTGGGCAGTCCAGACCTGGTGCTGGAGCCCCCTTCGATCCCCACAGACCTACAATTACGCTTCTGATGGCGTAAAAGTATAAAGAAGGAAGGGGAAAGAAAAAAAAGAAAAACACCTTACCATGGTACCATTCGGTTTCGAGTTTTGAGTTTTGAGTTTGAGTTTGCCTTCGAGGAATTGAGTTTGAGGGCAGTCAGTATAGTACCAGGGTAGATCCCAGGAATTAGGAAAGCGTGCATTGTCAGAAAACCCCTCCTCCTTCCCCCTTGATCAATTGATGAAAATCGAACCTGGACGCATAAAAAAAAAACACAGTCAGTACTCTCCTCTTGCTGAATACTGCCGAGGGACCTCCAGAGCCGGGCAGCCAATGAGCTGGGTTGCTTCGCATGCGCATTCCTGCGGGGAACGAATAGTACTGCACGACGTCCGGCGATAGTAGATAGATCCGGTTGCTTGTAATAACTCCAATTAATGCTAGGAATATTATGGACGGGGGGGAGGAGGAGGAGAGGTATGTAGCTAGGCAGACTACTATATCGTCGCCACGGCCGGCAATCGGTTCGTAGCAGGTAGGTACATTGTATGTAATGTATGTATGTAGTAGGTAGAATCCTCAATTCCTGCTTGCCTTGTCCGCAAGTCAACAACAACAATTGCAATCACATACATGTACCTAACCAAACACACACCCGGACAAGCCAATTGGCCCAATCGCCGTATATCATGTAATGTAGGTTATGGATGTGGAGGCACGCACGATAAGGATGAGCGATATCGATAGGAAGCGTGGCCCGCCCGCATAGCATCATCTCATCCATCCATCCATCCATGGTGCCATTCGAGCAGGTAGCACAGGCTTGCAAGGCCACAAGCGAGAATTAAGCTTGCTGCGCAGACCGCCATTGGAGGGAGTGCGGAATGGCACAGCAGTCCTTTTTTTTTCGGTTCTGTTATATGGAGAACCGGGGGGGGGGGGGGGGTGTCCGTTTCGTTTCGTGTTGTATAATGTGGTGGATATCAGATCAACAGTAGGTAATTAAACAATATATAATTTATGCCAGCATGGGGTACGGTGTGTGTGGAGCTACCTAGGTACTCTACTCTGGCAGAGCACAATTGATCATTGGCAGAACAGCATGTCTACCGTCCAGCCCATTCGCTGATCAAGGCTCTGCTACTGCTACTGCTACTGCTACTGCTACTGCTACTGCTACTGTCTGTACTCTATATATCCAGAGACGTAACATGACTGGGGGAGAAGGTATGTACATCCGACTTGTGCGACAAAGCAGACAATACAGACAGACAGACAGACACACCCGCATGTTCCACCACCCCCAGAAACAACCAAAAAATAAAAAAAGAAGGCAAGGCGAGATACATACATGAAATAAATAAACAACACAAAAACCCTGGTTGAGCACAAAGGCGGCCCAGCCAGGATGCGGCGTTTGAGGAATTTCATAACGGTTTTGCAAATGCTCATGCAAGGAATACTCGCGAGCTGACCAGGGATTCGCTCGCATCCAAACGTTGGTTCAGTCAGTGACCGGGAGGGATGGTGTGAGGGAAAACACCTCTGCTCCTGATCCTGATCATCATCGTCATCAATCACCACCAACCCCCCCCACACGTGAGGGAGATATTTTACAGTAGGTACATACATAGAGTGCGCGGAGGGGGGGGCGAAAAGAAACAAAGAAAGAAAAAAGAGGAGAAAGGGGAGAAAGTCCAATCGACCACGCGTGCTCGGTAACTTTGTTTATTGTGTTGTTTATGAAATGAAAAAGCGTGGGAGGGCGTGGCCAACCAACCAACGTGTTGCAATTGTAGTACGTGCAGTAGTAATGGGGTAACTGTACTCTACGTAAACATGTACTATGGGAGCTGCATATCTGATACCGGATTATACACACTCACTACATGATGATATATACACTTTAATTCCAGAGTAGCTATTGCATGCGGGCGCCCACCGCTCTCCTCTCGCAGCTCGTGGTCGCTTAATGGTCGGCGGTAATCAATCGCTGCTCTTCGCGTCGGCATCCGGGGAAGAGGCATAGCATACGGTGTTTAGTTTAAATTTTGTTGGGTCAATTGATATCATGGGGGAAGCTAGTAGGCGGCCTGGCCGGGGAGAGAGTTGGGGGGGGGGGGGTCGTGACTCGTGATGGCATGAGAAGTGAGTACGTCCCGGATATGCGTTACAGACAACAGTACGAGTCTAGTAGGGTTATCATGGAGGAGGAGGAGGAGCAGCAGAATAGTAAATAAATAAATATGGTAATTCATGTCGATATCCCCAAACACGGGCATATCCTCCCATCACAGCGCATAGCCGTGGAGATATAAATTCGGGCTGGCCGTACCGTGTAGGTATGGTACATCGATGGCTGAAAGAAGAAAGAAGAGCATATATGCATACATGTATACATACATAGCACATGGTATGATCGGATTTGATGATGGAAATGTGCATCTCTAGCGCAGCGTACCCTACACGCGTGCGCCAATGGCATAAGCTGCTGCTACTCTACTTGAGGGAGGTTCAGCGTGCGGCAAAGTGAACCTTGAAACCTCCGCTGCTGCTGCTGCTGCTCTTTCTTCTTTTTCTCCATCTGACAGACAGCGGGCAGATTCGGCTAATTTACGGTATGTAATCTACCTACACAGAATACATCCTAGAGTATCCACGGCAATTGCATTACTCCAGGCAGGGGGGGGCACAGAGCAGCGCAGAGGATGCAAGCAATATTAAGCAAGCAGGATGACGATCTTAAAAGAGAAGAGAGGAGGAGGAGCGAAAGCTTGGACGCATAGTGGCCGTGCGCAGCATTGCGCAAGGCCTGGCTACTACCATACTAGCAAAATAGAGTAGTAGAGCAGACAGGCCAGGAATGTAGCGCAATACTAGCAGTACTCGCAGTCGACAGCTCGTGAAGCAATAATTCGAAACGTCTAACCTTCAATTGATCCAGGAGGCGGAAATTCTAGATTCACAAACAGCTCGAGCTCTAGAACCCTCACGCGCTCTAGCCCTATAGACCCGTCCGTACCCGTACCAAGGGACCACAACGATATTTGATGGGCGGCGGTGTGGAAAATAAGGATTAAGGGAGACGAAGCTAGATAGATATCCGTAGCTGCTGTTAGTATCACGTCCCTACGTCCAGACGTAACTTATCAATGACACGACGACACACACTTTTTTATTTCCTTTCCTTTCCTTTTATTTTCTTTTTTTTCCATTTCGGCTGTCTGTCTTGTCTCTCTCTAACCTTAGTATATGTATGCATATTTACTTTTTCTTTCTTTCCTGTCTCTTGTCGAATATCTTTTTTTTTCTTCTTTCGTCACTCTATTTTTCGGCCCGAAAGATGGTTGAGAATAGACAGACGTCGAGTCGGACCAGGGGTGGTGGCGGGTGTGCAAGCTGAGAGCCAAAGGTGGTGGTGGGTGGTGTGCTGAATCTGAAAGTGCATGCTCCCAAAGTAGAAACGGCCGCCCCCATAAATCGCTAAGAGATCCAAATCGCCCATACTTGCCCTCCCAATCTGGGACAGCGTGCACTACTTTTTTAGGACAGCCCTGTGCTGTGTGGTGTGTGTGTGTGTGCAGCCAGGTGCAAAAAAGTAGTGCTTCTTATTTTAGATCTGCCTATTTTTTTACCCTCTGCTACCCTCTATTCGTAGAGTTTTTCATGTAGGTACTTAACCTACCCTGGGACATCGATCATAATTAGGGATGACAGCCAACCAACCACCACCACCACCAGCACTACCAGCACCACCATCTCCAGGAGTAGGAGCAGGCAGAATGTGGCCGTTCATGCGGTGGGCGCGTATGTGTGATATGCGAGAGCGCTTCTGCTCCGTCACCCAACCACCCACCCATGTCACCATGTATATACTTATGTGCACTAACTAAGAGTTGGGCGGGCGGGGGAGAGGATACGTAGTGTAGAGATACATGACCCAAAAACAACAGCTGTTGGTTTGGTGGCCCGGGTTGCAGCCAGAGTATTCTCGTGCCCAACCACTGGTAGAGGAAAGGATATTGGTGATGAGGAGGATGAGTGACGGCCTGGGATCAAGCAAGCAGGAAATAGAGTATTTTATTATTTCGTTTTTTTTCTTTCCTCCTCCTTCCCCTACTCCTACTAGGAAGAAGTGAGTTGGAGAAGGCAGAATATGGGAGGGAGTAACATAACACTTCGGAAACGTTCAATCCGTCAAACATACGCAGAATCGGTTTAGTTGGATCCTTTTCTTTCCTTCTGATTTGCATTCTGATGCCTGGACTGGTTGATTCTCGCTAGAGAAATCGTCAAATAATTTCCCACACACTCACCACCCTCCCCCAATCTCCATTTGCCTGGAACCCCATCCTTTCAATTTTGCAGTGGTAGGAGGTAAAGACTAGACTGCCTCAAGTTGTCACCACCCACACCCCCATCCGAGCGGTTGCAGTAGAGTACGTGCAGCCAGCTAGCAGCATACACACCTACACACCTACACACCTACCACCACCCACCACCCACCACCCACTGGCACACAGCCAGAATGAGAGCCCAGAACTGCCCTGCAACATAAACCAGGAAAATAGCGGCATCTGCTTGTGAACGGTTACTTAAGTGATCGCTAACCCTCGTTCTTTAATACACCCCCTCCCCCTTCGATCTCGACTCGACATTTCATATATTAATCCAACCACCCCCCCACCCTCACATCCAACAACAGGCATCCTAAAAAGTGTATTAACTGGTTTTTCCTTTTTAGATCCACAGCTAGATCATCGCTCTTCTTATTTATTACCCTCTGCCCTCCCCACACACCACAACTAAATACTTACTTTCTTCACTTCATCATCTCGTGAAGCAAAATACAATCTACACTCCCCTTCCAGTAAAGTGCATAGCCGCAGCCGGAAGTGATCAGGCTTATCCATCGGCAAATTCAAACACAGCAGCTATGGTGAGCATAAACATCATCTTGAAATTAAACAAACCCCTCCTTGCAGCGTCAGCGTGGCGCAGTAAAAGCAAACAAATACATAATCGTGTGAAGGGAACACAAAAAAAAGCTAACAGGAGTATTTAATCAAGCCTTCATCAATTTCTTCCCAGCAGAACAGCTACGCACAGCACGCACAGCTCACTTCGCGGTTATACGCACTCAGCAGACCAATGTCAAACAAATTCAGACCAGTCTCAACAGCAACCTCGATCGACTCTTCAACCTCAGGCGACTATGAGGACCACAGACGGGGATCAATGAATGGATGGCGCACAAGGGAGAGTGTTATCATGGAGAGTGCCGCTGAGGATGACGAGTCTGAGGACTCAGAGTCCGAGAGCATTCGTTCATTGGGTGCAAGGGCCAGGATGATGACCGAGATGCTCAGTGATAGTGATGGATCAATAGGCAGGAGGAGCATCGATGGAGGACTCACATTCTCGCTATCCGAGTACGACGACTCCTATGAATCCTACGACGTTCCATCGACTCCACCAGCACTCCCAGAGTATTCAGCTGGAAACTTCCAGATGGTTGAGATTTCCGATGAGAAGTCTCCCTCGATGTTTCGCTCATACTCACTCAACACACCGCCAGCATCGTCACATGACAGCATCTGCACTATCGGGCCAAAAGGACCTCATCTCTTCCGTTCATTCAGCACCTCCCACCAGAACTTGCTGCCTCACATCACCATTCCCCGCCTGAGCGTTGTGATGCCACCGACACCTTCTGCGTCAGCCTCGCCAGCCTCGCCTCCAGCACTTCCATCACCATCACAGTTCCAGCAACCACCTTCAGCAATTGACGAGAGCCTTCCATACCTATTCCGTGAGCCCGAGCTTCGCCCCATGAGCGAGCTTTCCCAGGTTGTCAGCGACTATGACATTGACGAGATCAGGAGCTGGACACCTAGACAGGTTTGCGCCTGGATGTCCGCCCTTGGTGTCGAGAGAGAGCTCGTGGACAAGTTTGAGCGAAATGACATCTCTGGTGCCATTCTGATAGACTTGAAGTGGGAAGATCTCAAAGAGGTTTGTAGTAACAACCCTAACCCAAAGCCTAACCCTGTGCTAACGTGACAATAGCTTGATATCCAATCATTTGGCAAGCGCATTGAGCTCTGGTCCGAGATTCACCACCTCCGCACCCGCACTGCCTCCTCGCCTATGGCAGGAGAGCAGTTCCCGCGTGCTTCCTCCCGCATGTCAAGGAAGTCGTCGCCTCGCACATCGCCGGTTCCTACACCAAAATCTTCACCTAGAATTCCTCAGACACCAATCGGCCGCGGAAGCAGCCACAGTGTAAACGAGATTCCTCAGTCCGAGCGAAGACAGGAGAAGGAAGTCACCGAGCGTGAGGATTCTTCTGATGAGGAGCGTGCACCAAGGCCTCTCAGAACCCAGATCAGGAAGCGTGCTCGCAGGACCACTGCCCGCGTACCAAAGTCAAAGCATTACGATTCAATGGCTTCTGAATCTGCAGGCATGTCTGACGCTGACTCTACTTACCTGCACCAAGTCAAGTACATGCCCTCCATCCGTGCCGTCGAGGAGGGTGCAAACCGCCAGAAGGCTCCGGCTCGCAAGAGAAAGACCAACGTTGTCGGACCCAATGATTCCATCTCTGTCGTCAGCAAGACCAGACGAAACAAGAACATTGAGGACTTCACTTCATTTGGCCCCAACGACCAAAAGCCAAACGCAGTCAAGCTCCACAAGTGTTCCAAGGGCGATAAGTGCCGAAAGCACGGCCAGCCAGTTACCAACAAATCGGGTGAGAGGAGACGCAGAGCTCCTGCTGAGCATGGAACAATTTTCATTGCCACCACCCCAAGCATTGCTGATGCCTCAGCTCTTCCAAGACTTTCAGTCTTTGACGGAGTTTCCCGCCCTACATCAATGGTTGCGCCCAGCATCATTGCTTCCAGCGATGTTTTGGGACCTTCCCAGAGGCGTGAGGTCAAGCTTAAGCAGAACACCCTTAAAGATGTTGGCCGCATGGACCCGTTGGAGAATGTCAAGCAGTTCTTGACTCTACAGCACCTCCAGCATCTCGAGGAGCGCAGACACTCACCTCCCCCAGTGCCAACAAAGTCAGCTGAGGATTTGGCACGTGCTCACCTCAGGGGAGTTATGCCACCCATGGTTAGCCCTCCACTCTCCAGGAGCGAGTCTGCGCCTCCTCCAACATCCTCTCACAGCTCAAATGGCTCAGTTACTATTCCCATTGGACTTAGCAACTCCCCTCCCATGGCATCTCCTCCCGTTCGCTCAATGACCCCAATGGGTTTGCGAACAATGGGAATGGAGCGTTCTTGCCCGCCTGAGAGTTCTTCGCCACCCATGAGCATGCGCAATGCTGGCGCGAACATGATGAGGACCACTACCCCCTTCTCAGAGGCTGATGTCCCAATCTACTCAACCACGCCTCCCCCCAATGACCGCAACCAATCACAGTCTGTTCCCCCAGACATGCGATACAGGCGCTTCGCCACACCTGATCGCGCCCAGTTTAGCCCTACCCCACTTCCAACCACCCCTACTCCCGTCCCTGTACGTCGCGGAACTGTTTCATCCCAGTTCAAGCCCGCGCCTATCATGACAGCTGTTGACGAGAATGCCGAGTGGGAGTTGGTCGAGGATGACGAGGAAGGTACCAAGATGGCTCCTGCCCCGTCCCCACAGAGAACCCACTCTGGATGGATGAAGAAGCGCAGAACCAACTGGTTCCGCCACGAGTGGCCTGACTACCACTTTGTACTCAAGGGTACCCGTCTTGGGTATGCAAGACACATGGAGAAAGAAGATGGCTTCATCGAGATGGACAACTACTCTGTTGCCTGCTCCACTAGCGCCGGCCACAAGCTCTCTGCCGCCTTCAAGGGATCCAAGCTCTTTGGCAACAAGAAGGGCGGCAAGGACGGTGACTGTGGCGCCTTCTTTTTCCAGCTTGTACCGGCTGCGCCGGAACCTGGAAAGAGCGCCATCGGAAAGGTCCATCACTTTGCTGTTGGTAGCCGAGAGGAGAGAATCGATTGGATGAGAGAGCTGATGCTTGCAAAGGCAATCAAGCAGAAGAAGGAGGGCTACGAGGTCGAGGTCAATGGCGAGAAGGTCTAAATTGTTTGATGTGATTTAGTTTTGTGATTAATATTTTCCTTTGTCTGTTATTTGTTTATGCCAGAACGTACGAGAATGGGTTTGATTTTTGATTTTTCTTTTTCCTTATCATGCATTCATAGCGAGGGGTCTCTTTCAATTTCATTTTCACCTTTTTTTTTTATTTAATTTCCATTCTTCCAAATCTCCACTTACCCCTCTGCGGGTGTTTCATTCTATATTCCACTTGTTTTATTAGCTTCACCTTTTTTATTCTTTACTTCATTCTTTTTACCTTTTTTTTTTTACCTTTTGATTTCTCCTGGAGGACCTTATTGGCGTTTATTCTTGTTTGCTTACGAAGGTTGGTGGGTTGGTTGGTCGGTTTGCAGTATTTATCTTTCTCCTTCATGACGATTTGATCCGAGCGTTTAGTTATGGTGTTTTTTTTACATATTCTTATTGATTTTTTTTTTTCACCGCAACTATTGCCGCTCTACCGTGTACGGTTTTGGCGGATCCTAGCTGTTCATTGTTGGCTATTCGTTTTTTTTTTTTTGGACCCCCTAGCTTTTTTTTATTATTCTTTTTCCCTTTTTATTTTTATTTATTTCTGTATGTAACGGGATGTGGATGTGGATGGTCGATGGTCGATACGATGGAAGAGATGTAGTTAAGAAAAACAGATGGAATGGAATGGACACAAAAAAGATTGGATTGGCTCGCGCCGGAAATTGGTGTTTTCTTTTGCTTTTTAGGTAGAATGGCTTCGGTAGCTCTGGTAGTTTCGCCGAATAAAAGGATCTTTTTAAAAAATGAGCTCAGTCCAGTTTGATGTGATAAAAAGTATGAATAGGAAGAGATTGATGATGCTGATAGTTGTGCTATACGTTAGTTACGCCAGACATGAACTATGTAACGTGTATATATATAAAGGTAATATCTGGCTTTATAATTATCGATCGGGTAAAGAAACACATATACTTCCACATATCCTGCTGTAATTAACCCTCACTCTAGCTCCCATTTCCTCTTCTATCTGACGAAACATAGATTTAGACTTAGTAATTGTTTGTCTCTTGATGGTGTATACTAGGCATCATATGAACGAAATAATTCATCACAGAATCCGGGGATAGCGTGAGTGACTGGGCTGCATCTTTATACACACGAAGTATATATTTATAAAGAAGGAAATTGAAGGAGATATCGCTTTACGAACAGGCTCATATGCTACAATACCTATCCATATAATATTCTAGTGTTTGTAAATTCTTAGGTGTTAGTAAATCAACACAACCCGATAAAGCACAAGTAGGTACAATTTTCAATTCTTTGGCTCAACATTTTACTAATTCTAAAGTGCAATGATCTGGTTCAAAGATAGTCCTGATCAGTCTTGGTTCGATGGCGTTTTTCCTGCTTTGGATGAGTTTTCTTTTAATGAACGCCCAAAGCATTTCTATGCAGACTTGCACCAGCTGGTTCGCGTATACTGAAGAGATCAGATATGGCGAAGTTAACGGGATATGACTGGCCCCAACTTGCACTCCAGACCAAGTGATAGTGACCCAGCTCTGTGTTAGTCTCACCCGCAATTACATGCTGGAGCGAAAAAGATGACCATGATGTCTCTATAACGCCACGAAGTACATTTTAATAGTTGCACACTAACAGTGTATCTCTAAATAGGTCATTAATGGCCTCATTCTTAATCTAGGCGGATATAAGTAAAACGTCGTTTCGTTTTTTTTACTAAAGCCCAAGACACCAGATCACTAACTATCACTCGGCACATTCCGCCCAGAACGCAGAGCCTACTACCACTCAAGTTCAAAAAAAAAAAAAAAAAGGAAGTCCGCACATCCATCTTCCGTACACCAAAAAAGAGAAGGGGAAAAACACCTGCGAGCTTAAAATGAATTTCAGATGACTCACTCCGATGCGGGGAATCGAACCCCGATCTGCTCGGTGAAAGCGAGCGATGCTAACCGTTACACCACATCGGATTGTGACAGGGATCGATCTAGCATTCCTTGAATTCAAAATTAGCACTATTAGGAAATCTTGCTAGCTGGGAACCATCAGCTCCTTCTACTGCCTCTTTGGTCGAACTCGGCTAAGATATACTTAGTCTCTCTTGAAAGCTTGAGAAATGACGAGGATCATGGATGCTCCACGAGAAACACGTGACAGATTTATCCGAGTGACATTCCATGATTTAACAAACATACAAAATCCCAAAATCCCAGCCCCTTCCTAACACGGGCTCAATACACTATAAACCTATATGGTGAGGCGCTAGTATCATAAAGTCTGCCTGTGTGCACAAAGTCCGTATCCACTACTTTTTCAGTACCAAAATAAGCTTACGACCTCATCCTAAGCTGGCAAAAGGAAAGAGAGTTCGGTACTCAGAATTCCCACATGGTCTCCCACTGCAGTACTAATTGAGCGATACGAAGCTTGGGTCAGGTAATCTGACGGGATACCCCATTTTTCTCGTTCTATGACCGAACTCATTAAGCAGGTCAGCTTTCGTGGATTTGTATACTCGAAGAGCGCATATGGCTGAGAAAAAAGAGTTGTTAAAGCGTTATCCGAAGCGGGGTACGGTATCACAAGATAATTACCAGAATTAAGACACTCTCCATATGCTTACCAATGCAAAGGCTTAAGAAAGCACCATTCTTAGAGAAACCTTATCAAGCCATTATTAGAAACGATTTGACCTAACCGTAACGCACGCGCTGAAAACCGACAAAAAGAATTGAGTTCGGTACCCAGGATTCCCACATAGTCTCCTAGTGCAGTACTGACTGGGCGATACGAAGCTTGGGTCAGGCAGATCTGACGGGATACCCCACTTTCTTCGTTCTATGACCGAACACATTTTCCAAACTAGTTTCTGTGTATTTGGAGCGTTGAGATAGCTACGAGACTAGCGGTACCGGCCGATTCATCTTTCGTAACTCGCACTACATCCCCCAGCCGAGGAATTTAAGCCTGATCTACGCTCCGGCCAAAAAAGAATTATGCTCTGTACCGTTAACCAGCCTTCAGGGCCCGGCCGTACCAAATTAGTCGTGTTCCGCTGTCGATGATATCGATGCCATACTAATATCTCAACAGAGACCTATTACAGCAAACGTTTCCGTACCCACAAATTACCAATCCTCCAACCGCAGCCCGGCCATAAATTCATCACCATCCATAGATACTTTCCCTCATCCAATTATCCACCCCAAGTTCTGGAAATCTTCTAGAACGTTGCAAACCAACTTCCCGATCCAGAAACTGACCCGGCCCTCAGGGCAGCGGAGCTGAAAAAAACTTCTAGAAATGTAATCCCACCAGTTTTCCTGCGCCAGCCAGGAAATGCAGTGCCATGGAACCAATGTGTTAAGGTTGAAATTGCCCAGTAAGGCACCTCAGATTACATCAATATTATAGCGAACCTATAGCTACCGTATATACCTCAAGCCCCAAAAGATCAACACCTCACTCAGGCTAGCTCGATCCACTCCCCCTTTTAATGAGACACTCACTTAAAATTATCTCACTACCGCCCCCCAACCAGTCATACTTTCCAACGGGTTTATTAGGCAAGAAAGTGCAATTCCGTTTTTTTTTTTCCCCTAGCTAGTCGCCCTATCATTATATAACGTGATTCACAGAAAACCGTCCGGCCGCACGTTCGCGATCGTTGCCAACCGGTGACCAGAAATACCCCCCGGATCCCAGCCATGATGACGCCTTGGCGCGCTGCCAACATCCAAGCATGGGTGGGTGGACTTTCCATCATGTGTGCGTACCTTCCAGCCCGAAAATAGTCTGGGCGCGCGCGCGCGACGACGACGATCACTGGAAATAATACTACATGACTTAGACGCCGCAATATCTGATTACGCCCGATTTCATATCCTGGCTATATACTTGTATGTATCACATGTGACTTAAGCTTGTTAGCGCTATCTTACTGCCAATTTCAGATGCACTGATCATGAGATTAAAAGCTATACTACAATACATGTATTTGGTTGATAAGTTCGAATTCGCACTAGCACTGCAGTCCTGGAGGGCCTGTTCTCAGATGTACCCATATGCTTGGATGGGAGTGAATGGGCCAATGATCATCCCACCTCACCTCATGCTATCTCGCCTGTGCGTGCAGTGAACAAAGCGTGAGTAATAATAGAATTCCAAACCACCTACAAGATTTGCTAGAGAAAGCAAAGTTCCTTTCGGACTGCGTACCTACATGTTCATCATACCAATTTTCCACCTTCTGCATACCGCTGATCATCATCACCACGTACCACACACACACACACACACACGCCCAAACGCTATGGTTGGGCTATAAGATATGTAGCCATATAAAAACAAAAATGAAAACACAAATGAAACAAATGCACGCTCGCTTTGCAAAATAATCCCAAAAAACAAAAAAAAGAACGCCAAAACATGCTGAAAGACAACAGAAACCGATGGTGTGAAGACTGGGAATGATATAATGATCCCAGACCAGATGCAATAAACCTCCTGATTAAAACAATACTCACTCAAAAAACAAGATAAAAATAAGAATAGAATAAACAAAAGAAAAAAAGAAGGGCATTGCCCGCTTTCTTAGAAGCGGTTATCGTCCCATCCTAAGCCTCTTCCTGTCAATCCTACAGGTTGTAGTCCTCCCTTGAACCTCAATGGTGGAACTTCCTCCTCGTCAACGAATGGCGGTTGGCATAGCCCCTCACCTCCCTGGTAGAAACTGGCTGTGTATCCAGTCTCCAGGGACATCGGGCGGTCCACATCCATGACTCGCGCCTTCATCGGCTCACTAAACTCATCCAATCCGGGCCTATCTCCACCTCGTAACGCTTTCGTTACAGCGGCGGAGAAGTCGGAGGCGGTGACAGATGAGACAGATGAGACCTCGGATGGCCGCGAGCGCGGCCCAGAATTGTAAGTGGAGGGCTCAGGAGTAGGGATGTATGGTGCCGAGGTTTGCGAGATAGTGTATGGAGCTGGAGCTGGCTTTGGCGCAGGCGTGAGCGGGTACGGAGCAGGCGAGCGGGAGTTTGTGGATGATGCGTTGGTGCTCCGGCTCATTGCGCTACCTCGGCCCTCGAGAATTGGGTTGGAGGAGCCCGAGAAGTTTCGCGGTTTCCATTCATTGGTCATGTCGCGGGGCTTCCACTCATTTGTTAATGCGGGAGTGGGGTTCACAATCATGGGGTTGTTATTTGCACTAAAGAAATTGCTTGAGTACCGCTCCCTCACATCTGCCCCAATCACCGGAACCGGTGGTGGCGGCAGCTTCTGTTCTTCAAAATCTTCGGGCATGGCAGAAAGGCGCCCGTTAAAGTGGATGGTCCGCCGGCGAGTTTTGATCTCCACCGCCTTGATATATACCAGCATTATCGCAAGTCCAATGGCAATTCCCGGGAAAAGGCCGACAAGGATCCCTTCCCAGGTAAACTTAGGGCATCGAGACACCGGGATCTCATCACTAGTTGCAGGAAGAGTGATGAACTGTTTACACGTCTCCAACAGCGCTTCATCAGTAGCGTTCTTCCTACCCTCCCGGCTCTCAACGTAATCCGCGGGCAGGTTCGCAGCTTTCATGATACACCGGTCCTTATCCGGGCCACACTCATAACCCACTGGACAACATTGTGTGCCACAGATGTCGAGCTTTGGTTGTGTAGAGAGCGTGCTCAGGGTTGTCGTGGAACACGTGATGGGAAAGATCTCGTCGCAGATTTCGCCGACTTTGCAACACACGACCGAAGTTGCATTTTCAACAGGAATACAGCGAGTGTTGGTGGGGCAACAAAAGGAGCCGACGTTACAGGTAACGGAGTTGGCATCGGACCCACAGGTTGCTTGCCGGGGGAGGAGGGTCGAGAGACTTTGGCTTCCGAGTGCGTTGTTGAAAGCAGTCGCGCTGCTGATGAGGAGAGTGAAGATGAGTAGTGTGGTTGTTGTTAATCGGTCCATGGCGTATGACTGATATGTGCTATGGTAGTAATAGTTATGAAATACGTAGTAGTGGCACAGAATATATGGGTAAGTAATTAAGAGCTTCAAGCCCCGTGAAATATTAAGAAACGGTAATAATCGTCCTTTCAAAGGAACTTTAACGACAACAAAAAGGAAATAAGAAAAAAGAAGTAAAAGGTATTGAGATCAGCTCAGTACCAGAAAGAGAAGAAATCAGAAGCGAAGGAGGGTAGATAGGTGGACAAGATCGAGGGAGAGGAGGAAATGCAGAGATACATGAAGAAGAATTCCCCATGACCAGTCGCACAATTTCGTTCATCGAATCAACAATAGCAATCTATTATCTCGACGCACGAGGGATTGCTGGGCGCCTATGAGTTTCCATAGTTACATCACACCCAAAACGTTTCCCCTGGATCAATGACTAGATCTCTAGTTCCCATGCCTATGCCATATATGCGCTGCGCCGTCCTATTGGCCAACAGCCGAAAGTGAGACATTATTGGTTGAAATTGTACCCTTTTGGGGTATCAGGATGTCTTGCACCCTTGTCCCCGCGGCGCTCATTTGCGGGCATCATTTGTATTTTCAAGAGTGCAAGGATAGGATGGGCCCATTGGGTGGCCCATGGTGGAGATATCTGAGCTGGACAATGAATAAGTCGCAGTCGACGACAGTTCAGGGGAACCAATACAGGGTGAATGGCGACAAATGGCACTAGTGATTTTGGAGCATCATTTCCAGAGCGCCACTTCCGACCTATTCTACATCCCCATCCTTTCCAGAAGTCACATAGCCAAGGTAGTATAGCTTGGAGTTCAGTCAACCTCGCGTATGTATGTAGGCCCCTATGTCGTGTTCGCTGTCACAAGTCACAACAATAAACTGTCGGTACGTCGGTAAACCGGGAACTCATGGTACTTTGTTTGTTGGCAGATTGGTGACGAGTCCAGGATAGCATACATGTAAAGATGGATATATCTCTACCTGAAGAATTTTTTTAATTGATGTCCGTAGGCGCCAGATCGGAACGTTAGAGGAAAGACAGATCCTCCGCCGGGATTGTATTTTTGGGTGGAAAACCTAACCCTGTCACTACAAAGGCTAATTAGGCAACATACGCATTTGGACTTTTCTCCTAAACAGGGGAATTTGCTACAACCCGTGCCCCAAAATTAGGCTCCTTTCGACCAATCGGTTGGGCGCGTCTAAACTTCCCGACTCTAGCGCTGACATAACCATACCGGGTGGTTTCACGCTAGGAAAACCCTCTATTTGTTCGCTTCAGTGAATAATTGTGTTGATCAATTGATTATGATCGAGGTTAGAGTTGCTTTCTTCTTTTCTATATAGATGTTGAAACAGGCATGCATAGCCCCACGTAAAGAAGAGAGGCGATCGACACCTCAATGCTTCTTAGACCCCATGACAAGAGTGAAATATGAGTGGAATACGCTATGTATGGGCTCATGAATTCAATTTCAATGAGTCGTAGCTATAGGTGTTCTAATCAGAGGAGGGGTTGCCATGATACGTGTCGTCGACCTCAGCCACTGTGTGAATGCAGCGCGCGCCACACGAGGAGCACAATACCCCTTCCAATACATTTTTTAGAATATCGCCAGGGGTAAAAGTGTACCTGGTTAACGCCATTCTTTCAGCTTGGTGCAGTAACGCAGGGGTGTGATATGTGCAGCCCAAATATACGCAAGCGTGATGTATAATGCAGGCATCTGGATCCAATGGGCTACCAGGTGGGGGGCTGCAGTCGTGCACAAGCATATTACATGATGCTCACTCGATCGGTTGGCAATTGCAACGACATTTCCCAGGCCAAAGATGTTACAGAGTAGTTGGACTTCTGCGGGGTCACCTGGGGGCTGGACAAGATATTGCATTTATTCTAGATCTTGAGCCTGAGCCGTACGTACTGGCTTATATAATAAGATGTATGCAAAGTGTTTGGTGAGACGAATATATAAGCAGTCGACTCTGTGTAGCTTAATTAGCCCATTCATGAGCATCTCGATGAAATACGGCCGTAGAGATCCAGATAGCTTTCCAAGATCATCTAGGGGCACGGAGATCCCGGGTTCCGTATAGAAATAGCTCTCTTAGTGGGGGAGGGGGGCCCGGGATGTACAAAGATTCGTCATGTAATTCCCTACGGCAGTGGGTATTAATATTGAAAATATCGAAACGTACAGAAGAGTCACTTTCCTTGGGTCATATCTTAGCAAGGACATGGAGTTCTCTGCCTATTGAAGTATGTCGGTGTGTCTGATTATATTTCTCAAAAATACATATAGTGATATTTGTGAGGGGACTTTGGCGGCATCGAGAATCTCATCGTGATAGTGATGGTTTTCTCCTAGTGCAAAGTGCAGAGTCAGATAGCGTTGGCGGTAGATATATGTCTAGATGAGGGAGTGGGAAACTGGAGACACGGTGGCAGAAGAAGGAACAAAGGTGATGGTGTCCGATGGCACAGCGAACGTACACGTCTCGGCTACGATAAAGTTCATGCCCCTAAATTTAAGGCTTGTCCGTTACCTCTAGATCTTAGTACCAGTTATCGTATAAGTCTTTATCAACAAAGCAACATGCAACTCATCAACAACAGTGACCATAAAACTACCTGTAGCTAGTGGCAGCAGCTCTGTGGGGGGATGAAAGCTAACATCCTAATTTCACATTAACGACAGGCACGATAGCGCGTGTAGGGAGATGAAGTATTAGTAGACGATTTACAGATACGTCTCTGGCTATACGTGGTGCAAACCAAAATCATAAGGAGTTTGCAGAAATATGGTCTAGATCTGTTTAATTTGCCGTGTTGTCCTTTAGTATATATATGTGTCTGGCCTGCGTGGGCTGGGCTTTCATCTTGAAAAACATTTGATTTAATTATATATATATATATATATGTATTATAATTGTAAGTTTTCTACGGAGGGTTTTTAGTCTGTTTCTTCAACTCTCACGTACGCAATAGATCATTGACCCTGCTAATCTTATCAATCAATCAATTGAAACAAAGCAACCCCCACACCCGATCAAGTTACCCTCCTCAGTACTCGGTTAGCAATCCACGCGATAAGCTCCGATCCAAAGCTCAGCTCAGCTCCCAATTAACAATGCCCATATCCGAGATCGTAAAACCCCCCACCGGAAGGTTGGACAGCATACGCGCCAGGGGCGACCAAGGGCTGCCAATACCTTTGAAATTTAAGCCGAGGCCTGTATCACGGAGGCCGAAAGAGTATGTTTGTTTGTTGCTCGGGAAGGGAGGGGTGATCAGGCCGGAGCTAATGCTTTGTCACGACACAGGGAGAGAGATGCGCTAGAGAAAAAGTACGAAGCGCCGCCGACCACCAGGGGAGTTTCTACAAGGCGAAGCAGAGGAAGGGGTGGTATCGGTTTCGGAAGCCGTGGAAGACGGTGGGAGACGGAGACGGCGGCAATAGGTACTGCGTCCGGGCCTTTCGCACTCGGGAGTGTCTTTACCTCAGGTTTGTCCTCTTTCTCAGCCCTAAATATGGCCTTGGAAGCGTAATTCTAACCCCCTTAGGGCGAGCTCAAAAGGTTGTTCAAGAACGCGGCCGAAGCTCAAATATAATTGATAAGCGCCGACCTGGGTTAAATACTAGGCCGCTTATCTCTGAGACTTCAAACGCTGTTACTGTAACTCCTGAAGTTAACGATGATGACGGGAATTTATCTTCCTCCTCTTCAGATGGCTCTGTAGGCTCCAGGGTAGACGTGGAAGACATAGCCCTAGTTAACAGTGTAAAGGACACCAGTGTGGAGGGGGACGCGGATGAAAGCAATTGGGGTGCTGGCACTGGACCACCTGTTAGAGTACTAAGAAGAGCGCATGTGGATCGCATTGCGCAGGTCAACACAGATAGCAGCCTACTAAAGCGCGGGCGCAGCTCTCGTGTTGCGGTATTTGAGGAGACGATCGCAGTCAAAGAAGAACCTTCAGAAGATAACCCTGGAATAAGGCCTCATCCAAAGAAGGACAAAAAAGTACAGAAAAGACGGAATAATGAGAAGAACCCCAAGGCAATAGTCGTATTAAGCAGCATCGAAGACAGAGAAGAAGCTGAAAGGGAAGAGCTGGATCGTGCCGCCACTTTGAAAGAGCTAATTGGTCGTGGTGGTGGAGCTGATGAGGATGGGGATGTCGATATGAGTAGTGAGAGCGCTGAGGTTGATGATCAGATCTTCATCTTCCAATTTCCGCCTATCCTACCTCAGCTTATTGCCTGTGTCTCTACAGATGAAGGCATTGAGAGGCCAGCCGATGTCGACGATCCTACCACTGCTAAAAAGGTATCGGGCATTGCGAAGTACAGAGCCAAGGTGTACCTCAGAGCACAGCAGGCACTACTGGAATCATATCCACCCTCTGGAATCGCGGGGAAACTGCAGATACATAAGTCTGGACGGATGACTATTCTTTGGGGTGCTTCAGATGGCGTAGATGACAATACTTCAATTGAAATGGAGGTTTCCAGGGCTGTACCGTGTGACTTTTTACAAGAAGCTGTGGTCTTAAAGACACAAAGTCCATGGGGGGAGCAGGATATTGACGAGATCGGAAAACGCATGGGAGCGGCGTTTTCGCTGGGGCAAGTGAAAGGAAAGTTTGTGGTGAGCCCAGACTTTGGCAAATTGCTAGAAGGAGACACCAAGAAGGGGAAAGGTAAAGGAAAGGGACTGCACAAGAGTGCCATCAGTAGTAATAGCAAGACGAAAGGCAAGGAGAAGGAGACATGATGGGGGCGAACCCCCAGACAGCATTGTTAATTTTGATGAATGGTCCACGATTTTGATTTTTTCCCAGCGCTAGATTGAGGTTTTTGTTTATCTAGTTGATAATTGGTTAAGAACTCAATGCATTCTCTACCACGGGAGTAAATACATCACTAAACACATCCTAGCATAGTAATATTTTATATCACGGTGTCTCACAACTTGACCTATGTCTTTCTAGGTTCAAACCCTCTTTACTGGAATAGCGGTTTAACCAGGCTGTCGATAGCAATTAGACAACCCGCTTGTCAGAAATCGTTAGAAAAACCGAACCGAACCGGAACACACACCCCCGGAGATGTTAATCGTACCAGGACGGAGACACCCCCGGGTGTTAGAAATGGAGAAGACACTAAATAAATGGAACAAGAAACGAGGAACAGTACATACTCAGAGGCTGGGCATGGTACAAGGAAGACAAAGAGGCAAGAATCATGATCGCGGCGATCAGCGATAGGGAATACGACTGGTACAAGGAGCATGGGATGAAGATGGAAAAGCTATTCGTAGAGGGCAAAGTGACCAGAGGAGCTTGGATGGATGACGATTACGAGGCAATGAAAAAAGACTACGGAGGAAGAAATCTGATCGGCCCAAGAGGAGATATAGGCGTCTACACAAATTGTTTTTCTTAACTAGTTACTTTATTCGTATGTGGCGGCGGATGGAGGCGTTCTGGGGAGAAGATTGTACTCAATCGTCAGCCTTCGGGTTGGCGCTCATCATAACCGAATGGTTTCATATGAGTAATGAATTAAACTAAAAAAAAGAAAGAAATCGTCAGAAATCATCACTTTATTAACCCGAGTGATGCTTTGTGATCGCGCACCCTCAAGCCTAATTATCGATGCGATTAATAGGTACTAATGTATCAAGCCTTTTACATTTTCCCTTAGTTAGTCTTCAGTTTACGCTCTTCATCTAGCCGCGGAACCCTATAATTGCACTAATCTAGCCCGTTTATCCCACCCGAAAGATATACCTTGGAAACCGGCGACGAAGGTTTGTAGATTCTAGTAGGTATTTATCAAGCGATGTACCCACAATTACTCATTTTGATTGAGTACCACAGATATGTGAATTGGTCTGGGCCATGATAATCCAATAATTTTGATCTCAGACATTGTGATATACCGATGATACTATACAGTTGTCCAATTCATCCCTTAATAGATGATGATAGACCTACAGCTATAGCTATAGAACAGCCCTCTTAAACCGAACCAGTACAAGAATACATACTAAGTGACATTGGTAAACCTCTGTGATTATTTATTTTCATTGCTAAGCTCCAAGAGTGGATATCCGATATCGTAATCGAGCTGTATTAACTTGATATTCGCCCGGTTAATTCAACTCAATTGTTGCTATAGGCCTTAGGTGGACTATCCCGACTTGTCCAGGAAGAGCTTGTACATAGGGAAATCCCCTCAAGTTAGATTTAGTTGGTAATACATCTGTCTAGATGTAGGTTTGTCGGTGATATTGCAACTTGCCTGCAGAGTTTAGATCTCCTTCATGATCAGAGTTAGTAGAGGTCTAGCCCCAATTCCGCCGCCACCCCTTCTCTTCACCGGCTTTCCCTCAGGTTGCATTAAAGAGTAAAAAACAGCTTCACCTTCATCCTAGACAGAACTAATTACTCTCATGTAGGTAATATGATCATGATCATATAGTAGGTCGTCGGAGCTCTTATTAAGAAGTCACATGCCATGTTTTTTATCTCTAGAAAGCTCTACTTTTCGCTTACAGTTCTACATTACACGACATCTTGCATTTGCATCATGTGATTAGTCATGTGATCGAGTGATAAACCATGATCTTTATATTCCCTTTCCTCTGCCAAATAAATTAAGTCGCAATGTTTCTCGTCATTTACATTCATATATATCATCGTATAGTCGAGTTGTATCAATGAACCCCTTCACTCGTGCGTAGTAAAGGCGGACCAATCTAACGCTAGCACTAGCACGACTTACTTTGTTCATGACAACGTTCCTCTTTCTACTTCACTCAAAAAATACACTAAAACTTCATCAAACTCTATACAATCAACATATTATATACGTGATAGCTCTCCCGACTTCCGCAAGAACTGCCCCCAGAAGTCAATTAAGGAACGGATCGGTAGCTGGTCCACGTTGGTGTCGACTTCGGTAAAAAAGAATCTAACATAACAAGCCTAGAATTAACGCCAGTGCCCCCCGCTTACGATTCTTTAGGTGACTATCTGTATCAATCTAGACCCTCTTGGCTCTTCGCTTTTGATCTGGGATTGCTAATCATTGAAAAGGAATTATCCCGAAGCATTCCACATCTATCATTATAATTATAGATCGACGGCCGGACTTTCAGGAGGTTCTACTCCTACAGAAGTGACCTCATTGTATCGTTTTGGGATATCTGAGATAGCCACCCGTGCATGTGCAGCTACTTTTCCATTCGGGTACATATGCCTCTACATCTTACCCGGGTGCCGGTATACATAGTACAGAGCTTCAAGGTCAAGATTGGAAGCGATGAGTTCCACAAAGTTCCACAATAACTGCAACAAATCAGAATAGAAATCAGATGATACTCAGTCTTGCCTACCTACCTGAATAACCTGTCACGTCTACACCTCCCCCCGACTATTGTATCAGCAATTTCACAACCTTAAAACTCCCAACACAAAAGATCTACATTCTCGATTCGGCCGGTCGAGGGTCGTATAAATGGAGAAACGAAATCATAAGCTTCACAAAGCGATTATCCGTATATACCCAGCAGTATATTTGATAACCAATAACTAGACCTTTGCCTTGCTGTACAACATAACTGCATCTTGAGTCCCAGTACAATTTCCGGTAGTTTTGGAAACCAGCCAGCACGTGAAGAAGGTTGAGCGAAGAAGTGAAGAAGCGGAGATAGGCCTATATATGGTTGCTGCTGCGTAATTTCACAGGAAAGGAGTGTGTCAGATTCTTTTCATTGTTGATGAAACTTATATCCTAAATCTACAATGTCGATCAGAGGCTTAATGCAATTACAGTATGACCATGGTATGATTATTGTCGATCACATAGGGCGACGAACCAGACTAATAGCGAGGACTCTATACGAAAAAAAAAATAAAAAAATAACGGCGTGGGAGGCATAAGCAACATGTGCAGAGTGCCTCATGTGGTCGAATGATGGGACCTCGACTCTCCACAGATCTGCCATAGTGGGTGACACGGCATATTTTGGGGCTCAATAATAACTGCCGAGTATAGTCTTACAACCCATGATGCTGCTGAGCATCCAACTTATGTGCATTGAACGGCTACGGCTGAAGCCGTAGATAGGGGTCAAAGCTTTTGAAGAAGGTGCTTGATAAACAATGGGTAGAGTGCACGTACTCTATGGGAATTTAAGAATGGGTTAAAAGAAGTTATTGGATAACTAGGGAAATTGTTTTCGCCTCATCAAAGAGCCTCTTCCACCGATAATCAGGCTGATAAGCTATAAGACCCACCTAGGATTTTCTGTAATCGGCACATGAGACACCTTCCTGATTAGGTCGCTTTATTAAAAGAGGCACGCCAAGGGATTCCATTGGAGTATGTAATTATTAGGATCTCTTTTTCGGTCTCGCTTATGCAGAAAAAGTAATTGAGGCGAAGATTCAGCTTGACATCTGTACGTACTCCGTACATCATGTAGGTACAGTATTCTATACAGTGCCAACTTTAGAGCACTGCTTGAGATTACTCGATTACTCTTAAATGCTATGCAGGCAATCGTCTTCTTTCGATCGGGATGGATTTCATCGGTGTTCTACCTTCTTATCGTTGATCCGGGATTCCCCTATTCCGATTAACCTGTTGCGGAACCCGGTGCCTACTCCTCACCGGCCCACAGCTCACAACTTCAAAATCCCCAGAGGATATATTGTAGCCGTGGTCCCGGGTAATAGGATGCAAAATATACCAGGTTTTGAGCAGCGGGACGATATATGAGATGGGCTTTCTCGCCTTCAGCCGATGTTTGGGCTGGAGATCACCTAGCTCTAGCCCATCAAACTTCATGATTCTTTCTAGTTATATGTGGTCAGTGTACTATATTCTAATTAAAATCGCCTAGAGATTTCCGCAACCTAATATGACTGAAGCCGAGCATGGTAATTATGGCCGGGAGAACATGCATGCACACATAAATACATGCATAGCAAGTATCCTACCTGTAGAACAGGCAGCGTCGACACATAATCCCAAACGTAACATCGCTGACCAAGGGTATGGATCGAAGCACAGGAATAAAATGCACAACCAAGGCGCAAAAAAAATAAACTGGGACTATTACATTTGCATGCTGCAGAAGAAATATGTGATTCTTCAGGATCATGATTGGTCTAGAGTACATAATCGATCCCTCTCCCGTGAGGGCCTCGCTTCTATTTATGACAGACCATGCATACACATGCAGGTGGTTAGTTACTTCCATTGATAAAAGCTATAGTAGCATGCTTATCACCATTATGCAAGAGTTGAATTACTATTCTGCTTTCACGGATCCAGGGTGATGACTAAATCCCTTAATTCGTTTCCAGATTGCCAGTGTCAATGATTAAACGCATTGAAACCCTAGTCTAGATGAGCTGACATAGATATTTATAATTATAATCTCAAACAATTTATATTACTCCTTATTTACAAATTAAAATAACTCAGACTAAAGCCGTACGATATATTCCAAACCACGTGGAACTAGCCAATTATCTACCCCACAAATTGAGCTGACAGTTACTGGGAATCCTCATAAGGACGTTCCTTGTTATGATTTCGGAATATAGTGAAAACAACGAGCAACAGAAATTTTTTAAAACCGAGCTCCGAAATCTCGTTGTGGCACATGCACCATGCACCTGGAATGGTCCAACTCAGTTCGGTTCTCCATGCCGAAGCTCTGTCCGATCATAACTATCGGTATCACTATGTTGGTCGCTACGCTACGACCTAGTTGAGTTCCTTGAGTATTCCTTATGAGGTCTAGTGGATTAGGAAACTGTTCGCTTCTATAGCCTCCGTAAGGATCATAACCGAAACCTCATCCCGTAAGAGCTTCCTCCGAGTGAAGGATCCATGATTCTCCGTGCCATTGTCAACCGGGATATCGATGTACCGGCCGGATAACTTCCGAGAACCGTTCGTTGTAATGTCGGACATATTTTACTATGGATTCGTTCCGGTTTGACGCGCATGGTTGGTACCCAATTCATAGGTATAACCATGAACGTCTAACATCCTCTAAAAACAATTCACCAACAAAATACAAGGCCGGGGAACCCTGTTGCGAACAAGTTCTACGGGTATCTTAAATTTAAGATGTTTGAAACGTTGTGCGGATAACCGGAGAACCACTCAATGAGTATCAAATGTCTCAACCAAGACATGAAAAAAATTCTCATTCATGATAGATATCTATTATCTTGTAACCCGACTCAACCATAATTATGTCGGGCAAAACAGTTGACTGAGCCCATGCTGAAACACGGCATAAATGCATCTTAACTACATAATTGTACCCGTTGATCGTAATATACAACATATTCAATGTGATCTTCCGGGATAAAAGCTAGTTTACTATGGCGACATTTGGGGATCCCTTGGTTACGACGAGACGAGGCTTTTAATTGAAGATCATGGTCTTTCTTCATCTACGAGGCACGTGTTAGACAAGCTTATATATAAACGGTTGTTCCCTCACGAGACGAATACCACGACCCGTCCCATGGCCATGTTATATACATGTACCCGTTGATACATGTATAGTGATCACAACATATCATCAGTACCAAAACGGACGGAAATCTGCTAGAAAACCTGCCTGAGTAACCCATCCCCTCACGTGGACAGAGAACCATACGGCTATCCGAGAGAGTACATAAACGGGAAACATGTGGGCTACCGAGATACACATATCCAACTCATGAGGGTCTGAGCCAGCAACATAGAACATAGACATTGATCATATCATAGGTAGAACTATTGTATAGAAATCCGTAGCGATGCAGTAATCCGGAAAGGACCATTGCATTCCGTCGAGAAGATGGAGAAGTAATCGATCAGCTGACAGGCTCGTTTGTCAATTGTTATGCACCTATACATGCGCGGGGCGTTTTTGTTCTCGCCGTCCCGATGGGAGTTGCAGTTTTGGGTCAGCGACGAGACACAGCGGTGGGAATGTTTTTATTTTTATTTTTTTATTTTTATTGCTTTTGCTTTTAGTGATCGTGCTACAGCATGCACAAGTCGAGTAATGCAAATTTTGAATTTAATTATTACCAGATTATTGGGGAGATGTTGCAATTACTATGTACCACCTAGTTACATACTTGATTGCACCTTCTGTAGCACCAATAGTTCGATAGCCCTCACTCTTGCAATTACAACTAATTGGGCCCTACTCGCATCTCAAAACGTTACCATCGCACCCGACATGATCTGCAGGCACATACCACGTACGTTACGTTTCTTAACTTTTCGTCTAACGTTATAACCCCTATAGCCAACCTCGCCAATCAAACACGCAATATGGTCATGGTATAATGATTGAAGATACCAATGCGGCAAAAACCTATTTCCCACCTTCCGCAAACCCCCTGACTTTTACCTAACCAGTACATGGCGTGACACCTGAACTCAGACTTCCTAACCCATTCTAATCTATATAGACAGTTGATACAGAATGTCTTTTATCGGATCCGGAGTCAGAGTATCCGATAGACGTTATTGATGTTACTAAGTAGGATAGTAGGATATGGCTCACGCACAGTGCACATGATCGACTATCAATGGCAAGAATTCTATGGAGCTCATGGTAAAAACAGATCGACTTATCTACTAGTAATTAGTGACACAATTAATCGAGTTCTAGAAGGCCAAAATCCTATTGCCTAAGGAAAATCTTGCTGCACGGAGTAATAGATGATGGTCTAAAGTTAGCTACTCAGTATGCCCCTGGATTTCCCCCTTATCCGAGATACTATACTGCCTTTTCTTCTTGTGAAGCTCGAGTTCAATCCAGCTCTCCTATCATATCACCACCGCCCTGTTTACTGATATCTAAAACGAATACATCACATACAAGTGAGTGACAAAAGCATCGAACCACTTACCTACGTCTAAGCTACCAAGAGGGAACATCAATAGGCCGGTGTGACTATGGTAAATACAAATCGAAATTACCATTCCCATTAGTGAGGTGTATCTCGCGGAGAAATCTTAAAACACATCAGGCAACCAGCTCACGCAGGCGGACAATAAAAACTAACAAAAAACGGAGTGGGTCCAAACTCAATTGGTACATATTAGACTGGTAAAACGCAGAGCGCTGTTTAGAAACAACACATAGCTAGTGTCTACCCATGGTTAACACACCCGCCCCCTCCACGAGTCAACGAAAGCGTACCTAGGTACATGTAGGTACCAAGTATGTATCCCAGAGATACTTCCCTGCACTCCACACTTTGATAGCACCCCCCTCGCCCCCTCACCCCCCCCCCTAACCCCGGTCTCCCCGGCCGCTACGCGGTGTAAACAAATGCTCGAGTTGGAAACAAATGAACACACGATTTGACCATCCTACACACCCACCTACGATCTTGTAACTCATTCCCCCTTTTACTCCTCCTCCTCCTCCTCCTCCTCCCTCCTCCCTCCTCCCCCCCCCTCTTTCTCCTTCCTGCCCCAGTCTTTTTCCTAACCCGGCCCTTTCACTTCTCCACTCCATACAGCTCGCATCCGCGCGGACTCCGCCTCCGGTCATCATATCACGATAAAGCACATACCCAGACCAGCACCCCTGCTTGTAAATCTGTGTTCGAGTTGAAGGTTGGCCCCCATCCCCCCAAGCATCGCTGTGGTACCCTACAAGCCCTAGCTACGTCGTATACCTCCCCTGCAGGCCCGAATCGCACCCCAGAAACGAAGCCTCATCTCGTTATCCATCGTTCATTATAATCAGTTACTTCTATAGGCTCCCATCTCTCCCTCAGTGAAGTCACCAAGTGCATTTCCGGAAATTAATATTGCAGCTGATGTGAGACCCCGTGAGTGTGACTCGACTCTTTTCAAAGGGGCAGAGTCACGACCCAGCGAGCTGCGAAGGAAAATAAAAAACACTTACTAACCAGTCACGGCAGCGTATGCGATTGGCCAACAGGCGGTTTCTAGTCATCTTAAACGATTTAATTGGACGCTCCGTGTGACGAATAAACTCCTTTTGCGCAAACTCTCGTAAATATGACTGAGCTGAATTGGACTGACTGACTACAACTAGTAGGCAGCAAAGGAAACCAGAAATACATTACGCTCATGATGCTCATGGAAATAAAACTAACTTTTTTTACTTTTCTCGTACTAGTCGTAATATGAAGGATGACAAAAGAAAAGATAGAGAAAAACTAGCTAGTTGGACACAAGGAAACTAAAATATACATCATCCCATGGCCGCCATCATCTCATCACCACCAAAGACTAACAATACAAAATAGTACAATAAACACAGGCAAGTAAACTACACACTTCATATATATGTAGTATATATCGAATTTATAGTATACAGCTTGGCTACATATCCCATCCAGCGGTTTAAAAATCTTCTCGTCAAAAGACAAAGGAAAAATCGTTATACAAAGGAAAAAAAGACACTTTCAAAAACATAGTAAATAAATGAAAACTCCTGATATCGTGCGTAGACCCCATGATGAATGAATTAAAACAAAAAGAAAAAGGAAAAAGAAAAAAAGAAAAACAATGCGGATCGAAGAGGATCAGAAGAAGCGAAAGAACGCCAGAAATAATGCTATATACAACCCACCGCCCCCACCGCCCCCACCGCCCGCCAAAAAAGAAGTGACAAAGGAAAAAGTATAATAGAGGAAATTTATAGTAGCGAATGTTCAATAAAAAGTCTGTAAAGTAAAAAAAGCTCTCGAAAAAAGAAGAATAATGTGAAGAAAATCAAATGAGGAGGAAATCCCAGTTTTCACTGTCCATAACCTCCCTCCATGTGATGTTCTCGCAAGCAACCTCCCTGCGCTCCCAGAGAGTCTCCAACAGCCTGACCATGCGCCCAAAGCTTCCGTATCTGGTGTCCTCTCCCATCAACGCGCACCTGCTGTCAAAGAACCTCCTGAATCTTGAGCCCTCCGTGGCCACAGATCCTCCGATCAACATGACCCACACAAGACTCTTGTCGAAGCCGTCCGGGCCCGCCGGGACGTGCTCCAGGCAGTGGGTGAGCTTGTTCAATAGATCCTCAACCTGTGGCTGTGTGCAGTCGAATCCAGGCACAAGGCTGCACAGGTAGATCCTGGCGGCGTATCTGAATGCTGCGGTGGTAGTGCGTGTAAGTTGGTGGTGGTCGATGTGACCTGTGGGGGTGATGATTGGGTAGGCGGGTTCCTCATATTGTGGCTCGGTAAGATCGATTTGGCGCCCAAGTGCCTTAATGTGGTCGCACAGCTCCATCTCGGAGAGCATATTGTCGTTCTTGAGAGCTTCGAGGCAGGCAATCTCTGAGATAAGGTACATGACGTGGTCGTCGCAGCCCATGAGCTCGCGGAGACCACTTTGACCGTTGCTGAGATGCTTCTCACGGTATGTATCAGCGAAGTTTGGGGCGCGGCCGCGCATGGTGGCGCCGAGGATGTCGATCCAGGCAGTCAGTGTCATGTTGACTGATGGGGTCGGGTGTACGGTCTCTGTAAGTGGCTGCAAAAAGCGTTGCAGGTCAAGCTTTCCGACGAGGGAAGTAACGGCCTGGAAGTGTTGGTGCCATGGGATGTCAGGGAGGTCGTCGTCGGGAGTTCCAACTGAGCACTGAAAGAGAATCATGCCGATGGTTGCTTCGAGAATCTCGAGGTGGTCGGTATCCTTCTCTAGTGCTTTGCAGAGTCCTGAGATGGTGTCAAATCTGTGGCGGGTGATCTCGGAGTCAATCCATTCACCCTGCAGTCCCTGAGTGGCTTTGAGGTGAAGTGCCGCGATACTGAGGCAGCAGCTTCGGTAGCACTCGTTGTTAGCCAGGGCTGGCAAAATCACATCCCTTCTGACTGCGCCATCCAAGTTCAAATCCAGAATCGGGTACAAAATAGGAAGAACGTTGTGAATAAAGTGGTCGAGAAGATGCTGGTCGTTCTCATTCACTGGGATGTATGGAATCTGCTCCTGCACTGCCTCGGTCTGTCCATAGTTAAAATCGAAAAAGTTGTAGTCCGCAGCTGCAGGGTGGCCATTTTCTGTGTGCACGTGGTGGGAGATACCAGTCTCCAGCTGAAACGCCTCCGGGAAGCCCACCGATGACATCACAGTCGAATCCCTCCTCAAGCTGCTAGTGTATGAGGCTGTGCTGGTTGAATTCCGTCGCATGGGCATACCATAGCTGTTAATGTAGGTCTGCTTCTCTGTCATGATATCGACCTCGAAAGGTGGGAAGGGGTGGTGTGCGTGGTGTGGGTGTCCATGGTGAATCTCTGGGTACGCTCCGTCTTCAGCCTCGATATCATACTGGTCGAGTGTGTATCCCGATTCCATGCTCAAGCTCCTTCGTCGTGCGAGTGTGTCTGAAAGGGTATCGGAAGTTGGGAGTGAGCGCGATAGCTCAGGTGGGGAGTCCGCGCTCATTGGTGATGCCTGGTTTACTTTCTCCGACAACTTGGTCCTCTTGATCAACATCTTGATTGTTTCCTTCTGGCGCTTGCGCTGGTCAACGTTGCCCCACCAGACTGGACGCTTGTACTCGCAGCTAAGGCCGAGATGCTTGCAGGCTTTGCAAAGCGGCTTTCCCTCGTCACACTTCTTGCGGCGAAGACGGCAGGTGAAGCATCCTATCCCCATGTTAGTAACCGAGCAATGTAGAAAGCTGATTGTGGAGTTAGTAAGTACCTGTCCGTGAGCGACGGTGAGTCTTTGTAGAAACTTTTGGTGCCTTTGGCTGCATTGTGGTGGATTGATTGAAGATTGTGGGTGGATATAAAAGTGGCAACCAAGCGGTCGAGTGTGTTGGGTGTTCTGAAGAAGGAGTGGTGGAAGGAGTGGGAGTTGAGGTAGATAAATAAATTGTTGTAGATTTGTAAATGATTTATTCGACGTATATATACCGAGGATCGCAAGCGACTAGTCGGCTAAGTTATATGTGTGGAGTAGTAGTGCTGACCAAAACCATGTAGATGAGATGGATGGAGAGGTGTGGGCGAAAGATCGGATGAGCCGTTTTATTACTGATTGACTGAAGGGCAATGCTACTTGAGCTGCTTTCTGCTTTCTGACTGCTGCTGTTGAGAGTGTGGAGGTGAGAATTCTCTGGAGCGGACGACGAAGGTTATGTATGCACGAGTTCAGTGTGACCAAAAGAGATAGCATCCTGGTTGGTTGGATCAGGATGGTGGTGATTGATCAGGGGTGGGTTGGTGAGACATCCATACATGCCCAGCACGCTCCAGTCAATGTTTCTCAATGCATATACCAAAAAAAAACAAAAAATACCCCCCCCGCCCTGTATCTCATCACATCAGAAACGTTGCCGCCCAAAAAAGATTTGCCCAGTCCTGATTAGGACCCGCAGAGCCTGCAAGGCTCTAAATCAGCCCGAGAAAAGAAAAAAGTGAAAAAAACATTAAATAAAGCTAATCCAGTAAGTGAGCTGTACCGGGCAGCAAAGACATGCAGTACAGAAACGCTAGAGTACTCTCCTCGACATGACAAAAAAAAGAAATCAAGTACCCATGGATGATAGAATCCTCGAGGTGTGGTGCAATATGGTACTGGTGCATGGATGAGGAGGAAAAATAGAATAACCGACAAAATAGAGATGACTTGATTTGTTTTGGGACAGCCAATCCATCCAGATCGTTATCCGAAATGGATCCCTCATATTTTTAAAAATATAACTTTTGTCCCAATTAGGATGGCTACCTGCGAGTATCTATGCTGTATGTACCAACCTGCAGCCTACAATTAGCAGCATTAGAAGCAGTGTGTGCTCAAAATGTATGTAGGTGTGTAGGATCCAACCAACCTAACCATAACCCATCCCATCTCCCACCACCACCCATCTCTCAATGAGTTACAGAACTGGCTAACCCTTTTGGTGGTATTCAACTGCGCGCAAGTGGGTTTCCCGATGCGTGGATGAAGTCCTGGGTATGTGAGTGGTTGAATCTGTAAAGTAACCACAACCATGTCTCTTTTCCTCCGTCGACCTCTCCCCTCACTCCCCCTCACTCACGGCAATTTCGAGATTAGATCAAGCCATCCAGAAGCCTTTCCTCCTTCAAAAGCAGGAGAGCGAGAAAGGAAGAATGAGAAAAAAAGCAAATCCACCGTGCACGTGGCAGCAGGTGCCAATCGTTCTTCGAATTACAGCGCCAGCTGCAGTTGTGCCTCATTTGGCTCATTTGGCCAAGGCATAAGTGCCCATATCTAAAGTAGAAGACCTATATTGAGTACATTTTTTCTCTTACCCCGATTGCTTTTTTCCTATTCTGTTTATATTTGTGGGCAAAAATAAATCCATGCAGGTGACAGGGGTTCATCCTTACCTACCTGCTACCCTGTGCAGCAGGCAGGCAGGCAGCTTCCCTTCGTGCAGCAGTTTCCGAGTGGGGGGGGTGGTGAATTGGTGGGTGATCTGCCTGCTGGACGGACGGGGGACAGGGTGCGTTTGGCTGCCGGACGTACGAGCGTGCAACTGCAGGCGAGGGCGTCCGAGTTTCTTAGTTTATTTTACTCTAATCGATATGATATGATATGATATCGCTAGAGCTACCTAACCAGTTAGTTTACAGACAAGGAAGACAAGGAAGCAAAATAAGTGAAAGTCAGTGCCAGCGAGTGAGAACGAGAGGACCGACCGATCGACTCATACTGTCCTGTTCTAGGCCCTGCCGTAACCTAGGCCATATCCACCTTTTCCTTTTGTCTGTGGTAGGATGGTAATAGCAGTTCAAGTAGTTATTTCCTTCTCTCGCGAGATTTCCACCGAGGCCTCAAATTATGGTTGGTGGGATGTTTGGATGAGGATGGCTCGTTCGTCGCATCATTTCGCAATCTCACATCCACACACACTCACACACAGGCAGCCTTACTCCGTCCAGACCCCTCTACCTAGTAGCACGTAATAAGGGTCTCGGCTTGTTGTTCTTTTTTTCTTTTCTTTTCTTTTCATTTCGCATTGCTTGCATTTGGCTTGACACTCCCGAAGCGAATCCGATTTCCGCTTTGTTGATCTGATCCGATTTCCGCCGTGTGAGACAGGAAAAAGAAAAATCGGCCTGTGTGGTCGTCATAGAGCAGGAGGATGAGCCTGTAGAGGGGGGGGGGGGGGGTGAATTGAGGGGGGCCCTGTAATTTGCATATGGCATGGCTAATTATCAGCCGCATTTATTATGGGTAGCGCCTAGAGGAACAATACGCAGAAAAATAGAAGCTACCGCGACAATGGTGATGTAGGTAACGCATGTACGTCCAATTCCCGAGGACCGGTAGCTGGTGGCAGACACGAAACGACTACCGGTGTTTGGTTCTTCGGGAGAGGGTTACGGATCATGCTTTGTTGTACATGGTGCTTGAGCTTCGAAGGGGGGGAGGGAGGGAGGGGATGGTGGTTGGCCATATTCTGGAAGTCTATTCGTGTAGTGCTACGTGGATACAGAACAGGTGTCAAAAAGATGTTAAAATAATCTACGGTACGGTATCTACGTAGGAGATAGTACTACCGCTACCACTACAACTACTGTCACCGCTATTATTGTTATTGTTGCTAGCTACTGAGTGTAATTAAGCCTTAACGGTGTTCCATTTCCAGACGAAACGTTAAACCATACGTGCTGCTGTATGGAGATGTATACACGGGAAGGACCTCAGTTGCATCTAACTGGGCAAGGGGGATATACTCTTGTCTGGGTGGTGGGTGATGGTGGTGGTGGTGGGGGAGGGGGGGTGGGGGGTGGGGGGAATAAGCTGCAAGAGAAATGTTCGTTACCAGGAAATAGTGAAACGGCGGCGAAGGGCTCAACTCAATTCTCGAAACCATGCAATGTCAGTCAAGAGAAAAGCGTACCTGACCAGACCCTCGACTTCTATCCATGGACTGACCACCTCCTTGCTACCAGGCCAGGCAACCCTCCATTAATTTTTTTTTTCCCCCATCCATCCATCCAACCATCCATCCATCTTATGACGACTCCCGTCTTAGCGAACGAACCAAGATTCCTCGCTTGTGGACCACGCTCCGTCTGTGCGCCCGCCCACACCTGCCATGCGAGTAGAAGGGTGTGCCGCAACGCAGGTTAGTGTGGTGGTGTTGCTATTTTGCCCATCCGATGCCCATCGCCAAGAAATAATGCATGCAGGGTGTGTGTGGGTGGGACGGGAAAATCCCCCCATAAGGGAAGAAAACCCAACAGTCGAGTGAGTGTGGCTATTTTTGCGAGCAGGACGAGTGATCGACATATGCCCTCGCTCGATAAGGTGCATTTTTCGTCCCACAGGCGGCTTGAGGTGGGTTCTGGAGCTAATTATTCCCAACATAGGTGTCCTATATTAAAAACTAATTGACCCCTAAATTTACCCCGCTTCGCACCCCCCCTCCCTCCCTCACGGGCCAACCACCTGCAAGCCAACTAGATACATGTACCTATACCGACATAATTTACCTCACCTGGAACCCACCCCCCCAAATATCTGAATCAGTAGAGTAGGTGCCTAAATTTACAACATAACAGATAACCACATATGGCGTATTATGCGGGATTAACACACCATAACATCTATTTTTAGTCTCGTCACATTTCCTATTCCCACCCATTTTGCTCCTCTCACCCGGTGCCTGTCTACCTAATTAACTCGCAACTGCTATTTCGGTCCCCCCCAAGAGGGGTAGGCAACAGGTGCAACTAATAACTCTGTTTTAAGCTACATCGGCCCGGATGACATGCAGCAACGCAATCTGACCCTTGCCCCCCCAAACATGTTTCTCAGGAGCCTCATGCTAATTTTACTAATTTGGTGAAATTAGCAACAATACCAATTGACGATGGGCGCTAACCCAGCATGGGGGTGCAGAACTACTTAACGGAGGGCCAGAAGCTCATTTTGTCGGATTTTGGACTTTTTTTTCCTTCACCGATGGGTCTCACTTTGCACTCGGACTTTGACCGCTTTGCTGTGGTTTGCGGGAGGGGATGAAGTCAAAGTCTAATATATTGGAGATGGTGACTAACTTAACCTGAGGTGGAGATATTGTGGCACCCATCGTGAGGTTCTGCGTGGTGGATTAACTGAACGTAGGTCTAGATTCCCCAGGACCGGAACAGAAACATTTCGTTTATATGATATTGGCAGTACGTACGGAATAACTAGGAGGAGGACAGTCAATGGAATCCAGGAACGGTGAATCAATATCCGTGGAATAGAGCAGAAAGAATTGGACCTCGAGGAAACGATGCTGTTATTGTTCAATACCTAAACTCTAGGTTTTTTTCTTCCACGAGGAACTCAATCTCACCATGCGTACCTCCACCACGGCACCAAACCTCTGCAGCCACAACTCCTGGCACCTCAACTACGGTATTACCACCACCACCACACGCACCACCACCGTCTCCAAAAAAAAAAAACTAGTAGACTGGAGACAACACGATACAGCCAGCAACCGTAACCGAAAAATCTTCTGAAAAGAAAGAAAAAATAAGTTGACAGCAGCAATTACCACGTCCCGCAAACTAGCTCAACCGAGTGAGATAACGTGTCCCACCTAGTAGTTTACTAGTAGCACCCATCCCTTCCTTCCTTCCTTCCCTCCCGCCCGTGCAAGCAATTTCAAGGTCGTCATTTCGGCCCGGCGAACGGACCCTGAGCTAAACCTTATGTGACTCTGAGCGTTACCGTGGTAGGACTAGTGCGCACTAGTGCCCGCCGGCACGTAATGCAACACGACGGACGCAGGTTAGTGATGCTTAGTGCGGTAGTTATGATTTGCGGTGGACGTGGGGGCTTTTGATGATGATGGACAGAAGTGGGGGGGAGAGGACGCACTGCAGTGGATACCAGGAGGAAAACACTGGGGGGAAGGGAAGAAGCAGAAGGACTGCAGGAATGGGATTTGGATGTATTGGGGAATCGGAAACGACAGTTGGGGTGGATACTGCCAGTAGGGGTACAGAGAGACATTGGTTGGATTGGACGGGCGGACAGGTGGACAGGCGGACGCTGCATATCCCGATTGGAACGCAGTACGAATTCGCTTGACCTCGCTCTTCATCACAGCGAGTAAGCGATTGAAACAACTCGAAACTATGAGCTAAACTGGCGAGGTACGAAAATCAACGCTCCATTGCCAGGACTAACACCTATCCTCTTGGCGCACCTAGTAGCTCATATCATATGGCTTTTCAAAACAAAACACAAAACAAAATTGCGGACTAGGACTTTCAAAACGAAACGAAACGGAACAAGATGACTCGGGCCGCTATTTGATATTGTTTTGTTGTTTCATGAGTGAGGCTCTCAGACATTGACTGGCTTGACATCTGCAAGTCTAGAGGGGCCTGGTCCATGTGCACATCCTTTTTGCGGGGCCTGGAACGTGATGCCATGTGTGTCGATCTATTTTGGAATTTCTGACATTGACAGCTGAAGGAAAATGACTGGTCTTCTGGAAATGGAGAGATGATTGCGTGCTAATGCATACAATATCCTTAGCAACCAAGGACTAAAGATTAAGGAATTAAGGAAATAAAAAATTAAAGAGCTGGCGAACTGGGCGACCAAGTAGTAACTGACTGGACTGGCCTTACGCAGCTGATGATGTATGCGTTAACTATTCATGAGTGGATAACTGATGGAATCGACAAAGAGACAGCTGATGAGAATTGACAAACTAATTAGTCGACTAGACTAGTAATTATTTATCTGATGGAAAGGCTAACACACTGACTGAAGCTTGATTATCAGATGAACTGCTATAATACAAAGCACCGAAAATATCTTCAGGAGGATGATAACACTGACTGCCACTCATAAATGCCTGAGGACATAACCTACGATATGGTATGGAATCACTGACAACCGGGCGATCAGGCACCAAACTAGAAACCGGCAAGGCCATCAATCACGTACAGCCCTCAGTACCATGGAAAGGCGCCAGCAGCATGTACCCAAGAACCGGAGTATTAATTTCTCTACTATCATATTCCCAGGTAACAATCTAGAATCAGATATCATATCGCACCCAAACTATAGCCTAGAATCTTCACATGTTTGATTCATCACAACTTTATTTTTATTTTTCTTGATTCAGCTAGATGATTACTTTAATTAGCCCCCCATTGCCCATCCTCATCCCGGAGTATTAATTCATCTCTTCCCCTCTTCTTCCCCTCGTGTGCTCCGCTAGTACCCACTGCACCGCATAGCACCGCATCGCACCGCTGGCTCTAGAGCGGGAGCCAAGCTGCCAACCTTAACCCCTCGATTGAATCCTGGTCCCCGGTCAGTGCCTGTCTCTCGTTCCTGAAAGCCCAGACCTGACCTGGGGTTACGGAGTATTTATTGTTGTCTGTTTGTTGTTGTCTTTCTATTTTTCTTTCTTTGCTTTTTCTGCCCTTGTCAGTAACGGTGCGGCGTCTAGGAGGTCTAGGTGCGAGGCGGCGGTTATTTTTGCGGTCAACAGGTGGAGTAGCTATAGGGGGGCGGAAGGGAACGGGTTTGGGTGGATATAGGGGGGAAAAGCTTTTCGAGAAGGTGCAATTGCTCCGGTAGATCTTGGTTGACTGTGGTGATCGGAGAGCTGATGTTGTTGTTATTGTTGTTGTGGTTGTAGTTGTAGTTATTGTCTGTGGTTGAAGATACTGGTGATAGTTGATGATGAGGTTGCACACACGTACCTACCTAGTGTGGAGTGCATTTAATTCCGAGCTAACTATGAGTGTCAAGGCCACAGAGTGGTAGTGTTTACATAAGAAATTGATGTACGGCTTGGGCCTGAGTTTGTGGGACAATGCAATAATAATATGAGATTAGTACCTAATACGATGAACGTGAAGATCCCCATCGACTCCACAGCTAAGCCCATAGATAGAAGTGATCATTTCATTTCAATTCCGCGTGCGACGTTTCGTTTCGTAGTGCGTATTTCAGCACGCAGGGGACGAGCGGTCTGATACGATATGTTTGGTGTTCCTCAGTCAACAGTTTTCCTACATGTCACTATTTCGTGAAGCGAGAAACAAATCTCGTGTAAACATGGAACACACACACACTAACTCACTCACACACATACAACACACATCCGCACACAAATTTCGGGCTGTGCAGGCTGGTGATATCCAGGCACGTGGCTGAATTTGAATTCCATTCAGAGTACCGGTCCGAAATTCCGGGCTCCCCCGAGTTGCTTGATATGGAGAAGAAGAAGGGGAAGGGGAATTTGTCTCTATGTAGGCCTAGGTACATAAATGCCTACAGGAAGCCCTGCATATATCAATGGACGTTATAGCTATCAGCTGCTAATCTAAGGTACAATTCATACGGTACGTGCGATTTCATCAGCCCTGTCTGAATTGACGAAGATCAGGGGGGCCTGTTGGCAATCCATATTTGAAGCAGCGCACATCACCGCTCAATAGTCTGGACACGATCAAGCCCATAATCGCGTAAAGCACCCCTCCAAAAAAACAAAAACCACAAAAGGGCCATGCTCATTCATGTCAGGAACAAGTCTGGAGTGCCTTGGCACCGGATATCACATCAAAAACCCCCCGGTCCCGTTTCGTCACGTAAACTTCTTTTCTCTCCGACTTTCCTGCAGAAATTCGAAAAGAGGCCTAGAACTCTTGGGCAATGTGCTGTCAAACTTCTCATCCCGGCCCCGAATGCTGTAGACTCGGCATCAACTCGGTAATGAAAAGAAATAAAACCGTCAAGGCTCTATAATTGGTGACTCTCGATGGTGTTGTTGGCAAGTTCTCCACACAGACTCACACAACTCACGCAACCACATCGACACCAAGACTTGCACCTCCCCCTCCCCCTATGTAATGTCTCGAGAAGGCAAAATAGATTCACTGCGAACGACGAAGCTTTTCGCAAGAGGACTGCCGGCGCACACATCCTTGTTCCTGCATTAGCTCTTGCAACTCGGTTCAGTCACGGGATGGTGATCGATCTCCAACGTAATAGGTCAGCCAGCGGTCAGCCAGAGAGAGAACGGCCGCAAAGCTGTCCGGCTTGTCCCTTTGTTTATTTGGTTGTTTGGTCTCGGCCATGACTGGAAGGAAGGATATGACCCGTTTACGTATCGACCGATGCGAAAATAGTTTCCCCCTCCATCTCCCATTCTTCTTGATAAATCTGGCCCGTTGATCGGCAGGCGGAAATTGTTCCAAAGTCCAGGCCCTGCCCTGCCCTGCCTACTCTATTCTACAAGCCAAACCAACCAACTGAACTCTCGAGAGTGCGATCAGTGGAGTGACAGGTACAAGTTCAAGCCAGGAATACATAGGTTGAAAGTGTTTCCTTCAAGGGACCGGGCCGTTACATGTTGGGGCCGTGCTGTGCCACAGCTGTGATCCTATTTGAGAACGCGATCATGAGCGACTTTCCCCTGAGGAAATTAGAAGATAAATTCATTTAAAGTAGTAAGCTTAGGTCTGATTGCTTTATTTTCTCCCCACCACCCAGTTCCGTTCATCGGTTCGCCTCAGTCAATTAGCCGGACATGCGTATAGTTTCTATGTAGGTAGATAGGTTGATAGAGTATGTACCCCAGGCTTCCTATCGTAATCTCGCTGCAAGGTACACTTGTAGAATGTCCAATATCTCGATGACGAGGCTTTCATCGGATGGGATAGCCCTCTAGTGGAAGGAGGGGGATACAAAAAAGGACCAGCCCAGCTATCGATATTTCAAAAAACCAGATTTGATGGCGGCGGTGAGGGGGAAGCCCAGCATCATATTCCAAAGGCCGAACCAAGCTGGGGGGAAGAGGGGGGTAAAATTTTATCAGGTCACAAGCACGCATTATCATAATCAATAGATACGCCACCCAGCTGGTTGATCTTGTTCCATATGAGTCTATCATTTCTCCCCTCCTGGGTACTGTATGTACATGTAGGCATGTAGGCAGGTACATGTATGTAGTTGGTTGACCTTGCCGGGGGGTTTACGGCACCGCCAAACTCCTCGCGTAAGTTCAAGAAGGGGGGTTGTACATGCCCCGTACGGTGAACAGTGAGTGGGGCGTAAGCGAAAAATCCAAGTCTAGAAACCGTGATTCAGCTTGAAGGCTCTTGTCACGAGCGCAAGGTTTTTTGGAGAAAATATTTTTCAGGTGGGGTTTCCCTCGATCTCGGTTTGCTCCCCGCTCGCTGTGAATTGATTTTTTTTTTGCCCAGCTACTGTACCGTAATTACAATTCTTTCGGTCGGTGAAAGGTCGTTTTACTACCGAGGGACATAGTGAGGTCTATTGGATGGCGATTGATCTTCGTCCTCGGGGCTAATCCAACTAATTCTTGGCAACGGACCACTAAAGCTGATGGCCTGAACAGGCTAGAAACATGACAAGGCAAGGTCAGGTGACTGTGAATTGAATCATGATATATCACTCTGAACCAGAGCTGAAGACTCACATCAAGTACTGCTTAGTCGCTGCTGTGCTATTCTCGTGGCAGACATGCAAATGATTGGGCTAACACGTGAAAACTGTGTGCAGTAAGACTGCGCCTATCCTGGATGACTCGATCTATGGAACAAAGCTAATTGAAGTGTCTGTAGATGGGTGGAATGACGGTGATGATGTGGATGGTGGTGTTGATGGTGATGATGGGGTAAAGGTGCAAAGGCACGGTTTCGGTTGAAATGTTTAGTCTTGGCGAGTGCAACACGTCGTATTTTTTACAATCCCCAGAAAGTCTTTAAACACACGTCACTCAATACCACACCATAGTGGCGCTGCACTCGTATCAACCTCACGAGGATGCCTTAATTATTACGAGTACGTATATATGAGAAGTCTCAATTCAATAGATCCTCTATTAAAAAACAAAGAAATAAAGAAGAAAAGAAGAGAAAAAGACCGACTGGTTATACAACCAACCCGCCAGGCCCTATCACCAGCTGGAGATGCCACGGAGGGGCATAATGTAATGATCACTTTTGTCCTGTAACTGATCCCACAAAAAAAATATTCCCATAACTCAATTCCACTCCCAACTATTTTTGTGTGTAACATGATATAAAAATACCGTATCATGACTCTGGCCTTATATTGCAATATACCAATCACTCTCGCCTCCTCCATCTACCCTGCACGCATCCCGGGAATGGGTCGAATATGAAAAGTCATTCGAATTTCCCCACATAAACCTTATACAGGAGCTTGTATCGCATTCAATCTATATCCGTTGTTTATCCAAACAGCCGTACATTCGGCATCTCCCACCAGCCAGGGCTTGCATGGTGCCAGAGCATTCACAATCAGGTGTCTGTCGCGTGTAGAATCTAATAAAACCTTAACTGTTTTAATGCCGCAACACATGTATGTATGTACATTTTCTTGGATTATGCTCGGCTACACGGGAAAGGGAGACAGCATTGTCCCTTGCAGGTACTACGTGGGGGCTCGAGCTAATTCTGCACGCCGAATGCAGGAACTTACATGTATGTGCGCATAATGTACTTATGGCATATCGATAAACCCTTCTCCGACTTCTCGAAGAATATATACCAGCGATGTAACGTTAACCCTGGTTAGGGTTTTTAATTTATAATACATAGTTCTATGCATACAAAGTCCAATAGTTCCCGAGGGTTTTGGGCGCTGGGATTTAATTGGGATTCATGGTGGTAGGACGGTAGTTCGTTCCTCGGGATTAGTTTGGCCAGTCATGGCCAATCACTCGTGGCAACATGAGATATACTCAGATCTCAGCATCAGGTAAAGGTGGGAACGAGCTGTTTTGAGATGAGAAGGCTCGAAATTTGGCTGGTGTTGCCACTTGCTTCGAAATATTCAGGCCGAGACATTCGAGCTTGAGGTCTGGTTCGCGAATCGCGATAAATCCTAGGTGAAGGTTGCCATCACATCTATTCGCCAGCGCACCAAGATGAAACGGCACTTGCATACCCAAAGGCTTTTCGTGGGGAAAAGAAAACCGTGGGTAAATATTAGGTAAAATGAAGTAGAAGAGCTGTCTACTAGTAGAAATATTATCGGCCTTTCTTATCACATAAGTAGTAGCCTTCGCGCGTCCCTTTTCCGGGGTCTCAAGTAGCCTCAAAGCAATGTACTGTATCGTAAGTGGAAACACAACCACTCCCAAAATCATAAGTTCGTGACGCGACCACCTAAGTACGATTCATAAGCAGAAATTCGCAGAATGTGGTTTTTAAGGCGTTACGCATTTGGGGAAGCCTGGTGGCTCACGACCCCAACGTGACAGTATCCCTCCGAAACGGGCGTAATAGTCCTACAAAGAAGGAAAGGTTGTGTCGTGTTCTATTAGTAGCAGCCCAAACCCATTCCTGTTGGGGGAGACTAGTACTCTTAGCTATCGCAACGCTAGCGAAACTACATGTAATTGGGGTTGTTACGACAGGCCGCTCTAGTATGACGAGGAAATGATCCATCTCCCTAAATCTTTGATATCTAGCTATAGTCATGGTCACGTACTACGCTTTTTTCTCATCATATAAAAACCCCTGACTTCAATCCCAGCTATTGGATATTTCTCTTCTCCAAATTTTCTCATTCTTCGAGTCTCACACGTCCCCCAAACTTTCACATTCGTTTACCTTACCAACCAGATATCTGTTTGAAGGCTCACCACTATCACTCTACTTAATTACATACAGGCCCCAAAATTCACTATGAGAACATCATTTGGAATCATCCTAGCCGCTAGTGCCGTCGCTCTCACTGCTGCACAGTCAGGCACCAGCGTGCCAACACTCACAGGCACTGGCCCCCTCCCAACAGCCGTTGCCTCCGGGGCCTCCCCAATTGCCACAACCAATGTCAATATCAATGTGAACCCCACCCCCTCGGTCCTCCCCTCCGGATCTGGAGCTGGCCCTGTCCCTTCTGCAACTGGCGCACCCTCACCCGCCTCGTCCTCCTCCGCCGGCGGTGTGGTAGTCCAGCTCATCCCTGGGCCCAACGGCGTAGGAGCCACACCAGTTGTTCAAGGCCCTAACGGCCCCGAGCCGGTACAGGTAGTCATTGGGCCAGGCGGGAAGCCTGTTATCCAGGGTGCAAATGGGTTGATTCCCGTAGCGAGTATTATTGACTCCAACGGACAGCCTCTGAAGCCTGCGCAGCAGAGTGGCTCTGGCCCTAGTCCAACTGGTATTTCACATGTATTCGTTTTCAGCTATATGATACAGATCTAATTCTTTGTTCTAGGTACCGGTGCTGTCGGTGGTGCATCAGGGGTTCCAGGAACTACAGTATCGCCAACAGGGCTGGTTGGACAAGGCGGATACTACGATTCTGGTGCGTCGACAGTGAAGGGAACGAGCGCTATCGTTGCTGCTGCGGCTATGGTGGCTATATTCATGATGTAAAAATTTGAATGCATGATATATTCAAATGACTACATGTATAAGTGTGTTTATGTATATGTATATGTTTACGTATTTGTAGATATTTGTAATGCTCTGAGTTCAGAGCGATAGACAAAATAATATCTTGAATCTTATTATTGCTGGAGTTAAACGTCGTGTATGAAGCCAACGAGCTATCTATAACCTGATCATGAGAAGACTAAGGATATGGCACGTGCAAATCGACCCCTTACACGTCTAAACATGAGAGTAGGGTTAGGTTAAGAAAAGGGCTTGGTATTGAAAACGAACGACCACCTACGACTACTCCCACCACCATGGCCACCACCACCACCACTACGAACTATCACCACTCTCATCACCCTGCATCACACCCACAATACCTCTATCATCCCTATTGAGTGAAAGCTATTATGAGAATGCCTTGAAAGTCAACTGCTGCCTTTTCGCACAACTAAGATCTGATATCAACATATCGTCAGGTACATTGGGTTGCATGTTCCAACTCCTGAAACCAACGCATAGCCGATGGACACATCACTGCCTCGGAGTTGAGCTAGTTTCAGCGTAGGATTGAACAGCTGTTCTCTCATTGTTCTAACAGAGAAATTAGTGGGCTCAGGCATAAATCGTGTTGTCTTATCACAGCATCATAAATGTATCTCTGTATCTGAGCCGGAGACAGCTCGTTTTGGATCCTCTTGCAGACTGGACTGGACTAGAGTATCGAATACCTAGTCTTTTCTGGAGAAAGCTGATACCGCCTAGACATGAATACTGCTTCATGATATGCGAATTTCTTCCCAATTGGCCTCTTTACTGGCAGAGGTATCTTTACTTAGCCCAGTTCAAGTCGAGGCCTTCCATACGCATCAAATTAGGCCGAGGAAACATGAAAAACGGTCAAAGCAAATGAAATTTCTCTGCAAGTGCCAGTGGCTGGAGAACTCTATGTGCGAGCAGATTTATGTATCTTGTACTTCATATCACATGAGCAAGCTTGTGATGATGCTGACCTAAATCTTGAGCAACATATAGGATTTCTATGCTACCTGTATATTTCTCCCTAGACTGTGGTTGTATGGCATCTGACCACCTTGATTACTTATTCTCTGGGGCCAAACCTCAAGTCATTAAAGAAGATTACAGCTAGTACACGAGTTTGAATAACGTATTGAATGGCAATACCTCTCGCTCAGGTCTGCAAGGCTTCTCCGGCAGATATCGGTAGATACTCTGGACTGAAAAGCAGTCCACCAGGGCTACCAGATATTCTTGGTTCAAGACTGGTTGACAGGGATATGCCACCTGGAAAACGAGGATAGACCACAGGGAGAGAAAGAACCCCCTTTTACTGCTAGTGCACTGGCTTGCCCGTTACTATGTTCCATTGAGTGAACATTCACTTAACAGGGTAGCCTAAGCATTGACGGTGCGCTTCGATGAGCGCACTCATACGTGAAACAAAGTCAAAAAACACTCCGTGTGTATGATGAGAAAGTATCACCGTCTTGTCTATTCGACTAGACATATATCGAATTGGACTCGACGATTCTGGAGATGAATTGGTGAAAGATACGCGCTATACTGCTACGGGGGCGAATTACTACCTGTCTGCTGTTGAATGGTGATGTACCCCTCTACACGATAAGTGATCTTAACTCTTCGCACCATATGCGCAGTGTCTAAGAATATATTGTGAACTTCAACGTTCAGTGGTGGGGATAATACACAACGCGCCAGCAAATGGATCGGGCTGCCGGCGGAACATGCTTCCTGGCATTCAACTTACTCTCCCTGCGGGACCCTATCTAGTTACTAAATTACCGGCTTTGGATTCAGCCAAGCACTGTTTTTGATCGAACCATCTTTAATTACTTCTGTTTTAAAAACTTTGCCGCAGGATGAAGAGCTTGATTCAAGCGAAAAGTATTTATTTGCTTAGAATACAGGCCAATAAACTACAGCTACCGATTATTGGACCCCGTTAAGGAGTGTTATCTCGTGCCTCGGCGTAGCCAGCAGAAACAAGCCAATAGAAAATTGATCATATATGGTCACTCGGTGTCGATCGGTCGTGACCTCGTGATGACTAATCATGAGCACGTGATTCCATTATAACCTATCGACACTTCACAAGGTGAGTCATGGGCCACATCACCTGCGTTGCCCCTCTTCACTTCTGGACGCATTACAACAAGGCTGTCTCTATCTTCGACCCCCGGGGCGAACATGTCATGCAGTGGCGGGGTCACAACAAATCCCTGGTTGATTCGTTGGCCGTGGGGTTGCTAAGCCACAATGCACCCCTGGCCTTAAGATTATCCTTGTCGGCTTGACAGAAAACGGTTCAATCGGGTTTCAGCTAAGAGGCCTTTCAGAGAGGCACGCCAATGGACATTATATTATAGACTACGTTAATCGTACCTGAAACTCCCTCATGGGGGCTGCGCGGGGTTGCGATGAACAGCGCATGTGTAAATAGTTATAGCCCTACTACTCTTGGGCACCCTCCCGAGATGAGGCCATGACCCAGCGATGGCTTGATGGTCTTAAAGCTGAGAATTCTGGTTGAGGCGGCATATTGTGCGGGGGTCGCATAATAACTGGTTCATCATCTCAAAAACTGGAGTTTAGTTGACACAAATTGTTTGGTCCAGTTATCAAGACGTCGATTGGGGTGATAGGAATTATGATGCGCTAATATGTACGGCTGATATTTTCAGTTATCTTTAGGCTCTATTTGACCAATTGGTTTAGTACGATATCAGAGTTCCAGCACTCCAGGCACCGTCGCCTATTGAAGCCTTCCGTGGCTTCAGAAATCTTCACAGAGTTAACGAAGGCTTAGAGTGCGGATGCGTTGTAAATCCTCTCATTCACTGACGATCATGGAGTCGTTTCGTGGATGCACCTTCTCGTCAACTGACCAAATGTTCAATATCTAATCAGCCAACTCAATGGCTTAATTTACGCTACAGGCACGATAGTATAATGTTTACTATAAGCATGCGCATTGCAAGCAGCGGGTACGTAGCGAACAACGAAGAACTACTACAGATGATCTGCCTCATCTCTAACTAGACGTCATTCGTTTAATTCATCCTAAAACGCGTAATCTGGTGCTCTACCCGATCCACCTTTTTCACTGCATTGCATTGTTTCATAGAACGGCAGTGTTCATTCGAATATTCTGTTCCTGGAACCTGATCGGCCTTATATTTGCTTTTTTGTGCCCCTTGCATAAAACGCACTTACGCGGGGTAGCAACCAATCGAGTGAGATCCCATGATCAAATAGACTCTCCACTCAGTACATGTAGTCTGAGCTGTGAGGTACACATGCACAACAATCTCCACTTTTTTTTTGAAAAACAAAAACAAAAAGATGAAACCTGCAGTCTCACTTCGCGATATTGTATTAGACTGAGGATCAATACGCTTTCAACAATCAAGCTTCTCCGAGGTGGTTTCCTTTCAGGATTGCATACCTGTATTGTCCCGTCATTGCAGCTCACTGGCTTCGAGTAGAGTGCCATGCAACACTTAAGGCTTTGAAAGATCCGCCCATGCAATACTAGTGCAACAGGCCGAATAAAACGTTTTAAACTTTGCGTACTCTGGTTTATTTCCAGATATCATGAGGCTTTCTTTCCACACCTGCGCAGCTACGTGTATTGAGTGCTGCAGCATCATCTGTTGATAGCACCCAGCTACCTGGCCATCAGCTGTCCTGGTCCAACCTGTTTCGAATTTCCAAGGCATACATCTTTTCTGCAGACAGACATTTGATTTCCCACTCATCGAGCGAGTCCTGAATCACAAATTCACTTCTTCTGTCACGGTGGCCGTTTTAGGCTCAACGCGCGTACGCATGGTGATCAAACAGCGGGTTTTTGTCGTGTGTGTGTGTGCGTGTCTGAGAGAGCTGCCTTATCTCAATGGATGCAGGGTGAAATGGCAATTGTGCTGAACTGCGGTGGTTTGTGAGGACTGCTGGGTTCAGGCACCGCGAAAGGGTAGGCTTAGAAAATTTGGAGGCTGTAATATCTAAGAGGCTTGGTCGATTTAACATAAACCCTAACCCTTATACAAATGGTGAACCCTAACCCACGATGTTATTTTTGAGATAAATTGATATATTTATTAGTTCGCCGGATGAGTGTGGGCTCTTTCGGGACATAAGTCTGAGCTTTTCTTTTCTTTTGTTTTATTTGGCCAAGGTAATTAATCATGAGATATCACTCGTGTTTAGCGACACGACGTTTCCTTTTTGTTTAATTCATTAACTATGTACAGCCTTTAACAGATTGGCTATGACAGAACACTCCTCTACTCATCGCTATCTCAATAAAACATACTCCTCTACTAACTGAATAGAAACTCTTAATTGGTCTTTCCTTCTTTATGTACTCGAGGGCCAATCCTGAACTAATATAATGGTGACTTAGATGAAATGTAATTCTTTGCTTTGCATATTGCTTGCGCGCCTGCTCCCGCCCACATGACCATCTGTGGGCACATTAACGCCATAACCTTTGTTTTATATAAGAGGTATTTCTAGCTTTAAAATTAGTGCTACAAAGATTGCCTCTTGACACTACTTGAATTGCTAATCTTTCTATAAGCTTGTTTATATAAGGCCGAAAAAATGTAAAGAAAGGCTCAATGCGGGTTGTACAAAACATACCAACCCCCCCCCCCCCCCCCAGCTGTATATACAGCCACTCTGCAAAAGTATTCGTGATTTAGTTTTAGTGTCAGTGCGTAGTGTGGCGCACCCGTGAAGTTGATATTACTAAAGTTGAGATTCAAAACAACGAAAAATATATAATATAGTTCGTGACTATCTATGAAAAGGCAGGTCATTAATCTCCTCCTTCACTGATTTCGGGCACCGTTGATCACTCGGAAAGTCAATTCGGGGGTTTCGATGGTCCACCATGGTTACATCCCTTCGTGTGTCGGAGCGGAATCGGAGACGTATTAGGCCCGCGACAGCGTGGTGATATTCAAGGGATCTAGCTATCTACAGACTGTGGAGACACCTGAAAAAGGTATAAGAGAGGTCACAGAAGGTGACTTCACAACAAATGGTTCACGGAATGAGGTTTAGGTTTATTACCGAGCAAAAGCTGCCCATTAGCGCCAGGTCGCGAAAACACACGAAGGGATATGAAGAAATGTCTCACCCTGAAATCCGAATCACAAACAATTTTGCAGAGTGGCTGTACGTATCCATACCAAAACCAAACACACCAAATAAAACCGAAACCAAAAACCCCGTAGAACAAAAATAGAGACGGGCACAAGACCAAAAGTCTCGAGACGTTGTGCCGAGACACGAGATAAAAACAAAACATACATGTAGCCAGCTAGATCAAAGAGACAAGACAAAACCAAAACAAGACAAAACAGAAAAAGTTTTGTCTCGAGTCCATTCGAAACTTACGAGTGACCGTCTATGATCACCATATCAGCTTTAAAAGCTGATTTTGATTTTCTTTTTGTTAATGTATAATTCATAGCCAATTTTGATTGCTTCCCCCAAAAAACATCATTATGGGGTAAACTGGTGCTGAAGCTCGGGTGACATGACCCTAACCCTAAATTCTTAGTTTATGTAATTCATTGATTACAGTTGTCTCTTGATCTCCGTACAGTACTAGTGGTATAGCCTTCACCTTCCAGGAACAGGAAGGATTGGATTATGCTATGTTTGAACCATGCCTAACCGGTGAGTGTGCAGGCTTCTTTGATCTTCCCTGCTTGATATAATTCCTTTCGGAAAGGCCGACGAACTAACCCTAAGTCTTGAGACACTTTGCACAATATATACATGGCTCAAGCATTGCCAATTCCAAGACAACCTGCGATATATATATAATCCACGAGAAAAAGACGGAACGTACTCAAGTATTGTCCTGTTTTGTGTCTTGTTCCCATCAATAGAGCAAAATTAAAACAACACAAGAACTACCGTTTTCAAGTAAGCCAGCATCATATTATTAATGCAACGGTACGGTATATATCGATACCACAGATAAACACGCCATGCAGTACTAGCGCCCAGTAGTTAAGCCTATAGTCAAATATATTATATAGGGAGTAGGTCAACTGTAACTGGGGCCTGGGCCTGTTGAATGAACTGCGAGATTGATACCTTTTTGTGTAAAACGCCACCAACGTACGGTGTTTGCAGGTATAACCGTATCTCAGGCGTTCCATCACTTATTACCTGTCGCTGTACAGTCGCTCATCAAAAGTGTTCGTGATTCACATCAAAGTTGGTAAGTGCGTAATGTGGCTAACCAGATTTTGAGGTCAAATTGAGGAATTAAAATATATCTATATAATTGTATCCAGTGAGTGACAGAGAATAAAGATGCCATGAATGTCTAATATTGACTCTGGCCACCCTTGACTGCTGCTGTGCAGAGGTTTTGAACATTTCAATGGGCACTTTGATTCCTGACTTGAGCCGGACATGTCACATTAAATCCGAATCACGAAAACTTTTGATGAGCGGCTGTATATATATATATACAAGTGGTTTCCGACCTTCGGCCGGTACTACACGTATATCAATCAGTCCAATATATAGGCAAGCCGCCTTGTGGCTTATTTCTCTGTTTGCCTGTCAGTCGGGGCTCTCAGGCCGCTGCGCAGCCCTCGACCCCTCCTGGCAGGCAAAGTTCATCACCATATCCGCTCTGGTCGATCTATATGTGCCTTTGATCTCTGATATCCCCCATGATATATCAGCCAGAAATACCTCCAGTTCAAGCTACAATTATATCCTTAATACCTTAATAGCTACAAAGCCTCTAAAATCCAACTCTTAATCGAATTCCAGAACCAGTAGAAACACTATTAACAATCTAACACCACTTAGCACAATACCCTATGTTAATATCCAACACAACATGTTTCAAGTGAAACAAAATCTCTACATGAGCCAAACAGAGGACTATAAACGCACATGCATATGCAGGTTATAATTATACACTTATTAGATGTTATGTTGGCAATATCTTTCTTGCGCTTGGCCTTAATTAAGCTTGGGGGGGATTTCGGGGCCGGGAGCTACATAGCCTTTGAGGTTTATTCTCGCGATGTATATATCTTGAGTGGATACATATCTAAACCACGAAGATCGATGCTGACAACAATATTACGTATCTTCGACAACTCACCCCTCACCGAACGCTGTTGTAGCAGTAAACATACGCTCGAGTAAAACGAAGTAATAAATAAATGATCATTGTAGGAGTAGTACTAAACCCTAACCCTATGAACATATGTATGTTTCAGTGATGAAACAAAGGACTAAAGCATCTCAGTCCACTGATCTGAAGATCGGGTATTTACAGGCCGAATTAGTGATGGACACGGGACGAGACGAGACGAGACGAGACGAGGCGAGATAGGAATTCCCCCCCAGTCTCGTCTCGTCTCGTCTTATTTCGACTAGGTCTTGAAAATTTCAAAATCTCGAGACTTTTCGTCATGTGACAAATATGATAGCTGATGTGAATTTTCTTTTTAAAACTTGCCAACAAGTTGAGATCTTCTTGGAGCTATGGCTGGCGAGCTTCTTTAGCTGTGGAAATGGGTCAAAAAAGGTCTCGAGACTATCAGACCTACATGCAGTCTTGTCTTGTCTTGTCAACCCCCAGGTCTCGTCTTGTCTTGCTGAAAGCCTCGAGACCTAGTCTCGAGACAACCTGTCTCGTGCCCATCACTGGGCCGAGTTGGGTCGAACAGTTGTTGTTATCACGAGCCGATCCGAGCATTGCCTGGCTCTTGATCGTCGACTGCACTATAGCTAGCTAGATCATCATCGTGTCTGTATCGTATTCGGTCAATTCTGCGTGCCCGCGATCGGTACATGTACGAGTACTAATTGCATACATATTGCGTTATATCAATTACAGATGTGGCAAACTAATCGTAGCTATAGAGCTGCGAGTATGGATGGAAGCCGCAGTGGCCGCTCTCCAATTGCAAGAGTGTTTTCTTTTTTCTTCTTCTTCCGATTTCACAGCCATGCTCCCACCATACCCATTCCCAGTGCGGTGTGTAGTTTGTAGGCTTGTAGATTGGGGGGAGGGGCAAGTACTTGGTGGCTTTTAAACTTTAGTGTCTAAGCAATCATTACCCCTTTCTCCCAACAAACCAACCAACAACCGCGCCACAAGCCCCGAACCACGTGCGCCCCGTAGCTGGCACAGACAACCCACCTGCCCAAGGACACCGCAAACTTGTTAGTAGCAGCTAGCCAGCTAAAGAGGCGCTTCCACTAAAGCTCAGTCGGGTAACAGGGAATAAAAAATAAAAAGTCAAAAACAATGAAAAATAAAGGATTCTCACGCGTACGCAGTACGCACCCATCGTGGTACTAGCTAGCCGGGCGACACGAAGCCGAGGTTGGGCCTGGCAGAGCTGAGCTGGCGGAATACCCTGTTTTCTTCGCTCCATGACCAAAGACGGTGGTTTGATCGGCCGGCCGGTCGGGGATGGTGAGGTGGGGGTATATTATATTTGGCAGTGCGGGTGTCGAGTGATAGCTGGTGATTAAAACATCCGAAACCCCAGTGCACCGCCCATCCACACATGTATACCAGGCCCTTCATACTTGCGCGTACATGTAGTTACCTCCCCAGAAGACGAGAAGGAGTGAGTTTAGTTTTGCTACTGCATGGGCGACGTAGTGGGCTCATCGGGCTCGGCTGTGTGTGTGTCTCTTCTTTTGAAAAATTGCCGATGCATACAAGATCAAACTTGCTACAAACGGATACTCCTGAGGCTGACCGATACCTTCTAGCCAATCGTCTTGGAGATGATCCCTCGGCGGAGATAGCCAATTTTTTGAGTTTTGGCGGTATGTTTAAAACGTTCTAGCTAGCTATATTCTAAATCTCATGTGACCAAAACAAAAAACAAAAACAGAGACAGTCTCGGGCTATATACAGAAACAAGCTGGTACATGTAGAGAGAGAGGGATCATGTGCTAGGTGCTAGTAGTACACACATCTGACCGTACCCGAGTAATTTGTGGTGCAGTTTAATTTATCTCACAATCAAGTTGATTGAGTCATCATCGATCATAACGCCTGTCACAATTATTCACTACTACGAACGGACAGTGCACAGAAACACCCCCCTTCCACCCCCACCCATAAGTCCATGCCATGAATTGAATCAAGCCATAAATTCTCAGTATCGATATTGCTAGCTAGACAGATAACAGATAACTGCAGACAACAGATCAAGTAATGAATGGGGGAGAAAAAGAATAAGAAGATAAATAAATAATAGACAATAATAATAAAAGAGTGTTGCTTAGTATAAGCATATGTACACCTTCCTCCCTCCCCACCCAACTCCTTAATCGGAATGGGAGGGGGGGACAAGAGGTGATGAGTGATTCGAAAGCCAGCTCGACCGCCGCAAACGAAATCCTCCCGCCGGATACCCAAAGAGCCCAATTGCATACTGATCATGACCTATACAAACGAAAGAAACCCCCCCCTCTGATTGAAAAACGAATGTCCCCTCCCTATACACCTACCATCCTACAGCCCCCCCTCCTTCTCCCTCGCCCCCATCCCAATCCCAATCGCCCCCGGCGCCCCCTCGAATGGATCCCTCCCCTCCAAGCCCTCCATATACCCCGGCGGCGCCACCCACTTCTCCACCACCTCCACCCTCACTCCCTCTCCCTCTCCCTCTCCTCCTCCTTCTCCTTCTCTCTCTCCCTCTTTTCCTCCCATCCCGCGACCGCCATCCCCCCTCTCCCCACCATCATCCACACCCCGACCGCCGCTGCCCCTCCGCATCCTAACCCACATCCACACAACCCTCGCCACCAGCCCCCCCGCCACAACCAGAAACGCCGCCATCACAAATATCATCACAGGCACATGCATTGCCGCCCCCTCCCCCACCTCCGTCCCCTGCGCCCCCTGCGCCAGCGCCAGCAACACACACACCGCCAGCGCACCCAAAAACGCCAGCGCCGCGCACAGCAGCATCACTGCGATCAGCACCTTGTCGCGGCGACGGCGTGTACACGGGGCTGCAGTACTGCCGGCGGCGGCAGTGGTGGCGGCGGCGGACTCGAGCGGGATGGTGATAAAGTCGGCGTATGGCGCGGGGGGCGCCGCGTGCAGGGTGTATTTCGGCGGCGGCGGCGGGCGTATGGGTGCTGTGAGGCGGCGCGGGGCCACGCGCGGCTTGCGTGTGGGCAGGTGGATGCGTGTCTCGACGAGGGTGAGGTTGAGCCTGGGCGGGTGGTAGGGGGTGTGTGTGAGCGGGTCGGTTGCGGGGGTGTGGTTTGGGGTGCCTGTTCCGGCTGGTGCGCGGGTGGGCGGTATTGTCTCCATGGCGCCGGGCTGGGTGGGGTGGACCTTGTGTGGTCGGTCTTCGGCGGGCATGGGGGGATGTATGTGTGTATGAGGTATGTATGTATGTATGTATGGATGGATATATGTATGTATACTATATATATGTATGGACACCGGCCGGTACTGTGCACAGGCGGCGCTGAATTAATGAAAGAGCCAGAGTGAGAGGGCAGAGATATGGCAGACAGATATATAGCTGTAGCCAGCTGACGGAGATGCGTGTATTATAGAGACACCACCCTATGATAATCAATTCCATGTATGTATATTTGCACCCCAGATGCACATATATCGCAGACTGATCAAATACGAGCGAGTACTGCGCAATCTGCACCCACCTCGACTGGAGCCCCGCAGTTAATACTCCGTCCACCACTACATACTCATATTACAAAAGCAGTAGAGTAGTAGACGAGCCATGTACATACTGACCCCCCCCCCAAAATAGCACCACCCCCGATATTATCGATAACGCCGGCCGTAGGGCCCCATAGGCCACTATCGCTATCGCAACCGCCAAGACAACGCCTCGTGAAGTGAGGTGGAACACGCACGTAGAAAAAGATTATTATTATTACTATCATTACTGCTCCTACCCTACCCTACAGTACCTGCCTGGGATGTGCCAAAATTCCTTTGTCCTCTACTGTAGCTAATAGCCGTTACTGACGTTGGCCGGCGCAGCAAAAATAGCAACCGTCGAAATTCCAAAGCTTAGCGACTCCAATCACGCACCGCGCCTGCGAGCTAGCTAGCTGTGTTGCTATAAATAGAAAACGAGTAAGAAGAAAAGAAAAAAAAAACCCACACAAGGCGACTCGGGGGTTTTGTTTTTCTCCCACAGAGCCCTTTTACGTGGGGCCGGGTCGATCAGAATCTGGATCTTACTGCTGGTGCGGGGATCGGGGGGCTTCTACTGCACCATGTGGCTGATTGGGAGGGCGAGTGAGAACTGGTGATTCTGCACTCGCGGGAGTAAGCCACGGCAAAAATAGAACGGTTGCCCACATGTATGTATGGCGTGTGATGAGTGCATGTGTGCGGGGGGGTCGCTGCTATGAACACGAGGAGAGAGAGAGAGAGAGCGAGATGGGAGTTACGTGGTCGAGCTGTAGGGCTCGCTGCGCTGGAAGGTGCTGGGGTTATCATTGACGGCTGTGAGGCGGGGGGGTAGGGGACTGGGGAGGATCGATGATTACACCAAACGTGTGCCGGAATTCGACGGGGAATTCATCAGCGATGCTTCCTGGAACTTCAACGACTCGATCGTAATGGAATCGGTGCCTGGTGCCATTGCTGAGTGGACTTCGAGGCCAGCAGTACTGCTGGTAGGGAATATTGGGATCTGAAAACCCTGCAAGTGAAGAGATTTGTAAAGGTTGTCAGCGAATGCGCCATGTGGTCACCCATATAACGCGTGGACGTGTGATAGATGATTGAAAAGTGGCCGAAACTACCAGAAATCATTCCGTGGGCGGAGTCAAGTAACTGGGCGACTTTCCCTGAGTCTTTAATTGCCTACAAGAGGTAAGCACCAACCCTAACCCTATCAAGGTTATTGGATGTTTAAATCTGGAATTGATGAACCGTATGGCCTTTCACAATCTAAACTCCGTTGATCTGCTGCACTATATCGCTCTTCAGTTCCCGCCCACATTAATCTTTTTTGACAACTTTTTCGTCGGGTTTACCTCCGGACTTGGAGTATTTCACGAATTCCTCTAGAAAAGTCGTCGGGGTAAGCACACGTTAGAGGAGTCAGAGTTAATTCGATAGGAAGGTGTATCCTGGATGGTGGTTATACGTATATACTAGGAAGTCTCCAGGGAGCCAGCATCCTAAATACTCTACTGCCCCCCCCCCCCCCAGTATCGACATGCATATGGTGATACCACGTTGTCGCCACGACATCCTTAACCCCCATGATCGTACACATAACTATAACTACTAGTAGAGTATCGCCCGCAAACACATCAACACATATCTTTCATTCACGGAGCTTTTGTGGTGGGATAGGTATGTAGATGGTGCACTGACTGAGCTTCTGGAAGGAATATCCAGCTTCTAATGCCACTTGGACACTCTTCCTATCCTGTCTGGATTTCACGGGGAATAAACTGATTTTCTGCACCATTTTATTAATCTCACTCTTCAGCTAACTCTCCAAAAACCCTTCTTTCCATCCCGTTAATCCCTCGCAACAAATGACATCCCATCAACGGGTTGCGGGGCTATAACGAACCGCTTCTCTATAGCTAGAAACCCAATTTCTCCATACAACCCCCTCGCGACAAACCCCGACTTATAACCTAACATCCGACAGAAACTTTCCTCTCCTCTGCCTCGAGCTCTGTCTAGCTAAACCAACACTTACTCCTCAAACTCAAACTCCGGCGCCTCGTTCAACTCTCTAATCATCTCCTCTACCACCGCAATCGCACACCCGTACTCGTCCGCCCAGTCGGTGTACGTCTTCTCGTTCGCCTTCAGCGCTGCCCATTCCTCAGCCCCCTGACGCGCGATGGTGCCCTTCTTGAAGAGTGCCGCGGCCTCGGGGCTGAGGTGCTTGCTGTAGATGATGCGGCGGATCTGGGCGCGTTGCTCGTTGCATTTGCGGACTTTGCGGTGGAGCATTTTAAGCTCTTTTTGGAGAATTTCGAGGGGTGTCATTTTTATGCGTGTGTGTGTGCGTGTGTGTTGTGGCGTTTGGGGGTGTTTTGCGGAAACGTGGGAGTGGTTGAGGATGGCTTGGTAGGTTGGTTGATGATGTTATGATTGGTGATGTTAGTTAATGTGATAATGTGATGATTGATATTATTGATGTTAGTGATGTGATGGAGGGGCGGATAAGGAGACAGGAGAGGGTCTTATAAAAGATGTCGTAGTTTCGAGTTATTATTAATTACCCATCATGATGAAAGTTGTTTTCGACTTCCTACGATCATCTTGCACCAGACGATATCTTGAAATATTAGTGACTTTGTACAAAAGACTCCAGCTCCAAATTCCGGTAACCTGATTGGCGCCGATCCTCCCGTCAACCAATCATACACGTGGAATTTAGGGCCAGCTCTATCTGCGCAAAGAGTCTATTAAGTTGACTCTTGGTACTGTCTAAAACCGACAGGTTGAGGAGGCAGCTCGCCGTCTTGTTTCCGGATATTCCCTCAAAATAGCCAAAGCTACATGTAGTTCATAGCGTACTCCCGATTTCCATCGGCGAGAAGCTGCATGCAATTAACAAATTGAACAACACAAAAAAACAAAAATTTGCGGACTTCCGATTGTGGCCGAGTGATAGTTCATGATTACAGACCCAATCTGTGGAGAGTAATGAGTTGCATATACCGCCACCAAAATGATTGTTCTGAAAAGGCAATACGTTGATTATTGTATTCAAATGCATTGAATTAATTTCCTGTAAAATGTGGTACTGGCTGTCAATAATCGATGATGGGCACAGCCACAGTGAGTTTAGCCGGGAGGTTTCTTGAGTAGACCCTAGCGGCACAGTAGTGAATAAGCCTATCTGAAGTATCTTACTATCCATTCATCCGTCGAAAAAATGCTGCCCATTCCAAGAAAAAGCAAATATGGTGTGGCTTTACTAATAGATTTAGTTATCTCTGTTATCAAATAGCAGATCTCCCATACAAATTTAATTCCTCAATTATAGGGGGGCAGCAATCGACAGACGATGGGATGAATTTGTCTAGCTGGCAAGTTACTATATGTACATACATGTAGTCATGGAAATTTCCAGTTAATGTCAATCCCACGGTAGAGAGTTCAGTAGCGGAGATGTCCTGCTTACATAACTATTCCCGCTTTAATTAAGGTTCAAAATTCAATCCAACAAGTGCGCAAGGTGCCCATGAGGGGGCTTATGGCGCCTAATTCGAACCTCTTGTAGAGTGGTATCTTTTCGCGCGAAGAGCCCTTTGATCTTCTGGATAGGCTTGGTTTCGGCCAATAATCTCTTCCCGGAGTCATTAGCTAGCTAGCCTATGTAGCTGGTCCGTGCCGGGCTGGCCCAGTCATGAAACCTGCCGACTGAACTTCGTGGCTGGTCGAAAATTGATACTGTAAGCCCGGTAATTCGCGCTTGGTTAGAATATATGTAACTTACTCTTTTCTGTAAGTAAGTGGATTGATTACTCCGGATGTTGCATACAGGAGAACCCATCGAGGCCTTATGTGCACTCATGATCTGAGTGAAGTATTCATGTATGCAACTATTCTCGTTAGCTGTGCGAAATGTATATAAAGCATTGAGCCCTTTTCAAAATCTTGGAAATAACCTTGGTGTATATATGTATAACTCTTCCAGTTCGATAGGTTCGGACACCATGACTGATTTTTATTTCGTAAATCCTACATACAGACTCCGGTGAGACATTGGCAAGGAGGCAAGCTGTCAGGTTAACGTTGTGTCGCCACGTAAGCCGTGTGAGTCGGTGTGACCGATACATGTAACTGCGGCGTGACTACTACCAACCTCACTCTCGAACAGTCGATCGAGCTACAGCTTCCTATCCCCCTCATTTTTTGTCCGAGGAGAATATCCCCTCCCCATTCAATTGCCTATCATCGAGGAAAGTCAGTCTCACAATATCCAGTTAGAACAGCAATACCTGAGACCAGCGACGGCACGACTGTTCAAGTGATGAAACCATTCATCTACTAAAATGAGAGTAACCTATGGATTCTTACCCCTGAAGGCTAGAGAAGAGCTTCATCAGATCAGGGCTCCCGTCTATATAGATAATACTGTTGGAGTTTCTAGATCGTGTGGAAACCACCCGTATGAAACGCTCTATGGGGTAGATCGAATATTCTGTTGGGTGCATGTCTCTTATTCAGAATATTTCGATATATGTCGACTAATCATCGAATGAGATTTTCAACGACTCCATCATATGGGGAGAGTTTCAGATCACTAGTGGGGGTGTATGTAACAAGCTTCCTTCATGATCTCTCACTCGTTCTTAATCGGTAAGCCGACAGGCTTCCCAAAAACAGAACCCCGAAGGTATCACATTGGATACAGCATAGTCACAAGTGGTCATGTGTAAGTATGTCTTCTGAGACTGATACGGTATGTGTCATCCCCCCTTTCTTGCTTTTTGTAGAACCATCATGCACTGAACGCAAACCAAGATGGAGTCCAAGAATTCGTCCGTATACCGGCCTTAGTCTAAGTTAGTTCTTGAGGCACCTACCCTACACTGACGGCGTGCCCGTCTAGAAATCGTGATTTTTGAAAAACGGGCATGCCAAATGTGTTAAGCACGGGTCCTCAAATCCACCTATCTGCCGACAGCCAAACACATCACATCCGGCAAATCTTAATTTCTTGATCGGCCCTGCCCACCTAATGAAACCTATATCTTGGCAACAAGCTACGGATGAGCATATTTTAGCGAACAGGCACAGACATCCTGTCGGTTGTTCCAGCTAACCAGCAAGCATCTAGTACTCTACCGATCCCCCGGAGCAGTTCATCAAAAAAAAGAAATCCGTTCCCGTGGTACTTACTGTCCATAGAGAAGGCTCTATTCCATGTGCGGAATACGCTCAGGCGAAATTGGCTACAGCATTAGCCTAAAGTGGACTGAATAATTCTTGATGAGACGTCCTAGCTATAGCTAGCTTCGCTTCTGCAGTGACAGGTATGTACTCGCGGCTTTATCTCCCATTAATATTACTGATCCCCACGTCCAGATATTAGTTTGCCCATTCATTCTCCTAGAGACTGAGAGATTGAGTATAGTAAGCCTCCAAAGTATGCATACGAGAACCTGCTTTATCTGAATGCAGATCTGATTAATTATCACTTCTACCCATCAACTTTGAGGTACTCGCCCCAAAAGTTTATCAAGTGACTGGTTACTAGCAGACGTATAACAATGCTTCAAATCGAAATGCATCTACACGAGTACTGATGGAATGGGTTAAAGTAGCCGGCCTAAAATGGGCAGATTTGCTTTGCTTAAACCTGTAACATTTCGATCGTATCCAGAACTTCTTGGGTTAACTCATTCCCGGACCTGAGTACGGCCCGAGCCGTGTATAGTTCGGGTTAAATCAAAGCCCGAGCCAATGGTTTTAGGGTATTTTAGAGTTGGCTACAGCGCTGATCACTGTCTAGTTATCAAGGCACCGCTCAATTTCACTATCGAATGAGAGTTTCAAGCTCTGATGAATGCAGATTACACAAGCCCTGTCTCAAAAATACTCAAATCCTATGCGCCAGTATTAAACACAGGCCGCTTCAAGTGGCTGAGAAGGAACAGATACGTACGTAGGCACTGAAGATCTTCCCAGTGTAATGCATGGAGAATAATTGTTATGACACCACGACAAGATAGTGGCCTCGACGCTTTGACAATATTATAGAGCTAGGCCTATGTCAACGTGACGGATGGAACTGCATTTACGACGCTAATAATATGTAATAGACAAAAATCGTACAACGACAACTCTCTCACTATCTCGATCCCCATAACCAACTTCTTAGAATTTTGAACCAAACTAGATATTAATGTGACAAGTAAACAGCGGACCCAAAACTAAGGTTCCCAAAAATGGGGGTAATGTCCATGTCTAGGATCATACTGGTGTGTCTGTCTCTAATCAATTAAATCCCACCCTTGACTAATGAGATTGAACGAATAAAACTAGAGGCTTTTGGTCATGCAGTTACCCAAAACACAGGCCCAGGTGGAGAAAACGATACGTGATAACATACATGTACTCACCTACCAATAGCCACTTTCAAGAATCAATGTCTCAAGCCTTAGAATTGGTGCTATGATCTTTCGCTACAAAGCACAAGAGGCAGAAATCACAAGTTCACGAGGCAGAAAATAATACAACAGCTCGAGTTTCAAATTGTCCCAGTTTAATGTTAATTATCCCTAACCGGATAATTCAAACTCCGCGCTTGATTCTGAGGGATATCCCCTCCCAGGTTTGACACCTGCAAGTTATTAGAGGGGGCGTATAAACTGTTTTATGTCACGCAGGGCTGAAAGCGACGCTCCCTGAACCGAATTTGGTTTGACAGTCCTACCATAAAGCAGTTTCTAATCTCATTTCTGGGCATCCCACTTAAGCTTACTCAAACCGCGGTCTGAACCAAACCCCTCGGTAACCCTTTCCTTTGCTACATCTGAGTGGCAGTTGAACCCATGAATAACTAACCTTCGGTTTCAACTCCAAGGGCTTGTGGCAGTATTCAGAATGCCATTCATTGTTATCAATCTCTTTCGGCTGGCAAATGCCACCTGCTCATAGAGATATCGATCACGCAATCACGAATGTATCGTGGCCCCACAAAATTTGGATTAACCTTATAGGGGTCTAGCCACTCGCGCCCGCACAGCCCTGATTTTAGGTTGAACAAAAGCGAACACCAGGATCATTCTCATCCCAGCTTCAGAACTCTGCACTAACCTTTTTTTAGAATAAACTGGCATGCGAGGTGGTCTCAAACGCGAGACGTACTTGCCTACCAGCAAAGAACAGTTGATCGGGGCAAGGATAATTCGTATGGAGCGGCTCCGTTCTCTAATACAATAATCCTTGTTTCAAGTATGTAGCTGTAGCTCACTGTTGAGTTTTTGGCAGCCTCAATCATAATCTATCACTAGCTCCAGGTTGGATGGATACCTATAACCCTAACCCTTGTGCGGTCTGCACGTTATGTTTCATCGTGACCACGAACCGTACCAGGACGATACTCGAATTGAACATAGCGGGTAAGGCGAACAGATCGACGAGAATCGAGATGTCTCGGGGCGGAGCACTTTATCGGTGAAATTATACTCCGTGTTTTGAAGTCTGAGAGCCTGAGCGGGCTGGTGTTTCCCTACTCCGCTAGCTAGTTAGTTCGGTGCGGGGGAGATCAGAATGTGGGGTTGATAAGTCTCCCTATGATGAATCAGGTGAACAAATTTCTGGTCTTTAGATGCCGTGGAGAGGTATGTGATAGGATATGGGCCGGCCATGTCCTCTTTCTTCCCTGTGTATACCCCCGTTTCTAGCGCCAGCTTGAAGCTGATCCTGATCCTGGTAGTGTTTGCGTGTGTAGTTACCTGGGTTTCCTCTTAAGATCTTCATTTCAGGAAGTCAGTGGTTTTGCACGTTTTCGTGCTAGGTGAGGCTAGGAGCAGGCCAAATAACAAGATTCACTCCCATAAGCACACGCCAAGTAAAAAAAAGAAAATGTTTCCTTGGAACACACACTTAACTCCCCGGTTGTCAAAGGCACAAAAACATATCGATATTCATCGCTTATCAAGATGCACAGATTGTATCCGTGTTCGATCTGTTTAAATCATGGCTCCACCTCTGCGCTCTGCTCTGCGACTTAGTTTACGTACGGTGAAGTGCCGGCGATCACGCGAGTGATTGTCTATGCGACCGAGGCACAGTTGTTGGATGTCGGTCGTGACATGTAAACCCAGCTGGCCATGAGGTTTTCACCGAAGACCAGCCACTTGGGCTGGTATATAGGCGAACTAATGCAGGAGAATGGTTTCCCCATAGACTTGATCATTGCTTGCTCTGAAACTTGGCTGACTTTATATACTACTAATAATTCTCCTGGCTATCAGTTCCGTGTAACTTCAATCTCTACTCGTAGCTTTCCGCCATTCGCCATTCGCCATTCGCCATCGAGCAAGGGTGACTGTACATGGCAACCACTTGCAAAAAAGCACAGACCAACCCCAACCACGCCTCCCATCGGTAAATCAGCAAGCCCAACAAGACATCACCGAACCTCCCCGACGATATCGATTGTGATGTCAATGTCGATTTTCATGGTAAATCCCGGTTTGTGGATGTGTTTGATAAAGTTCCAAATACCTAGAGTAGGTATTTTAATCAACTCCGCCAGACGGACTGTAAACGGGACTCCGAGTTCGAACAATAAGTGCACTTATCATCAGTAGTTAATTCACCTGTGGCGGTCGGAGGCGGCGAGAAGTGCGGTCTCGTCTTCAGCTACTGGCACCAAACAGCGCCTCCTCTCGGTCAGCTCATAACAAAAGCTTAACTAGTCCGACAGATGCGAGCGAGTGACCACCTATGCCTTACCTTAGCTTATCTTACCTTCTTTCTGCACATACTGCACTGCACATTGCTATCTGCTGCACTCACAAACTGGCGAGATAAAAACGCTCTCCAACTGCGCCTGACCTTGGTACTGGAAAAGTGCAATTACAACGGTGCTAGTACTGGTCGTAGCTGCTGGGCCGCTGGGCCGCGAATTATCGACTAACCACCAGATCGCGGGAGAGGGGTAAAGAAAGGGATGGAGAGATACTGACGGTCGGATATCGCTTACAACCCCCGTTAACGGCTGTTGTTGTCGCTGTTAAATTCGCCACCCAAATCTACTAATTACTCGCTCTGGGCCGTAGCTGGCTAACATAACAGCCCTGGGATGTCGACAGGTTCCTTTTGGCGGGGATCAGGGTTTAGTTGGTCCCTGGCAGATATGTAGAGTAAGCAGCCTGACAGGTAAGTAGCCCTAGCTTGGCTGGCAGCAACAGCAGCAGCAGCAGCAGCGCGACAGACATACAGAGACAATAGAGCTATGCATACAACACAGGCGAGCTACCACCCCGCAATCGAGTGAGAACTCATGGCGAGCATTGCAGCCAGACAGACCCACCCACCCCCCTTCCAACGAGCGAAGGGAAGGGAATGGATGCCATGTGCACTGGCGCAAGCATTTCTCCACGGGCCGCCGCCGACTGGCTGCATGGGGCAGCCACCGGCGCACCCAATAACAAAAAAAAGCCCACAAGTGATATGACAATATGTAGAAGATTAAGATCTAAATGCCACCTGTATGTAACTACCACATATACTTCCTTGTTCGCGACACACTCCCGTGTGTACACATTGATGTACAAGTAGATAATTGACACGCCTTCTTTCTTTCTTTTATCGCTGCTGCTAACTGGGTATTCCTAAACTATCATTCTAACTAAATTGGAGTTACAGCCAGTAACTACCATGTATTGCATGTAATCGGAAAATCCACAACATATTCCCCTTGCATTGCATTCCCTAGTCTCCCCCTCCTCTGTAGTAGGCGCAAAGAGCGGCGAGAGAATTAAAAAAAAAAAAGATAAAAATGCGCCTGAACATGAGTGAGATAGGCATTAGATATCGGCCATTACCGAAATCATCCACTCTGTATACGGTCTTCCACGAGGAGTTGGTCATGCTGAAATCTGCAACGGGCGTATCCGAAATTTCCCTTCCCCTCTCCTCCTTCCCCCTCAAAAAAAACCAAAAAAAATACCAATGAAAAAAAAATAAAAAATAAAAATAAAAAAACGCCCAACTCCTTCCTTCAAACCTCTCATTTCTTTTACAAAACGGTCACAATCTCGACAGCTCCTTCAGCTCCATTGTCATATGTGATCCAGTTTTCATTCTGGAGCCTCTTCTTCCACCTCTCACCCTCTCCTCTTCCAGCAACGACGATGAATCTTCCGGTTGGTTCCCCATCCCATCGCGCATCCTCGCCATCCTCCCTGGATTCGACCGTGGTGTTGATGGATGTCTGAACTATCACCTCAATGCGGCGGTTTCCGTCCGACATTGTTGGACTTGGTGGCGCTGTCGAGGAGTTGGAGGCGGATGAGGAAGATGGCCGCGTGAGTTGTGGTGCCTCGATAGTTGTCGAAACGGATGATTTCTTGAGCGCAGTGTATGTCCACCTTCCGAAAGCCCAGTTTAAGATGTACCTCGGGGATGGCGAAAGTGGGGTCTCGAATGGTGGGGGTTCGTGAGACCTAAATGTGCCCTTAATTCTGTAAACTTCATCCTTAGGCGCCGTCTTGAGGAATCTTTCTAGTTGTGCAACGTCAAGGCATTTGCCTGCGCCATTGATCTGGTAGGGCAGCGTGATCGACAACACCTCAACCTCCCTCGAATGCTTGTCGTTGTGGCGGTCATCATGATCATGGCCATTGCCATTTCCGTTCGGGTGCAACATAAGCTCCTTTGCCAGGCTGCTGTCAACCCCAAAGATGACGTCTTTCGCAACATGCCCTTTGTCGCTCTTCACGACCGGAGTCTCCTCGTTGACATCGCGGATCCGATCCATAACCTCATCCTCCCTTCGGGAATCGACGTTCTCCCATTTGTTGAGAACAATCAGGTCCGTGAACTGCGCTTGCAGCTTCGCCGTATATGATGTGTCGCAGTAGCCTTCCCAATTCTCGACATCGATGACGACAACCACGCCATCAAGGACAAACGCGCCATCAGTTTCGGAGGCGATGCGATTAACCTCCTAGGGGAAGTGTTAGCAGGGATCACCCGGATTCTGGGGGGAGGGGGGAAGAGCGAACCATCGCAAGGGTGGCCGGAAAGGCACTCCCGGAGGTCTCAATGACTATCCGGTGGGGCTTAAAATCATCGCGAAGAGAGATCAGGGCATCGCCGAGTTGTCCGACAAGATTGCAGCAGATACTAAAGTCACTCGGTGTCAGTTCCGGTGGTCAATGATATCAAGTGTGGGGGGGAGAAAGGAAGGGAGGGGGTTCTCTAACCAGCCATTGAGCAATTCCGTAACTCCGGAGATTGATGCCTGCGAGGCAAGGCGAGAATCAATTTCGACATCGCCAAACTCGTTTTTGAGCAGGCAGAGGTTATATGACCCGGGTAGCTGGGGAAGTAGGGAGAGCAGCAGGGTTGTTTTGCCGGAACCCAAGAATCCAGTGATAATGGTAATGGGAATAGGAGGGGTGGCACCAGTCATTATGGAAGATGTTGTTTGAGTTTGATGGCTGGTAGCAGTTGCGGTGGTTGTGGTAGTGGTTAGTGGGGTAGATTGAGATGAAGAATACTGTTGAGCCGAGTGAGATGTGGAGTGAAGTTTGAAAGTTTGATGAAGTTGAAGTTTACCAACGAGTAAAGATGGTAAAGAGAACGGCGAAGCTGAGGAGTCTTGGTGTCAAAGATGATGAACGAGAGAGAGAATGATAGTTGAATCTCAGCGAGAGGTGGGGGTGGGTGGGGTGGTGAGTGGATAAAGTAGTGAAAGAGCAGGAAGGAGCAGGAAGGAGCAGATGGGGAAGAAGAAGTAGGAGGAGAAGGAGGAGGAGGAGGAGGAGGAGGATGATGATGATGATGATGATGATGGAAAAGAAGAATAAGAGCAACAATCCCAACAACAACTGGATTGATTCGATAGGGATGATCAGAGAGGTCCCAAGCAGGCCAAAGCGATCAGATCAGTGAAGCCCGTGTCCGGCAGCCAGCCAGCAGACCCAAAGTTCCAAGGAAGCCAGCAAGCAGCAGACACAGCTATACCCTGAAAGAAAGAAGAAAAAAAGTCCCGATGTAGATGGGAGGACAGGCCGCGCAGGAGTAACAAATGGATGGACAAATGAGCAGTAGGCGAATAGCAAGGAATTAAAAGCGAAGTGTGTGAAGGTGTGTGAGGTGAGGTTAGTGGGACAACCAGACAGATCTTGACAGACTAACTAAAGGCGATGAATAATATTTAGAAGAGTGGGATACGAGAAATACCTAATTAAAGGTGACAGTAGAGTGTAGCAGCAACAGCAACAGCAACAGCAACAGCAACAGCAACAGCAGCAGCAGCAGCAGCAGGCATATACATCATTCTTTCTTCCTGAACAGGATCTATCTAGGTCAAGATGTCTTAAATATTTCGCAATTGTTAAAAATGGGTGCGACAAGCATCAATCAGAAGGAGCGAAAAAAATGCGAAAGACAAAAAAATTAAAAAAAAAAAAAACAAAAAAAAAACGATTATCGCTCACATCTTCGGGATACAGAGAGAAAGAGAGACAGGCAGACAGGCAGAGACAAAAGAAAAAAAGAAGAAAAAAAGCAAGTCAATAGCACGGGACAGCCACTGGTCTTTTCACTACCATCACCCCTCAATAATCCCGGACCCCCATCAAGAATGAAAAAAAAAAAAAAACTCTCTCCTGGACCGTATCCCCCCAAACCCAACAGCCAGAATCAAAAAGTTCTCCGGAACCCTGCTTACTCGGTGGATGGATGGATTGGGGCGTGTTTGAATGCAGGGCGAGGGACACAGGAAAATAGTAAGAGAGGGAAAGAGATCGGCCACATCGGCATTTGCCGATCATCGTTCTGCAACCCCCCGAATGGGAAGTACTCGAGGCCCTCAATTTAATCCCCCGAAAAAGAGGCTCCACCGTTGCAACCTCACATCAAATAAAACACCACTTGCGAGTACTTACACCTGCATACATACACACCTGTATCCTGAATACAAATGGCACTAGGATCATATCATGGAGTCCATGTAGCTACTCTACGGGCCTCTACCTCTACGTACTCCCTAGGATTCTCTCTACTCCCTAGGGTTCTCTCTACTCCCTAGGATTCTTTCTACTCCCTGAGATTCCTTCTACTCCCTGAGATTCCTTCTACTCCCTGAGATTCTCTCTACCGGCCTACAACGAACATCCTCGACTTGTAGATGGATATATACGTATATACGTATGGTGGCCATGCTCTCAAGGTGTATGATATATGATATGATAAGCCTAGTACAGCATGTCCATCCACCGCACCTCCCCCCCTCCCCACCCCCCCCACGAATGACAGGAGTGGAGGAAATACAGTGGCCAAATAATAATAATAATACATAATACATGTCCCACACCCCTATCCCGTTCGTGCCATAAGCACGCATCCACCGGTAAGATCGTGAGCTGTCCCGTTCCCGTTCCCGTACCCCATCCTACGGGTCTGGTCAGGCTGTCTGAGCGGTGTACCTACTCTATCGTCCCTCCTACCTACTCTACTTTAGCAAAAACCATGTTCGACATATGTGTGCTCTTCTATGGGGTTACCAGCTTCTCGGGCATATGTGGTGTCCATATGGTTACCACTGGATCTCTTTCTGTCCCGGTCGAAAGCCCGAGAGTAAACTAGCTGGGGATATTGTATATCAGGTAAACTGGGGCAAAGAGTAAGGGAGTTAAGGGGTTTACGAGAAAATATTAGTGTCAACGTTGCATGTATTTAACCGGGAAAGACCTGGTGAACCAATCATATGCGATACATGTAGGTGCAGATCACGTGGAAGTGGCTCGTAAGTGGGTTGAAAAAGTACTGAATGCGTTTGGTGCAACCCCTGTGCCTGGGTGCTGTCCAGTAGATAGATACCTACATGTAAACGCTTGTCAAGGTTGCAGTCTTCGGAACGCCTCAAACATGAGATATCTACTAGTGCTGTAGGTAAATCGAGTAACGTGATTCTCCTTTGATATACGCATTCTACCTACTATTACAGGCCTCTAGATTACAGCAAGAACAACCAATCAAACCCCAATTCTCCAGCTCTACCACTCTTAATTACCCGGTTTTGTTTCGCCTCCGTACCATTAACGTATCTCATCTATTACAATGCAACTACGGCCCATTTTATATCCTCATCCTTCGTATAAACTTCCCCATTTACCCCTCAATCGCAAAGAAATCCTCTCTTCTAATCTTACTCCTATCGCACATGCCTCTAAATATGCCCCCTTCCTTCTCAAATAATGCCAATGGGGTGTCCATTTCAGCAATACGCCCGTCGTCCATCACACAGACTCTATCATATTTGATGATGGTTCTGTAAGAGAAGAAAAAGTATTACCGTTAGCCACAGAGTCCTATCAAGGTTTTAGGTACGGGGTCCTGGGATGTGGATTTCCGAGACATTCGGCGCAATACATGGTTGAGGTGAAACAACCTGTAGCAGTACCCAGTACCGTGGCACTAATAAAGTAGGGTACACTTGTACTGAAGGGGTATATAAAAGCGGGTGAAACAAAAACAAGCCCCGCAAGACCACAGAGGGGTATGGATCAAAAGCAAATAAAAATATAGATTTTTCAAAAGGGATGAGTAAAAAAGGAAATTGACATACCTCAGCCTATGCGCGATGCACAATAAAGTCCTCCCCTCGAATCCTTCCACAATCGTTTTCTGGATTTTCCTATCTGTCTCAATATCCACACTACTTGTGGCTTCGTCACACACAATGATTCTGCTGCCCCTCACCAGCGCCCTTGCTAGCGCCATCAGCTGCCTCTGACCCAAAGAGAAATTCATTCCTTCCTCCTCCACAGTTCCGTCTAATGTGATTCTACCGCCGCTGGTACCGTCGGCTAATTCTTCAACCAGATTAGACTGTCGGAGTGCACTCCAGAGCTCTTCATCTGTGCGTTCGCCGAACGGGTCTAAATTACTCCTGACCGTGCCGCGGAAAAGCGTGGGGTCCTGCGGGATAATCGCCAACTTGCTGCGGAGATCGTGGAGTCCAATTTTAGAGATATCGACACCGTCAATCATAATGCTCCCCTCGCTGAGCTCTACCAGACGAAACAATGCACTCATGATTGAGCTCTTCCCCGCACCAGTTCGGCCAACAATACCGATTCTTTCACCTCCCCTGACATGCATGTCGAGACCCTTGAGGACGAGTGGGAGTCCATCTCTGTACCTCATCTTCACATCTTTCATTTCAATCTCTCCATGCTCAGGCCATGCAGGGCGGATTGCACCTTTGTGTAACTCGGCTTCCGACGGGAGGTAGTTCCCATAGTGATGAATGCGCTCAGTAGCGTTCATAGCGTTTTCAACTTCTGCAAGCTGGCGAATCATCCATTGGAACATCATAACGATTTGAAGAATGTATGATAAGACCACCCCAGAGACACTAGGGTTAACGTCGAACCGGGATGTTACAACGAGAATACTGGTTGTAAAGACGAGCAGGTTACCAACCACATCAAGACGAAGGGATAGCCAACGCTGATTGGCGAAGGTAACGAAGTATGCGGAGTTCATACCATCGATAGCTTTGTCGATTTCGTTCTTGAAGCGCTCTTGGAGGCCATATGCGCGGATGCTGGCGGTTCCAGAGAGGGCTTCTCCGAATTTGGCGTAAACAACGGAGCGAAGTACAGATTCGTGGCGTTTTACTTCACGCGCAGAGGCGCGGTAGTAGGAAGAGGCGAATATAAAGAAGATGGCGAGGGGAACAAGAGCGATTATGAAGTAATGGAAGTAAACAATTATGAGAACGAAGACGGACATAATTACTAAAAAAAAAAAAACCGAGTTAGCAATTAGACAAAGCATGTTTCTCCAAGGACAACCTACTAGCGATGGTAAAGAAATACATCCGAATGGCGTCTGTAAGGTTATTGTCCATGACATCGACATCCTTTGAAAACCGGTTCACGATTCTACCGATAGGAGTCGTGTCGAAAAACGACATTGGGGCTCGTAGTGTCTGCCTCATCGCAAGGTGCATAAGAACTCTGCTACTCTTCGTGCCGGCAATCGTTAAAGAAAACGAAAACAAAAACACAAGAAAACTCTGTGCGACTCCCAATCCCGCAAATACACCAATCTGATCATTACCCTTGTCAGCAAATATTATCATTGGTCAGGGTTAGGGGTAATATACTCACATAGGTTCCTCTCGACAGCCCATATTTACCACTTGTCCAGTATCCAAGCCACATCGTAGTCATGATGTTCGTTGCTTGTGAAAGACAAAGAAGAAAAATAATAATCGGAGCGACAAGAATACTTCCGGAGGCCCTGATATATGCCTCATAGACCTTCCAAGGAACACTGCTAACATTACGCTCCTCGGCTTGCATCAATGCTTTCGGTTGCTGGGGGGTCTTCTTTTCCTTCTCGTTCACTTTTTCGATCTCTTCTTCCTCTTCATCTTCTCCATCTGCGGCTTTCTCCACTTGGTTCTCTGTCGCAATCTCGCCCATCATCTTCGCAAACGCCGGATTCGTCTCCATAAGCTTATCGTATGTACCAACAGCTTGAATCTCACCGTCTTCCATCCAGATGATCCTATCAACCTTGTTGATAACATGCAACTGATGTGTCGCCAGAATCCTGCATTTGTTGTTGAGGAGCCCGCAAATTGCTTGGTCGAAGAGATGCTTTCCGACATGCGCATCAACCGCCGACAATGGATCATCGAGCAGCACAATATCAGCATTGAAGTAAATGGCTCTTGCGATATTCAACCGTTGCTTTTGCCCGCCAGACACCGTGATTCCACGCTCTCCGATTTCGGTAGCGTCACCGTTGGGCAGCATGTCGAGATCCTGCTGTAATGCGCATGCCTCAACAACTTGTTCATACCATGCTTCATCGAAATCGCGGCCGAAGACGATATTATCTTTGACAGAGGCGTTTTGAATCCAGGCGTACTGTGGACAGTATGCAACTGTTGCTCCGCGCCTGATGACTCCACTGGTCTTCCTCATATCTCCTGCGAGGGCGGCAAGCAATGATGTCTTCCCACTTCCAACACCTCCGACAATAGCTATAAGTTCGCTACGGCCAACCTGTAGATCAACGTTTTTGAGTTTAAACGGTTCCAGGGTGCCAGCACTAGACAACGATGATGTTTCCGGATGCGCTTCACGCTCCTTTTCTTTTGCAGTTTCGTCCTTTTTATCTTGTTTCCGTTGTTTCCGATCTATTCTCCGTTGGGTTTTTGTTCTCTCGCCTTGAAATTTCTCCATCTCGTTCATGGATTTCTCCCACGTAAAGTCGCCGCCTGAGATCTCAATTGCGTGGGTCGAATTATCGTTGATCTCCGCCTCATCTTTGATCTCTTCGGCGAGGAGGTATTCTTGGAGTCGCTGCAACGAAACCCACGCATCGATGGCCTGGGCAATAATCATTGGTAGCAAATTCAACGGCATTCTCAGCCCGTTGAAAAGTGCCAACGAAGAGAAAATAGAAGCAGGATCAAGCGAGTTGTCGGTGAGCGAATAGGTGATGAACGCCAACATACTAGCAAAGATAGGTAGCGATAACCCTACAGCTGTAACACCACTTCGAATGCCGAGTAAAAACTGAATTGCGTTGATTTCACGACGACGAAGCTCTTCAAGACGTGACAGAAATGAGTTCTCCCAGCCAAAGTACTTGACGAAACGAACACCCATTAGAATTTCCTGCGTTAGGGCTACTCGTTTATCAGTGATCTTTGTCATTTTTCGGCGCCGCTTGGCGAGTGTTTTAACAACCATAGAGAGGATGGGAACCCCGCAGCAGAGAAGGGCAAAACCGGCAAGTGCTGAATATGACAAATTGATGATAAGGAGAACGAGCGTGATAATAATCTGGATAGGTGAAGTCCACATAATATGAAACCAAGCCGCGCATTGATCGAGTCTGTATGTATCCGTACTCATCAAATTCATGACCTTCCCATTAGACCAACCGATCTCATCGTCACGGGTCTTCTCCTTCTTCATTGCCTTGAGCTCTTTTGCACTCGGGGTTACGACTGGCTTGCTCGGGTCAATGCCACCAGCACGAGCTCGACCGGAAATCCTAAGAGACTTGGCATAGATCATCGCAATTACTCCTGCACGAGCTTGACCGCCAACAATCATGCTATGATACATGAACTGGTTTGCGGCGATCGAGGCAACACTTTGCATAATTGCGATACCGAAAGCGAGGCCGACACCTTTTCCGATATGGGGGCCAGCGATCCCCTCTTCTTTAGCAACATAGGCATCGACGGCAAACCGAATGAGATATCTATTTCAACGTTAGAATATGCGTTTCTTGGGACTCGGGATTATGTCTTACTTTAGGACAAACGGTGCAAGAACTAAGATGATATCTGCAATCACCCTACAAACTCCGGCAAACCAAAACTCTCGCCTGAAGACATCGTTGAGGGCCCAGAGGAGAGGATATTTATCACCCCTCTCCCGTCGTCTATTAAATGAAGCCGTGAGTTTCTCTGAGAGTATCGCCGATGATCTAGCTGATGCAACATGTGGAATATCTGTAGGCTCAAGAGGTCGTAGATATCCAACCTAAACACTAACATTAGCAACTACTAAAGAAAATTTTAGTTCAAGATAGGAGTTAAACCTTCATTAACGGCCCAATCCAGCTTAACGTGAGCTTACTGAAGAACCCAGCAGCTTCCTCCCCGCTCACACTCTGCTTCTCTGGCACAGGAGGTACTTTTTGCCATCGCAGCGGGTTCAACTGCCTTTTTTTTCTCCATGCGCTGTCCTTCTTCGCCGCACCAGCACCCTCTATATCATCTGCCGACCCGGGGGGAAGTTTAGCTACCTCCTTTTCATATACATTCTTGCTCCATTCATTGGAAGAATTTAAAGAAGAGCCATCGGGGGATCTGGTGGTTCCCGCGACAAGGGTCTCTTTGTCTCCAGGTAGTGGGGCGTTGAAGTTGTTACCGGCGGAAGCAAGAGTATTGTCGGCTGGGGGAGCCACAGCCTCCGCGTGCGAAGAAGGTAACGACGCCATTTTGTCGATTTTCACTTGTAATGGTCCGAAATCGGAGTTCGGAGTATGTTGGTACCGAAGAGCTCAACAAGCGAGCCGAACTTTATCATACAAAAGCGACAAAGTTATATTGCTTTTGTATCAAAATCCGCGGCGGTGAAGGACAAGATACAGCGATATCTTCTCTGGAATTGGCGGTTGAGAAAAGTTTATTATTTTTTCTGTCGACGTTGGTGGCGGGCCCGATGTTTTTATCTTGGCTATGATGATATAAACTCTCTTGATCTAAGGAGAGACAAGACTCAGATCTGCCTCGGCTAGCTTGACAGGGATCTGACAATGCTCTGCTATGTAAGCTTTTTTTGCAGTGGGGAAGGATTTGGCCGTTTGTATCGGCCGATAGCAAGGATTTTGTTTTATTTTATCGACCTCGTGCCTATTCGTTGATGTTTTGTGTCAGATTATCGGTGAATATTAGAGATAAAGTGTAAAGTGTACATAGACCGCTTGCTCTGGCACAGCTGTAGTACAGTTGGGGGCGGTAACTAATCAATCGTGACGAATTGTACGCACCCTTCGTGCCAAACGGATATTGACTCCCGTATTAGTAAAAAGGCAAAGGCTAAGTAACCTTGATATTATGTCCACGACACAAGTGTTGACTCAAATGCACGGTCTAATGAACCCCGCGTCTCTGGCAAGTTTGACTCACTGGTTGATGAAGCAATTAACTGGAGGAGCAGGACGGCTCTTTAAAGAATATCCAACACGCCCAAGATTGACTCAAAAGTCTATAGAACAGACAAGCGGAAGATAGTGCATGCTCCCGCCCCTCCTTCGAATAAGGCTGCATGGGATCCAAGTGAAGAGTAGAGTACTCTACATCATACGACTGAGCATGGTCGTCCTTCTCGATCATTCCCGGATAACACGGCAACACAATCGAATGCCAAGTTAAGTTTTTTGCTTGCTTGCATCTTGAAGAAGGCCGGGCCTCGGAGTCCCGGAGAGCGAGTGGCTTGAACGACATAGCTGGCTGCTGTGTGTACTCGCACTCGCTATGACCGCCGTTCTACGAGGTGAACAAAATAGATTCCGGCACATATGTGTAGCTACATGTATGTATTGTAGGGTTACAAAAATAACCGATCACTGGCCCTCGTGAGACTCATAGCAACCAAAATTGTCCAGTGAAGAAGCCTTACATCGAGACCTTCGGGGTCAGAAGTATAAGTCAATCCTTTCCAAGCATCTAAGAAACTCAAATTTATTCAATTGCTCTCCCGGTTGTTGAGTTATTCTGATATGAGGTGCCATTAGGTAGGTGACCGGTTATTTTAAAGAGAGCGTTGGGAGTTCGATGATTCGGCATTCTAGCGAACAGTCCAGCATTCTAGCGAACAGATGTAAGCTTATTTCATCAGATTGGTTCACTGAGATATTTTTTGCACTTTTTGAGTATTTGCTCTTGGTATGTACTGTATGTGCTACTACAGAGATTGTGACAGGATCAACCTTTAGACATACATACATCCTCATAAATGGCCATTGGCAGGGAATAGAGTAGGCGTACGGAAGTGCGGATAGGCAGTGGCGTTGTGAGTGCTCTTTTGTGGCCAATGAATAGAGACAGTCCATTCGGCCTGCGAGTATCGGATCTCAGCCGAGTTTCGCCAGCATGAAGACTTGGTTCAGTTCGTGGGGTTTTACTGATTAATTTAAAGCATGTACAGTCACTCACAGGGTGTGTCTGATGGCGGTCAGGGATATTTGAGGCAGAGACGCCAAGTTGAATTACTACAAACACAACCATCAGTCAGGATCGCCGTCACTAGGTTAGCGACTATGTGTACCTACTATGATGTAGCGAAAAGCGATCAGAATCTGATAAGACAAATACACGTATTCGCCGCAACATTCACTTATCAGATTCTGATCACTTACCCTCAACACCCCGTACGGCCTAGCACTGGTTTATGTGTTATCTCCCTTCGGAGATGTGAGGAATCCGAGGTGTTTGGAGGTGGAAAGGGCGTTAGATGCACTTAACTGATGGATGTTGCGGAATTCGCATCAGGGAGTTGGATGAAGAAGGCTTGTACCACTGGACTAGGGGAAAAGACCCGATGTAACGGCACTGGATCAATGGGTGTGACCGATCGGGGGCTTGATATCCGAACCCCGGGATTGGTAGAGTACAGCAACGAGTGTGACAGGTTACATTGCGTGCGGTATTCACCGCTCTGCATGTGCATTTTGAACATCGGTATTTCGGGACACTTGATCGGGGAATAATGAATGAATTGGTAGCTTATTGGGGGAATTCAATCTCGCAATCTAGAACTCTCATGCAACCACCCACCACAGCTACATACATGTAAGTACAGTCGCTCACCTAGTGACGGCGGATCCTGTCTGATGGTTGTGTTAGTAGTAATTTACCCTTAAAAACTTAACTCTGCTATCGCCTTAAATCCCTGACCGCCATCAGACAGGATCCGCCTTCGCCCCGTAAAAGTGTTCGTGATTTGGATTTTGGAGTGAGACATTTTACTATATATGTAATCGTAGCAGACGATCAAAAAAAAAAAAGCCCCCCTCAGGAGTTTCTAAACGATCAATGGCCTACCTTCTTTTATCTATAGCCACGAACTATATTATATATTTTGTTATTTTGAATCTTAACATTAAAGTTAACATTAACATTACGGGTGCGCCACACTGCGCACTAACATTAAACCAAATCACGAACATTTTTGCAGAGTGGCTTTAGGTATATATGTAGTACAGCAAAACATATCATAATTCCACCCCCGTGGTGACCAAATTTTGCCGGGATTATGGTAGGGATGGAATTTTGAGAGAGGTATTTACTAGCAATCTACAGGTATTGTTCCCTCCAACCGCTGGAAGTTGGGTAGGGATAGAATTCCGAGAGGGTGGAATTATGATAGGTTTTGCTGTATATGTATTTTGGTACACATTACAGTTCTACCGTGCGACTAGAATTATGACATTCGAATCTTAGGATTTAATAAATATATGTGTATATCCCAATACTTGAGGCGGTAAATGTAATTAGAAAAACTATATAGAGATCGTGGAGTTTAAGAATTTTATTTGCCCCCATCCATGAATTCGGAATACCCCCATTATTAATGGGTTCATATATTTCGGTTGCGGATAGAAATATGAGCTAGCTAGTGACCTCTGTTTATGAATGTAGATGAATTTCATTGCCTTACACTGCCCGTCATGCAAGCAAGTACTACCTTAGGCATACTCACCCTGTTTTTTGATTCCCTGTACGTATTGAAAGATTTGGCTATTCGGCTTTGACAAAGATCAAGTTGAATCAGTACGTCTTTATCGACACGAGTCGTTGCGCGCGCGTCACTATACTACATCACACATTAACCAGCTGATACTAGCTACATGTATTTACTAATCTAAACCGCTATTGACCGCAACTTGTAAGTCTAAAATCAAAGACTTTTTTAGATCCTGAGGATCTTTATTCGGATCGAATATATGAAGTACTTGGATTCCGGTTATAAGCAGACGTATATACGACCGGTTCTAGGGGTTAATTCCGTGAAGATTGTGAGTGAGAGTTCATGATTGACGCTAGATGATGTAATCGGGGTACCGTAAAAACTCGATAGGTGAGCCTGGGCCTAAACCAAAAATACAGAGTGAATAACAGTGGAGAAACATAAAGCAACCAATCAGAGATCTCACGTTCGATAGATGAGCCCGGGCTCACATATCGAGTTTTTACGGGAGGCAATGTCTTGAAAGTGTACATGTAGGTACTATTTCTGGTGTCATAACCCTAAACACGGGCTTGATGGGAAATACTCTACCTACGCGTATCTATTTGGTGTTGGGGACTATATACAGCTCATGTCTTTGACTGACTATCCTTCTCATCTGCTACATCATAGATTCAGAAGAGCAAATTAACACACAATTTGGATACAGACACCCAGCCATTTATAATTTCTTGAGATACGTACGTAACATCATAACATATCATATACAACATTCCAGTGCTGCCTCAATCTGCTTACTTATGCTGTATACGACCTTCGTTCAGTTAAAGTGTACATGCGCGCAAAACCCTTTATAATTTATAATCAGTACTACGGAGAGCCCATGAACATGGCAACTGGATTCCTGCCAACTATATCTACTTAAATTGCGGAACGCAAGCACTCGATCGATCAACTTATGAAGAATTCATCTTTACGGGACATATTGGGCGCGTTGATTCGGGAATCCCTTACCTCTGACTATCTCCACCTCCAGAAGGACAGGCTTGGCAACACTGAGGACTCTGCAAGGCACGGGTCTATGAAGATCGTTCCTTGCATAGAGGATGTACCTACATGTACACCAACACCGGTACCCATAAGGGAATTCACATTCTTTACACAAATTTGTCACAGTCCTCCAGAGAAACATACCAAATAAAAACAACACATGCCATGATTTCGGAACTCCATAAATGTCGTGCTATTCCGCACATCCTCTGCCGCAATCCCCTATCATCCTATCGAACAGGCACTGGCAATTACATTCTCTTTTAGTTTTTCTTCATAGTCACTCCTTATCTTTTCTCTGTAACAACTACATCCACTCATTTCTCCAGAATCTTCCTCTCGATTCAAGATGCATTCTTCAATCATTACTCTCCTCGCGGTATTAACTGCTGCCGTCACCGTTACTGCCACCGCTGCGGAGCCCGAAGTGGGTTATCCTTATAGCGATGAGGACTATGACTACGGCTATGGGCTCCCATATGCACCCCCGCGTACTGTAACCTCCCCTGGAAAAACCGTCACCCTTGATGGCAAAACCGTCATCATTGAGGCCACTAGAACTGCCTACTACCCAACTACAGTGCCAGTGCCAACTTACTACCCAACCAGTGTTCCATACACAACCAGCATCCCGTACACAACCAGCGTCCCGTACACCACCAGCGTTCCGTACACCACGAGTGTTCCGTACACTGTAAACTACACCAACACTTACAGCTACACATCATTGCCTTACACTGCATGCTATACTACGGTCTACGATGCGATCTGTAAGACCGGGTTGTGTCACAGCACATACACAGTCACAGAGCACTGCGCAACAGCCTGCCCGACATACCGCCCGACTACGTCTATTCCGAAAGGCTTTACGACTACTGTGACAGTGTGTAAACACTGCGGACCACAGCCAACCACTGTGACGCTTACTTACTGCCCTACCACTTACCCCACAGTATCGCCGAGCTACACGAGCCCGACACCATCGTACTCGACTTTGACCCATGTACCGAGTTATACTCCATGCTACAACTGCACTTATCACACGAGCATGACAACGACCCCGTATTATGCCCGCCCAACTGCGAATATGACTACCCCATACGCAACACCATCGCAGCCAATGTTTACTGGTGGTGCTGCGGCCATGGGTGTCAATGGTGCAGCAGCGGGTTTTATGGTGTTGGCCGCTTTCTTCTTGTAAGCTTGTATTCGTGAGTGAGTATACTGGTGGAAGAAGTAGAAGAGGGGAGGGCTGCTTATTTTTTCCTTTTAATTTTTTCCCCTTCCTTCTTTTTATAAAGCACATGTGTTAGTTAGTTGTCTTTATCATATTTTTTTTTTGGTGTTGTCTGGATCACCATGGGCACGGTCCAAGCTTATAATTGATTTTCTCTTCTTGCGAGTGAGTTGCGTGCTCAGGAGTAATTAAATTCAGATAATATAAGAACACGCTGCTAAGTGGATGATCAAGATTGAACGTGGCGTTTCGTTGATATTTCCTTCCTCGTTATCATTGCCAGTAGTCATAGTGCGCTGACTCTGTAATATGCTCTAGCGAGCTTTAGTCGAATATTGAAAGTAGGCCTGTGAAGATGTAGTGGTACTAGTGAGTTTTATGGACTCACAAATTCTGGTTGGAGGATCAAACACGGATAGAAGCTACAGAATCGATGTCAAGAAGGGGAAAAACGGACAAGTCCTAGTCATTGATAAGAAAAGAGTAAGGCCAGAGGACAGAGACGAGGTTAGAAAGTACAATGGAAAATACGTGGTGGGGCTGGGGGGAGACCAGAGGACACAATTTGTTATGGATTAGTGCGTTTGGTTTTGCTTATTTACCTTTCTTTCTCTTAATTAGGCAGCGGCGGCGGAAGAGTGCTAAACTTGCTGAATGCTAGTCTCGTGCCCTTTATTGGGTGTGACCAAGAGGTCGTAGGGTAGTTCTGGCGTTGCGGTATTGTCATAACCGAAAGGTTGCATACAATTAATGAATTAAACTAAAAACAAAAAGAGTAATTAGTCATGAATTATCACTCGAATGTCAAGGTCCACCCAATTGCAACTACAGGATCCGCTACTAGATTGCAGGACACAAATTGTCAGGAGTTAAACAAAAAAGAAAGAAAAAACCAAAGGAGCATGCACCGGATGTGCACGTTAAATACCGAGACGCCTTGGATTTTGTATGGAAACTGCCCATAACAACCAAAAAGTAGCCAATGAATTTTGGTCTTGGCCCTGAAATTTACATGGAGGAAAAAAATACCAAGACGCTTTATCTATGTTCACATAAAAATACAAATATTTCCCTAAAAATACAAAAATAGCCAGTGAATAGCCCTTTCCCACAGCTCCATCTGGGTATCGTTTTGAAGTTACCAAAGATGTTTTGGTGAAATTCGAAAAGAACAGGAGTGGAAAAGAGGGGATGGAGGTTGCGTTTCAAAAGCTGCAACACACACAATTCAAATACCATCTTGGCCGCCAAGTGTCATTTTTATTTGAATCGACCAATAGAAGACCCCCGCTGGCCCTCTCAGCCCAAAAGGGGATTCTCAGTACTGAACCTTAACCCCCATGAATATATCGTCAGTACCGCTAGACTCAGAGGATGAATGTTTCTTCAAGCTAACAATCAGCATCATCTTAATACCACAGCATCCGTTAAAAGGGCCACTTTTTTCCAACAATTTAGCACCTCATCATACACCTACAACCACAAGCACAATCACATGACTACAACCACAGCTTCTCACTCGAAACCTTCCAATCACATTGCAACGTACCATCACCACCGGCACCACTATAATCAACAACAACAACTACAACAGTAGTCTCGATCTCACAATGTCACCCATAGAGATCCTTCAAAAAGAGCTTCGAAAGCTCCACCACAATTGCAAGCTTCACACCTGTCGCGAAGAATACAACAAGCTTTGCGCCATAGTCCCCGGCGAGCACCTTAGCCCCGAAGCCGCTGCGCTGTTTAGGCAGGGCACCGTCGCGCGCCCAGAGGAATAGAAGAGATTCAAGACAGACCGGAAGAAATATGCGGAGTTGGCGAGTGAGTATCAGTGCACTATCACGGCGGCTGATGCATTGACTCGCGATTTGAGCGCGGCTCTGCGACACGTGAGGTGGGATACGGCAGTCACTGAGTATAATTATTGAGTATCAGGTTTGTTACTAAGCGTCATAACTAGGTGACTGTCTGACGGTGCTGGTGGCGCAAAGGAGAAAGGAAATTAGAGAGAATCAAGTAATGGGGGAAAAAATCGGGATAACCTTCCCAGGCTACAATTACTGAATTAAAGAAAGAAAATGAAAAAAGGTTTCCTGGCGTACAAAGCACGAGTGATATTTCATGAAGGAAATGATCCGCCTGTCATACAACTTTCGAAGCCATCCAACTCTAGTGGGTGTAAAAGCACACAACTATAAAGTAAAAAGCTCACAGAATGACGAGATAGAGCTAATGTTAGTCTATAGTACTATAACCCCCTCACTGGTATTGGACTCACATATGATATTTACAGCACCCTACCAATTTCCGTGGGAAATGCGCGCGACAACGGCTTCGAACACCACCTACTGGACCACGATTTAATTATGAGCACAACAGCCACAAGTGATCCTTTGAAGAGCTGATAATCTTATAGAGACTCCGGCCATCCTCCCTTGGCTTTTTGGGTATGGGGCGGCGCCATCGGGTTGTGAAAATTTGTGTCCCGGCGTTGCAGTTTTACAGCGTTGCCGTTGCCACGCATTTCCCACGAATTTTGGTAGGGTGCTATACATTCATTTGTTTCCCCGTTGGTTATATCCATGAAACTGACAATTTCTTTATCCCAACTATTGACTTGTTAATTAAACCATCTCGAGAACTTGTCTTTATATCTGTTGGGTCTTCTCGGTGAAAGCTTCAATTTTACGGGCACTCTGCTCTTTCCTGTTGGCTTATTCGCAACTTGCTCATCATGCCGGATTCTATGTGCACTTTTCCTTACATAATTAGTTCATTATCCGTACCGTATATAATATCATTCTTCCTTAACCTCGAACGAAACTCTAGAGTGTTTTAACATGTTAACCTTTAATATAACACACATTGCGGGTTGAATAATGGCACTATGTTCCTATCGGAGGTAACATTTCCCAGATGATGCTCAGGTGACAGGCAGCAACCATTTTGATCTATGGACGTCAGTATTTCTTCTATCCTTTCTAGACAGTCTCAGAACTATAGGATAATAGACGATACCATCTATTCATCACAGCTGTCCGCTCTGTCAAAATAAGAACTAACAGATAGGAATGTGATGGGATTATATATGCCGTCAATGCCTATGTTTATTTCGATGTTCGTACATGTAAAAAGTCGAGTAAGCCGTAGAGTTCGAGAAGTTTAAACTTCAAACACAAGGTTTCCTTGTTCTTGAAACCTTGAGACTCCCATGATTCATAAAGAACCTCCGAGAGCCCCTCCATGAAGGAAAAAAAAAACTTGGTGGCTCCCTTATAAAAGTGTGACATATTAAAATTCCAAACTAGCGCGGAAAGACCTTCGGGACTCTATTATAAGTAGGAAAACTCCTGGAATTCCTTGCGAGTAACAGGAATCCTAGCAATTCTCTTATGAATAATGCGACACTTAGACCTGGAAAAAGTGGGATTATACCTTGGTGGTGGCTATGATATGCTCGATAATCTTCGGGGGCGTGTTTTAGTATGTGAAAATTGAAGCTCAGGAATAAGGGAAACTGTGAGGGCAGCGATGGAGATCGAAGGTTAAGCAGGGGCCCTCGTAAATATCCCGCTCTTTGACATCAATAGAAGCTATGGTTAAACCTGACTTTTCTCCATTCGGAAAAAAAATTAGCTAAATCCACCAAAATCGTTCTACAAATTATCATGGAGATAGTATTTTTCCTCGACCTTCTGTGCTAATGCTTGCGAGGGGTGGTTTGGGGGGATTGTTATTCACCTGTAGCCACAGACAAAGCTCTTAACCGTGATCATGAAGCTTTGTCTACTACTTAGGCTAATATCTCAACAGGCCAACGCCCAGGATCCGAGTGGTGCTGGGGGCCTGACTATGTCTTTAGAGAAAAGATGTCTCTATGAACCGTTGGGCTGGTTGTTATCGAGCAGGAATTTTCTGGTCCGAATTTTGGCTTTGTACACTGTCTTTTCTAAAAGATTTGCAGTAAAATCGCTCCAAAAGAGATTGACCAGTCTCAGGCCTAGGGAAGGGGATTTGGGGATGTTATTAATGGATGAAGAGGATTGGGTTCAAGATGAACCTACATGTATGGTGCGAGTACATTAGAAGGATGGGGGAATATGTAGAGGATGAATTGGCAAACCCAGAGTTAATGACTAAGTTTAATTATTTGACATGTTCCATGACGAAATGCACTAAAATGCACTAACCCGAAAGTTGTGTATCCTTATTAGAGTATTGATATTACATACGCTAAGTATGCAAGAGACACGGTGCTGCTACTTTCCTTCTGAACTGAGCAGATTTTATTCATGTGTTCGTACAGGTCACAAGGTTTCCCACAGCCCTATAATACCTAAATCAATCGGTCAATAATCATATATCAACTATGGCTAGCTCTATGCTACCTTGACTATCTGATAGGCTTGGCTTCTTTGATGCCTTGCATGTATATGTACACGAGCAATATCAAGTTAAAGTACATGTACGTATATCTTATTTTCATATTACTTACGAGTGGTAAGTGCCCCTGTCCAATTTGAATTGTGTGAACGCCAAAAGCAAATACTACATAAGTATATGGGAATTCAATTCATGAGGTATCACTCGTCCATGAAAAGCCGTCCGTATCAATTCTAGCGCCATTGTATCATCTACATGTACAATGGTACTAGAAATTTGTGAAGTTCAAAGTAGCTGAACGTGAAGATGAGGAACCTCGATATTGCCTGTGGCTAAGCTAGATATTATAATTATAAGCCACATATCAAATCCATGAATCCATGGCCAAACAACAACAGGTTTGGCGGCGCGGCTATGGATGCCGGTGTAACGAAAACTAATAACAAACTCTCTCTAGCCTAGCCTTTTTTAGCCTAAGATACACGGTCTTTAGGGCTGTGTGGTAGAAGCACATCTCTAGAGCACATATTCGGGTAGATTGCAGGTTTTTTTTTAGTCCAGTAGTGCGTTGCGGATGGATTTATTAATTATGCGAGAGCGAAGACTCATATCACTCCTTTTCGGTTCATCTCGAGCGATTAAAGTATATACTCATCAGATTAATTGCAATCAACCAGCTCCTTCTTACACGGGCGGCCGTTCCGGAGAGGTAGAGTCAGGGGGATTTTTAACCCAAGCAGTCTGGTAGAGTTGCCCGCTACTTGGCTAGTTTGTGCATGTCTCTAAATTATAAACTTATTGCTAATTCTTGTGTTGATATTACGTTCGTCTATGGATGGGAACTACCTAGCCTCAGTTGTGTAAAATCCGGTGGTACAATACATACTCTACAACGCGTCCGGAATGTATGTAGGACGAAAACTTGCGTGATGCAACACGAGCCAGATCGACATCCACCCCCACGTATCCCATTTCCAGGTAGGGAGCCACCCAAAGTTAAGCTCAACAAGGCGCCAACGGCTATGTCGGCAGGATTGCTACCGTTTGTACCTTGCCGAAAAAGCACATTTCGGTCTCGGTTAACATGGCAGAAATCGAAATCATAATCCATCCGAGTTTAATAAGCTAGAGCCTCAATTACTACATGTAATCTCCTTTGATCAGATCAGCCAGTAACGCATAATGTGTGTGTTTGGGAGAGCTACATACCAACATCTTCCATATTTGTCTAGAGTAGAGTACCCTACCCTGATTGGCGAATATTCGAATTACATGTACTTATGCACGTATGTAGTAGAGTAAATTATAAAGGCCGCCCCTCACACGACGAAGCACAGCCCGTTTGAAGCGATGGTTTATTTTAATCCGCGAACCTCAAACCGGTTAAACCCTGTCGGACTAAAACAAAATAATAAGGCTAATCACTCTCGGACATCTTGGGGCGCGATAAGTGTCTTATGGGGGAAAGCTTAAGTGAGGACCGCACGTACAAAGGGCTACAGAGTTCAAGCGCTACCTCAAGCCTAGCTAGCAGAAGACAATATGCACGAGATACCCCAGGTGGTGGTTGGGAGTGTGATTCTTCCGTACCGCATTAACCAGAAGCAAGACTATTACTTCTTAGGCATAGAGTTAAGTAAAACGCACCTCTTCTGAGGCTCGTCATGGGTTACAAATCAGGAACTCCCTGTTTCATACCTGATATAATCTACTAATAAACTGTCAGGTGTCGGGAAACCCCGCAATTCTTCTGTACCGGTTGGTCTCGAGGGTGGCTAGGGTCTAGATGATATTTTTATCGACGTTAGCAAATTGCAAAGTATATATGCATATATGCATACAGCACCAAAGAACCTCCTTCTAAAAAGAGATTCTATTGGACAGGGACATATATATACGGTATAGGGGGGGGGGGTGGACCTAGAGCTACGTGCCCAGTTACATCTAGCACATCACTATGGACCATATCGTATCGATCCTCAAACGAATTTGCTGATCGCTACCCACCTCATCATATGATAGCTTCCATGCAGGAGCAGCGGTGTGTGCCTTGATGGCAAGGATACAGCAATATAGGGGCCCCAAGTAGTGGTATATCATCACAGCGCTTCGCCCGAACCATGTTTTCCTCTGAGGAATTCCCCTAGCTTTTGGATACCACTATCCGGCCAGCTTAGTCCCCGGTAAAGTTTGCCATATAATAATAATCGGTTCGCACACACTGGGGCCCCACCGCCTTACACTCTTACCAACTGGGGCCGCAATACGGCAACCAGCTGCCCATCAAGCAATAATAAGCCCGTCTTTCCCAATCGCTTTTATTCACCCCCACAACAGCATCGATGTCGCATTACACCCAGAACGGAGAGGGAATGGAGGTCGATCAAACAAAGACCAGTCTTGTCAGTCGATCGCCAAGTGTCAATCAGAAAATTCACTATGTTGGCGGCGAAAATGCACCAGAAGTGGTGCCTCAAATGCAGCAGCATGGAATGTACCAGGAGGGTTTGGTTTATGAAAACCCAACGCCGACATATGGGCAAGAACAGGTGGCGGAAAAAAGTGGGAAGGGGGGCACAATTTGTGGAATGCGGAAGAAATTGTTTTGGATACTACTAGGAGTACTGGCGTTGGTGGTTATAGTGGTGGTGGTGGTGGTCGCGGTAGTGGTGACGAAGAATAACTCAAACGGGTCATCAACGTCGTCGGGATCATCATTAGGATCAGGGTAGGCATATATCCTATGAATGAGTAATGTGATCTAGTCTATGTACTGATATAAATATTTAACTCATAGATCTGGCTCAACATCAACAGCAACCACAACATCTAGTGGAAGTTCACCTTCAGCAACAGCAGCAGGCGACATTATATCTAGTGGTTCCGAATTCGCAGCAATAAAATCCGGAAACTCAATGCAATTCTTCTACCAAACTAACAACGGGAGTATCTTCTATCAAGTTCAGACGGGAGAAAAGATTACTGGTGGGCCTAGTATCGTGCCCGCACTTACGGGGGCCAAGAGCGGGACGCCGTTGGCGACTATTAGCTGGGATGATGGAGCTTCGGTATGTGAATTTGAACCTATAAACTATAGAAGTACGGTTCTGCTGACTCTCGAGAATATGCATAGATCCGACTATACTATCTTAACAGCGACAATGGAATTCAAGAACATGTGTACGAAAAAAGCGCTGGCTGGTCTATTGGTTCACTTTTAGGAGAGGGCATGCGTGCTGCCGACACCAGTCGTCTTGCAGCGATAAAGTACGGCGACAATCTTGAGCTCAGAGTTTATTTTCAGGTTTCTGGAGGAGTAATCCAAGAGTACACCTATAAGGATGGAATCTGGTCATTATCACAATCTCTACAAGTTGGAATCACTGGAACGGGCCTGGCAGCACTGTATTATCCGAATGATAATATTAGACTTTACTACCAAACGAATGAGACGAGTAAAGTAATTCACGAAATATCATACGGATGGCCGGATTTAACGGGGTGGAGTGAAAGTAAGGGACCCCCTCATTGCAATTGAAGAATGAGACAACGCATTTATACTGATATCTCCGCCTTTTAGCTGGTTTTGCACTTGATAGAAACGTGGTTGCAACTGTAGGGAGTATAGCGGCTGTTTCATGGGGCGACACGTCTGACTGGCAGATGCGCATGTTTTATCACCCTCTCGATTCACCCAGCTCGATAGCGACTTGGGCATGGAAGAATACGACGTGGGTAGGCCCAAAAACTATAGTTTCAGGTACGGCAATCGAAAATGGGTCGATTAGCGTAGTGAGCCCAGAGGTCGACCAGTACAGGATTGTGTACCAGGACTCATCCAACGCAACCACGGATTTGCTGGTTCAGGAGTGATTTTATATGATGTGGGGGTGAAGGGCGCCACGCGGACCAATTGTTCAGTACATACATTCCTTCGTCATAGACGTTTTCTTTCGGCGTTGGATATTTATCATTGTTTTTTCCCTTTACTATATCTTAATTTATGAGGATAAGAGAGAACACCCTGGGGGTTGTACCATGCGTGCCTATTTATTTAAGGGGAATTATGTGAGAGATGATGTACGCCGGCGCTCCATTTGTATATGTGGCTGCGAGCTCGATAGGTACCTACTACTCTAGATAGCCCTTACTTTATTTATTTAGAAACCCCGCGTAAACTTTGGAAAGGAGAAACCTTCTCGGTTTCTTAAATGCGGCGCATACTCCAAATCCAACCGTGTGTACCACTCTACTCTGGGTATAAGAGATAATTCAAAAACCCGAGCTTCCCCGAGCTTCCCAAGCCTCGCACTCTACAACAGCATCCTCGCGCCATCCAGCATAAATACAACTTATAGGGCTAAGTCTTCGTGACCAATGTCAACGATCTCAGAAGATTCAACGGCCTGTATCGATGCGCAGGCTATGAGATTTTGAAGAATGCGTCAGTATTGGGATATATCGATAGTCGCGGGGATCGGGGGTAGGGAGCAATGTGCATTAAGAAACGTGAAGAGCATCAAGCTTAAAGGAAGATACGGCCTCGAGTCTCGGTTACGCTTTATTTAAGGTTTGTTACAGCTTTCTGGCACTCTGTCGTGATTTTGTGATTTGCAAGGTTAACTCACGTTGTAGCGGCCAACTATTTTGTCAATCACTATGAAAGCGTTGGCAAACGGGGCACTACAAACAGAATCGAAAGCAGTTTAGTTCAGGCATTGTTTCTTATGTACCGGGTATTGAGAGTAAGTGATCAGAATCTGATAAGTAAATGCTACGGTGAATACGTGTATTTCTCTTATCAGATTCTGATCACTTTTCGCTACACCCTAGTACGCGCCCGCCACAGATCGAAAAATAGCATGGCCTAGCTGTCGCATCGCCATTTGGGCAGATGATAGGAGTTTGTTGTGGGACCTTCCACCCGCCATTAAATTGCATATTAACACAAGTGCGAGGACAGATCAACTAAACAGGAGAAGAAACAGGTAGTTGGGATAGTGGTGTGTGTCCGGCTTAATGCTTATTTGGGTAATTTGTACACAAGAAAATCTACGAGGGTCATGGAGTTGTGAAGATATAGAATCACTGGGTTGCGAAGCACTTGATAATACAAATTGAAAACAGGACAGAACTGGATTCTAGTTACTTGGAATGACTTGTGTTCAATGTTCGAACTTGTAATACAAGAAATACACTTGGCCCAGACACGAATAGTTTTTTGTTTCCTCATCCCTTCGCTAGCAGCCAGGAGACAATGAAAAAAATGGATATTCGCGTCAACTGGAGGCAGTGTAATACCAGTGACACAGTGGGACCATAGATGTGCAAGCACAGAGCTGTGGTCCCGAGGCAAACAAAAATAAGTATAATCAATAAATGGTTCCATAGAACCGTTTCAGAGATTAAACTGAAAAGAACAGATACTACACTTGATCTAAGCCACTGTGAGGGGGTTAGCAAGCATTCACAAGACATGATGTATGGTGTTGAAAAGCCAAATGTTGGGGGTAAACTTACAAAGGCAAAGAGAGCTGGGGATTCAAGAGGGTGCGGGGACGAGGGGTATATATACTCCCCATAAGACTTGGCGCCCAGCGAAAATTTGGCCGATGATTACGAATCGTGTCCCCTGTATGTACCTACTGTGGTACCTACATGTATTTTCTTGAACGACGAACACGGTCATCGCCAGCCAAGACAGCGGCGCTCAGACTGGTACGCAACCACTTGTTTGGCTGAAGTCTGTGTTTTCGTCATTATCCCAGGTTCGTCGTTGCCCCAAAGTTGACTGTACCTACTCTATCCTAATGCATGAGAGCCAAGGGGTTAGATGACAAGCATGTACTAGGGTGTAGCGAAAAGTGATCAGAATCTGATAAGAGAAATACACATATTCACCGCAGTATTTGCTTATCAGATTCTGATCACTTACCCTCAACACCCGGTACTCTACGGCTGTATCCATGCATACCTATGCTTAAATCCAGACACGCCGTTCGGAACGTTTAGAAGCGTTGGCTGACAGCTGTTGATAGACTTGATCATTGTACAGTAATTTTGGTGCCTAGGTACATCATAAGCACTTTATTTTCTTACCGGCATCATCAGCCGTCTCTCCAGACTAGCATATGGGAAATCGATACCATTTCCCCGCAATCCTGACCTTATTCCCTCCTAGATGACTTCGGTTGGGAGTTTTATGGAGGGACGGCATGCACGCTGGACGTTCCGAGATAATAGCCACTACAATCATAGCCTAAGCAGTTTCTTAGGACGCCTCTAAACAGATAATACGGCCGTTCAAAGGCGAGGGAATGTTATTATGCCTGGGCTTACACAGTGTTCAACCTGGTGTTTGTCTGGTGGTATATCCTGAATGCGATCAATTAGCAGCCGTTAATATCAGAGCAAGAGGAATTAGGTTGGCTAACTTCCGGTGACTTCGTTTTCAGTAACAGAGTATTTGACTCCAAGCCCGGCTTTTTTTGAATCGTAGGAAGGAACTGGGATCGGGTTTGTTTGATTCACCCTCTGGGCCCGTATGTGACTATCCCCGGTTTAAGTGGGAGCATTGACAGCGAACATTGAGCAACCTGATACTATAAAACCGGGGAAATCCTGTATTAGGATATAGCCTGTGGAGTAATATCCATTTCACACTGGATTTCCCGTAGATCCCTTTTGCCAAACCGGGATCTGACATTCGGCTAAACAGTGTAACGTGCTACGGTACCCCCGAAGCCTGGAAATGTCATCTTTTTTCCGGGCTTGGTAAAGAGATTGATCGATCACCTCGGTGGAATGTTGTGGGGGGTAGCGAACGGTTTGAATGGCGATGCGGGGTTTTCTATATCAATTTTCGGGCTCGCCATTGTCCGAGTAGAAATATGAGAAATAATTCAGATTGCCCTCAAGGTGGTAGTATAAAGTCTATATATATTGAGTCCATCACTTTAAGGTTTCTCCATCCTCGTGAGCACGGTACTATCTGTGCTGTCGTTATTGGTGAAAATGAAACTCTCAATACGGAGTCTATACACTGCAGGATGCCTTTTGGCTCTCACTTTGGCCACGGTTGTGATTGCTTCTCCGACTGGCCAGCCAAAGAATCTTTTTGGAAGGAAGCCGAGTGATTATATCATTCAGAGAGATGACAATAACCTACAAACCATGGTAGGTGATCAGTGTTTCAAAATTGATCGAATTGTCCGCTGATAATTAGCTTGCAACAAAAAGGTGACATGGGACGAGCATTCTCTTTTCTTGAATGGCGAAAGAATCATGATATTTTCTGGCGAGGTTCATCCCTGGAGGTAAGAAGGGCTGCCTGTGCCTTGCAAGATTCGATATTGACCAACCAATCCCGCAGATTACCAGTTACCTCCCTCTGGCTCGACGTCTTCGAAAAGATCAAAGCCCTCGGTTTCAACGCCGTATCCTTTTATGTGCACTGGGGTCTTGTTGAGTATAAGAAAGGCGATTTCAATTTCGACGGCATCCGTTCATACACCCCTTTCTTCGAAGCTGCTCGCAAAGCTGGTATCTACCTTATAGCTCGGCCAGGACCATACATCAATGCCGAGACCTCCGGCGGTGGTTTCCCCGGATGGGGGACTCGAGTTGAAGGTGCTTGGAGATCTGAGAACGCAACGTTCCTGGCAGCCATGGAAGACTATGTGCGCGTGATTAGTGAAATTATCGCACCGGAACAAATTACGAACGGCGGACCTGTTATTCTGTTGCAGCCAGAAAACGAGTTTTCAGTCGGGACTCCATGGGTCCCATGGCCCCAGTCGAGATATATGGAGGTTCTGCAAGATTGGTTCAGGGATTCTGGGATTGTGGTACCTATGATCTCCAACGATGTATGGGGTGGGTTCGCGAATTATGTTCCTGGCTCTGGAGAGGGTCAGGTTGATATTTATGGTTACGATAGTTACCCCCTAGGTGAGTCGTCTATCCTTAATCTCCAACACATATATAAAAGCTGACCCTGTGAAGGTTTCGATTGCGCAAACCCCTACACATGGATCGATGGCAAGATTGTTACGGACTTCTATGAAACCCACATGAATGTTTCTCCCAGCACGCCAAACTCAATCCTGGAATTCCAAGGTGGTGGATTCGATCCGTGGGGAGGCCCTGGTTACGAAAAATGTGCAATCCTTCTGAACCACGAATTCGAAAGAGTGTTCTACAAGAATATAATCTCATTTTCAACCACCATCTTCAACATCTACATGGTGCGTTCAAGTAACCCAACCCCCCGGCATCGAAAAGTTTCTAATTGTGTTTCCTTAGACTTTTGGAGGTACCAACTGGGGAGGAATTGCATACCCTGGGGTATATACCAGTTACGATTATGGAAGTCCCATTTCCGAGAATCGTCGCATCAATCGTGAGAAATACAGCGAATTGAAGCTTCAGGCCAACTTCCTGAAAGTCTCGCCAGCTTACCTTACCACTGTCCCTCAGAATTTGATCCCAAACACCATTAATGGGTCCTTTACCAATAACCCCGCACTCGCTGTTACCGAGACCAAGGACGTCGTCGGGGGCAAGACTGTTTTCTGGGTTGTGAGACATGGGGCGTACAATTCACTTGAGAAATCAACTTACAAGCTCACTGTACCAACGAGTCTTGGAAACCTCTCCATCCCGCAACTCGGCGGAAGCCTTACTCTTGATGGGCGCGATTCTAAGATCCATGTTACTGACTATGCATTTGGTGATAAGACGATCATTTACTCATCTGGCGAGATTTTCACCTGGTAGGTCTTTTATTAACCCCGGCTTTACTAATAGTTAAAAAAGCGCGACTGACCGTTCACGTCACAGGAAAAAATTCGGCTCCAAGCATGTTCTCGTTCTATTCGGCGCTTCCGGAGAAACCCACGAAACAGCTATTGCATACAAAGGGGCAGCACCCACGGTCAAGGTTGCCGATAAAAAGTCCATCAACAAGACTCAAGCCAAGAATGGTGTACTCATCATAAACTATGTGACCACCGATCAAACCGTTGTGGAGATCGGAGACGATTTGCTTGTATACTTGGTTGACCGGAATGTGGCCTATAGACTGTGGGTTCCGGATCTCCCATCAGACAAGGGTATTCCGGGCCCGGCGTTCAGCACGGATGATGCAGTTATTATCAAAGGGACCTACTTGATTCGTTCAGCAGACATTGATGGTAGCACTTTGCAGATTAGAGGAGACATCAATGTTACCGAGACTATCGAGGTAGTAGCTGGGTCAGATATAAAAAAGGTCAAGTTCAATGGTGAGGATGTGAAGGTTGAAAAAAGTTCATATGGAACTTTGTTAGGCAAATTGGTTTACAAAGAGCCTAAAGCAACACTACCAACTTTGAGCAAACTCACATGGGTACTAGCTTTCACTTTCTTCTGCTCTGGAATTTACGCTAATACCATGGGTTCGCAGAAATATGCGAACAGTTTACCAGAGATTGGCGACGAATACGATGACAGCAAATGGACAAACGCGGATAAGAAGAACACTACCACCCCTAGAGCACTGACTACACCTGAGAACCTGTATGCAAGCGACTATGGTTATCATACCGGAAACCTCCTCTGGAGGGGACACTTTACCGCAACCGGAAAGGAAAACAGCTTTAATGCTTCTCTCATTGGTAGTTCACCTACGGAGTTTCATTTATTAAACAAAATATTGACTTGCTCAATCTACAGGCGGAAATGCATTCGGATTCAGTGTCTGGTTGAACTCTGATCTTCTTGGATCGTGGTATGGATACGACTCTGGAACTTTTGGAAATAAGACCTTCACTTTCCCCACACTGAAGAAAGGAAGCAAGAACATCATCACTATCTTGCAAGATCATCAAGGTTTGAGCGGTGACTGGAATGCCGGATCGGACGAGTTTAAAACACCAAGAGGAATATTGTATTATGACTTCAAAGGAAGCCCAGATACCACTGTCTCCTGGAAATTGACCGGAAATTTGGGAGGTGAAACTGTAAGTATTCATCACAAATTTTATTGAACTACACAAGCTAACAAACTTCAGTACATCGATCGCACAAGAGGGCCTTTGAACGAAGGTGGTCTTTATGCGGAACGTCAAGGATGGCATTACCCAGGATTCAACACCGATAAGTGGGCCAAGGGGTCTCCGTTTGAGGGCATTGACAATGCTGGTGTTGGGTTTTTCAAGTAAGCTCCTGATAGATCTTCTGAGTGTGTACAAGTACTGATATTTATCCTAGGACTGAATTCGACCTCAATCTGCCTAAGGACTATGATATCCCGCTATCGTTCAAGTTCTCCAACTCAACCTCGACCCCCAATTTTAGAGCCCAAATCTACGTTAACGGGTATCAATTCGGCAAATACGCCAACAATGTCGGTCCACAACTTGAGTTCCCCGTTCCAGAGGGAATAATTAATCACCAAGGGAAAAACACCCTTGGTGTTTCACTCTGGGCGATGGACAAGGAGGGTGCAAAGATTGATGGTTTGGAGCTTGTGGCAACTGCACTCATTCAAAGTGGGTTCGGAGAGGTTGAAGCGAGTGAACAGCCGAGGTGGAAAGAAAGGAAGGGGGCATATTAGACCTGAGGTATTCTTTATGAGCTAGTCTGTATATTTTGGAAATATGATGCTCAAGTTAGTTGGTATTGTGCGTGAGAAATTAATTTGTGAATTTCAAACGGATGCTGCAGGCTGCCTTTCGTACGCACTGTTTCCCGGAGTCTTATCTGAGAAATATATGGTTGTCTATACTCGTACCCAACCCCTCTAGTATCCAGTGGTGAGCAGCCTGCTACTCGTGGTGATGATCCGGTGATGTGTATAGACATGCTCCTCTTATCGACCCCTATGCCTTGAGCTTTCTCGAGCGTCAATGCATCGTGGACCATATGAGAGCTGACTCGAGTCGGCTGCAGTCGAGGAATATGCCTTGTATCGAGGTATGTATGTCGGCTTCGGCGAGGGGTAAACCTCGTGTCGAGGCATGAAGTGTTTCCCTTGCAATTATGGGACACTGTAGGCACTTTGCTAGCTAGTAGAAATATGGTGCTAGTCTCGATAAACCTACAACCCGCGCCAACAAGAAAGAACCCCTAAGCCTGTGATGGATTTTTGGGCGCCAATAGCACACATTATTTTCCCATCACCTCCTTGTAAAATCATCATTTTTTTCTCTGGCAGATAGGGCTTATACATAGCCTTTCTCTTACTCTCTACAGCCTATTTACTCATTTTTATTTTTATTATTGGCACATAGACTAGATAGATCTAGCGTAGCTATAGGTGGCTCCCTCGTCCGCCAAAAGTGACGTAGGTTTATCGAGACCGGCATCATAGTTCTGGTTGCAATCAAGAGGAGTGAGGAGCTATGAAAACCTGCTAGCAGACTATATAACGCCGGTCGAGGAAAGAAAGTATTAGTGGGTCTAGGATCGAAAGCCTACCAGCATATATACTGGTCCTTATTAATTATTATAGGAAAGAGGAAGTTGGGAGAGCTTACCAGCGAACTGGTTCCGGTCGAGAAAAAGGGAGATTAATAGGAGAGCTACATGATCTGCCCCATACGTATAAATCATGTGAGGGACATAAATCTAGTACGGTAGGCCTTCCAACCGAAGGCCCACATTCGCTAAGCAGACACTCAGAATTGCCAAGTCTCGAGTGATACTCTATGAATATCAGCTGTATATTGAACGAAATCGACTGGAGTCTTTCTTAATCTAACGGGGGCTCTTGCATGGGAGAGGTTGTGGCTTATGGTAGATGATGATGCATCGATGACACAATATGTTGATGGGAGGGGTAATATATTATCTTGCTCTAGCTTATAACCTACCAACGAACTGATTAGGCCCTTTGTGCAGCAAGATAATAAGATTACAAATTCCGGTAACCTTAATCATGGCGCCGATCCTCTTCCGACCAACCAATCATACAAGTAGAACTTAGAGCCAGCTCTATCAGCCAGGGCCTACAGCATTAATTCGCCTCTCGGCGGGCGGTAACACAATACGTTGGAATTACATTTGTGTGGGAAACGCCGTGCATAAGGCGATTTCTACGTGACTGTACTCACGCGTTCATTAAATGGTCGGAATTTTATGTGGAGGTCTGGTTGCAACGACACCCGAACGCGCGAGTCCGGTGAGACGAGTTATTGCAGGATATATACAGCCACTCATCAAAAGTGTTCGTGATTCACATCAAAGTTGGTCAGTACATGATGTGGCTTACCAGACTTACGGTCAAATTGAATAACTAAAATGTATCTATATAATTGTATCCAGTGAGTGACAGAGATTAAAAATAGCATGAATGTCTAATATTGACTTTGACCACCATTGCTTGAGGTTTTGAACATTTTAATGGGCACTTTGATCCCTGGATTGAGCCGGACATGTCACATTAAATCCGAATCACGAACACTTTTGATGGGTGGCTGTATATTGATTAGTCGGTCAACTTTGTCTTGGAAATATATTATGGTGCTAAGAAGACAGCTATCTGGCAGTCAATGATCGGAGAACCGTTGTCTCCTAGCCCGTGGCGCTCTGGCTCCTTGTGTCAAAAGCCACGCTCATCACACAGATTTTTTCAGTTTTGGAGCGTTACAGTTCAGCCCTGACAAGGATTACGGAATTCTGAATGCAGTTAATGAATTAAACAAAAAAAAAACCCTGACAATAGCGTATCACTCGATTTACAAATTCTGTTTTGAGGTCTTGGCAGTGGAAAAGACACTATCTCGTGCTCAGCTAAAATTCTCTGGGCTCCAAGGTCCGTAACCTCACACAGCTAGTTATATGATGGAAGTACACACTCGTTTATTTCCCGATCGATTAGAAAGGACTGGGCACGAGACAGGGGAAGGTCCACATGGAGAACCAATGTAGTGTTCCTTATGTCATTAAGCTCTAGTCTAACGTGCAATATAACACTCAAGACTTCAGTGAACATTGACAAATCAGCGGAGTACAGGTGGGTCTGGTCATCCCATTGAAAAGCCAAGAGCGCGGAATTTAAGAACGAGATTTGAAAATTAAGCGTGGCTAAATAAGCTTTAATATTACTAGTCAAGTGAATACATATATCTTCACGCTGAAAGCGGGTAGAACGCGGGACAGATGAAGAGATAAGTCATTAAAACCTCTCAAAGCCGTTCGATGTGCTCCGCGGCTCCGGTCTCCGGAGGTATTCGGAGTGTTCGAAGTTCTAGCGGGCCTCCGACCTTAATTATAAACTAGAATTGTGGTAAAGTCGAACATTTATACCAAATTTGAGGTGGAAACAACCGAGTCCCTTAAAGTATCCTGCGTTTTAGTGGTGATGATCGCCCCGGCTCAAGATGGAAATATATCAGGACTAACGGGAGGTGCGAGTGATACCCAGAGAGGTGTTAGCAGCAAATCAAATGTTGATGTAATCATACTGCTGCTTAAGCTTACCATGGCCAACCATCCGTACCTTGAGGGGATATCCGTTTCTTCGAATACAGAACGGCCCACTTCGAACTTATTACTTAAAATTCTGATCATGATAGGAAATCTAAAGAGGTAAGAACATCCATTCTACCACGGTAGAAGATGCATCAGTGAAATGCTTCAAGCTTATACAGCGCCCAAAACGGATAGATAATGCATATATATATAACTGCATCTATAATTCACAGTCTATTCTCTCTTCCGCCTAACATCCTCTCCTCCGCCTAAGAACGCCGAGCCCAAAAAGCCGACTAGACTCCATAATCTATTCAACTATAAATTGTTCCTCTCTGTTTCTCCTATGTCCTGAGATAAAATTGCGTAGCTAGTACGAAAGTATATCGCCCCAGGATGGGGACGTCTGAATTTCTAAGTTTGCTTGCCTGTTAGAGGAATGTCAGGGTTTCTTTGCAGTTATTGCTTCATGTTCATTTCTCTTCTACTCACTATTTTCCTATGTCTACTTCTCTTTGGGCGGTTTGGTTGGGGAGGGGTATTCTTCACGCCATAGCTTAGGCTCCATGCGATATTCTTGTACCCAGAAATAAATGAAACACTGATATATATAAAAAAAAAATGTATCACAGTCTCATTTCGCCAAGAGTCCAATGTATGTATCAGGAAAATAAAAATGAAAAAGTTCCGGGCTTGAACCTGTACTATTATACTTGTCAAGCCCACACCCCACCGCCTAAGATATGTACAGCAGTGGGTAATAAGTCATCGGACGACGTAGCCACAATTTTGCCTGCAAACGCGTATTTTAGTGGCGTTCCGTCTGATGACTTATTACCCACCGCTGTACATGTATTGGTTGATATACTACAGTACCAAAAAAGCGGGTGGATCCAGTACCGCACCTAGAAGAATACCGCAAAACTACGGTATTGCTACGGTATTGCTACGGTATAATATTTAGAATTCCGATTTAATTCGGAAGTTTTAAACAATTCCGTATTGATACAGTACGTATTACATCCCCTTTTTTGGTACTGTAGAGCTGAGAACTATACCAATATAATAGATCAAGAGGTTGAAAATCATCAGTAAATTAAGTAATCAATAAAGTCATTAATAAAGTCGTCAGCTAGACGACATGTAGTGTGGGTAATGTATCAGGTGATGCATTTTTCGCGCTGGTAGAGTCATATCCGATCACTCGGATCGATTTTTTTACCTATTTAGATAATTCTTGAGGCTCTAAAATCACCACTACTACATGTGCTCAGCAACAACGCTATCAGATAATGGAAGGAGAGCATATATCCAGACTCTCCTATTTCTTCGGATGTATTGGATTTAAGTATCTCATGAATTCATGAAGTTTGGGCAACTAGAGGTTCTTCACTAGTAAGGTCGCTCAGAACCTGGGTCACGTGGTGATCAAAATGATCCTCTGACCTTTGATGTGTCGTGCTAACTAAACCACCCCTGTCACTGTCGACTATTTTTATTTTATTTTTATATCTGGTGTTGTTTCTAGGTACAAGCTTCGCATAAAGTATAATAAAATATGGCGTATGTCGCTGTCGACTCATATACATACTCTACCACGGCGGGAAATGCATCAATTGATGCATTGCCCACGTACGCGCGTCAAATAAATACATCAATTGACGCATAAGCTGCCGTGAGTTATGTAAACTCGTAAGGTCGATGCATTATTGACTTTTCCTTACATATTTTAATCTGTTATGCCTCAATTTACTATGAAATTATATCCACTCATGGCGTATATGGTAAAATGCGGGGCCCTCAAGCTTAAGGCCCTAGGTTCGATCCCGACATTGTATTTTTTTTTAAATTCTGTCTCTGACCCTCAAGTAATGTCAGCAGTAAAATCTAAAGTGGGACTGGGGATGCATTCGCCGATTCATTATACCGATACATTATACGGGGGCATGATGAGGATGCATTACACTACACATTTCCCGACGTACTAGAGATAGACCTTATTATGGGGGCCTGCTGGTTACTATGCGGGGTTAGGGTCTCACCAAGAAATTCAACTGAATTCTGCTGCGGATTTAACGTATTTCACCGTGTACCCGTGTATCACCGTGTACACGCGCCACAGGTTTCAGGTTTAGAAGCATACCCAAGATTCGGCTTGGAACCAGTGTCATAATATACAGAGCTGATATTTGAAGGTCCTTTGAGTTAAATCAATGTTCTCAACCTAATTTTGCTGAATCTACTACCCAGATTTTTGTTCTGTGAGACTCCTTAGCCCCAAAGCTCATACAATGGAATAAACACATGTAGCTCAAATATCGAGGATGAGATGGGTACAATCATACTTATATATGATATATATTTGTATGTTACTGGCATTTGGGGACCTTTTACAACAATACCATACTATAGGTAGTTCATTGAATTTAGTCCGGCGAGTACCTGAGACAGTGGCTGAGACATTGCACGGGTACGTGGTGATAAACGGGGACACGGTGAAATACGTTATCGGGTAATTGCGGGAGTATATTTTTACAGTTACTAAAATTTTCGCTGTGTACTGGTGCTTTTACGGCCCGGCACATATATTTTTGTTTTGGGTTGTTATCTGGATAGCTACGAAACCCTAGTACAGTCGTCTTGGGGGTAACAACGAAACTGGTTGAAGGACGAACAGGGGTCTTTGTCAGTCAAGATGGTGGTGCTCAGGCTGGTATGCAACCACTTGTTTGGCTGAAATCTGTTGCCCAGGCTCGTCGTTACCCCAAAGTTGACTGTATATAGCGAAACCTCTCTATATAATAGGATATAGGCTACATAGACTCACGCATGGGTTCCCGACATATAGTATCGATCATACGTATATGTACCTACTCGATAATGACAGTAGCACACGGATGGCTACCCCCGCCATATTGCTACTTTCAAGACTTCGCGGTACAAGCCCTTCGGGACTTGCTAGCTGTGTTTCTTCTGTTGGTTTGATGTGTCAATAGGTGATTTGATGAGCGGCTTATACGTTCGTTACATGATCAATTGAGGCTCAACAAAATAGAATTTCGAAGTATTCACCCGCCTAACCTGTTTTGGGATGACACGACACGCTTTCTAATGTAAACAGGGCCCGAGTGTCTCTGAAACGGCGCTGTGAGTGAATATATAAAGTCTCGCACATATTAGATGCATTGACTCTACCTAGCCATACTTCGCACATTGCTGATTGGATGCGAAGGAGCACATAGAGGAACGAAATAGAGGTTAAATTCTCAATTTGTTCGCCATTGAGCTGGCAGCCTTGGACCTCATTCCATATCTGGCCCGACAGTGCAAATCCCTATAGCGCGAAAAGGCATAGGGGGTGAGTGTGTCAACTTCAGAGGAACCTTTTTGGGGGAAAATTCCACCCTTAGGCTGGACGCTAGTACCACTACCACTATGAGGGTAGATCTCCAAATTTCTATAGATTGATTGATTGGCTGAAAACGCCGAAGTTTACACAACTATCGGATACATACCACCATCCTGGGAGGGGAAGAATGCCAAGAGGCTTGACGTCCCTACAACGACGATCCACAACTATGGCCCATGATATATCGATTCAATTCTCGCCCTAAGCGCTGTACATGTAACTGTAGCCTAGTTAAGGTACATCTGTAGGTCCACAGTCCTCATTAACACCAGCGCGAGACTAAGGCAATTAACGCCTCACGACTACCGCCGTACCATTACCCAACCTCATGAACCACTAGAGATCGGTACCTACTCCCCACGCTACAGTACTGTAGCTTACCACACCATAAGCACGCAATCGAAAAGCCTTATATACGCCAAACTCCGTCGTTTGAAGACACTAGGCTCTATATCAGTTCACGCAGTATTATATCGCCTTCCCCTCACCTCTTTGATGAGCAACAACCCAGATCACTGCCTCTTCTTGAAGGATGATGAGTTAGTTCACGACCTAAACAAATCTGCTGGCGACACCCCAGTATGGAATACGCAAAGCGAACGGGGTAGTGAGGCCGAGAAGGAACCTCCGTTTATCCCGGGCCAGCCCATGTATCTGCTTGATAATCGGAAAGAAGTGACGACATTCCTCGAGAAGGACCTCAGAACAGAGCAACTAGATGAGATGTGCTATTTCCTCTGGCTTCTATCTAGCAAAAACAATATCAACCCATTACACCGACAAGCAATTAGGGGCCGACAGATCCTGATAACTGAAGATCCTAAACTCCATCTTGTCTGGTACTATGACCAGATATTTATTAAACCGATTCCCCGCTATCTTCTCAACCATGCCTTTTTCGAGAAATATATATCGTCAGACACATCTTCAGAAGTACACAAGGCTGCGAATGGGCTCCTTCGTACCTACTCGCGGCTGATAATCTACGAGTCCGATTTCGAAATAGCAAAAGACAAAGGGTTATTGCCCAAGGACCCACATATCACATGGCTGAAGTGGTGCAAGTTCATTCGATATTTCCAATGCCTAGACACTGATACTGTCACCGGTAGATATGTCTACGGCGAATTGCGGCTTAGCAGGCTCAATTTCTATACAAAAGTCTTTGGTCATGGGTGGAACTATTTTGACACCTATACCCAGTATTTACAATACTTTAGCCGATTTATGGCACCCTATTTGTTCTTCTTTGGAAGCGTTACTGTAGTTTTATCAGCGATGCAAACATCTCTAGCGGCGCAGTCTTCGCCTGAAGGTTTTAGTTATCATGTATCAGCGACGACGTTTGCGAGTTTCACTATCTGGGGGACGAGTGTTGGTTTATTGTTTTTTCCGGTACTGTACGCGCTCTTTCAGTTAAGGGAGTTAGTTTTTGCGATTACCACTGGGAACAATAAGAAGTGATATCGATTGGCTATGTATTTGCTTCACTTTCACTTTCACTTTCATTTTCATTATTTGTTTTTCGAGTTCTTTTTTCTCTCTTTCTCCTTTTCGTTTGTGCTGATATCAGAGAAACCTGCTATTTTACTTCTAGAACATGATTATAAATGTAACTATGGTTAATCTTAAATATACGCCGAGGTGATATACGATCATCTATCCTCGCGAAGTCATCTACCTTTCCTTTTTCCTTTCTCAGATTTCCAGATTCTTGTGGGGCAAAAGAGAATCACCACATAACTGGCTTCTATACCGTTGTTTCGCCAATCAGAATGAGGGAGGTAAGGGAGGTGCTTGAGTGGCAAGGGAAGCCGTCTATCGCCTGGGCGAAACATGCTCAGAATATGGCAAACCTTGCCATAACAAGTAGGCTGCAGAGCATCAGATTCTGGGCTTGTTTCGGCCCATGATTGTGGAATCTGGCGAATGTTATGGCGCGAGAACTAGAAGGCATAGGGGGTGGGTGTGCCAACTTCAGAGGAACCTTTTTTTATGTAGGAATTAGAGGGAATTCCACCATTAGACTAAGCTAAGCGCTAGTATCATTATAGCTGAAAACACCGAAGTTTACACACCTATCCACCATAGCTTCTCGAGCCATACTTTACTCGTCATCTGGCCCTTTGCAATTTGGTACTCACAGCTGGGATATGAGACATTTGGAGAACCTCTATAACGTGAAGCGGTTGACAGCAAGCTGTATCTACTCTGCTTTGCTTGCCTAACAGTATGAGAGAACGGCACAGAAGTTTTCAGTTGATATATCGTGATCCGAGTTTTCACAACTGAAACCCATGCAGCTACTATGTAAAGTTGCATATCTGCTTTGCAGCTGACATGTCATCTTATGATAAATACTCAACGCTAAACATTCCGTCCTCCGTATCCCTTGGATGAAACTGTCAAATTCGCAGCTTGCCCTTTTGAGCTAATACTAGACTAAGCAGGTATCTAACAATTATTTTTGGTTTGATTCTATGACTGGTGTCAACCATTAAGAGCAACGGATATACCCAACTCAGTGCGTGCGCGGTCCAGGCTGCGAATGTGGATACATTACTGATGCATTACCACGGATTCATACTTCGACCCCCGATGCATTTACTGATCAATTTTTTGTGGTGGTAGAGTCCGGAACGCTCAGTAAATATTGGCTTGAGCTTGTCGTTCCGCCCTCTGAACAGAGGTAAAGACTTCTAAGTAGGCAGTCTATTGTCGCCAATCCCTCTGTTTGTACTTGACTTGTGGTAATTCGTGGCTCACTATATAGTGGGCGTCACGATATCGGGGCCGGTAAAAGTACATGAACGCCAAATCTATCTCCTCAACTTGAACGCAATATATTTTTTATTAGAGGCCGTAGAATGACAGAGAATCTAGAGGAGAATCCTTCTACGACCTTCGATTTTAATTATCTTGTGTTGTGGTTGAGGAGATAGACTTTGAAGTTGGGCCAATTTTTACCCGGTTTATTACAAAAAGGGTATCGATCTACCATCTGTGAGCTCAAAAACACCTAAATAGGTGATGATTTACCTGATGGAGATTTTTACATGTGCCAAGACCGACCCCGATATCGTGACACTTTGCTAACTGTGTCCCGTGAAATTCGTTTTTTAGATATCTGCTATTATTCTCTCTTGCTAAGACAAATAGACTGAAATTATGATGTCTCATGCGTGTCGGTATGTAGGTACTCTACTTGTGATATATGGTTGGGGACACCTTGAGCCGGAGTGTCAAAGTTGCCGAATTTCGAGGCCTAATGGCCAACCACCACAACACATTAAAATTAAAATAGCTCTGTTGGGTGATAGGGAAGGAGATAAATAACACTGTAACAGAGCTCAATTAATTTTATCCATTGTGGTTGTTGAGCTATTGAATTTTTAAAAGTTGGGTTTTTGGTGAGAGGCTGACCGAATGTCGCACTTCCACACCAATAATTACCCGATTAGGAAGTAATTTAGTACAAAAGTACCCGATTGGGAACAGATCACTGGTGGCTGGCCATAAATCTGCTGTCTTGGCATTTTGGAGCGATTTCGTGCTAAGTAATTACTAGATTAGGAAGGTGATCTTCACTGGGGGACCAATGTCGCACCCTCCGTCCCAAGGTGTCCCCAACCATACCGCCTCAAGCAATAAGCTACGTAAGCATAAGCCACGTATCATAGAGGTGGCACTATGCCTCAATTACTTCGCCACATCGCCACTCCTACCATATGTACAAAAGCCATTGACTATGTACTCGTCTTTTCACAGCGTTTGTGAACACGACCGCTATTGCATGCCATACAAAAAGGTTGTCTTGGCTATTTTTTATGTGTATGCAATAGCGGTTGTGTTCACAAACGCTGTGAAAAGACGAGTAGGTACATGTAGCTAGAGGAGGCGATCAGGGTCCACTCGTCACGCATATGTTAGGAACGATCGGCCCGAGCTCCGGACCCGAACATCCCGAACTACAGAGGGTGGTAACATTATTGCGAAAGTGGGTTTCTGTGACCCGATAGTCCTATTGGCTCTTGAAGGAATTTCTGCTGTGAGCATAGACCAAGAAATCGCATTAATTCTACCAGACTCTATATCTACATGTATTCAAGTGTTTTTTTACTCCTAGTGAACCTAACCCTCACTCCGTGAACCATTTTCGCAGGTAAGCCACAGCCTGTGACCCGGTCCTTCCCTTTTATGGCAGCACCAACTCCTCTTTTTGGCTAGATTATTGCTAATCACTATTGTGAATTTCGGGCGCAGACGAAGGGATAGTATTTTCAGGGTTGGGGTTGGGTGTAATGCTAATAGGCAATTCTTGCAGTGAATCATACTTTGGTTTACAATTTACGGTACTTGGATGTGGGGGCCGCCCGGGAAAGTTTTACTTAAGTAAAGTGGGTACGTGTAGTACTTCCTGTATTAAATGTAGAGTGATATCGTGGAAAGGTAAAGTCAGAAAATTAAAGGGTATTCCTGTTCACTCGCTATAGGTTTCATATTGAATACGATGGGGTATAGTATGGTGTGAGTACCTACATGTACATTTGTGCATGTAGTATGAGTGTTTTAAAGAAAAGAACAGATGTTCTCTACGAGGTATGTATGTATATATCGATATATCCTAATTTCAATTTATCAGGCGGCGTTAATTTGACGCTACTTGTCCACTTTGCGGGTTCAACCTTCGTTGATTACGTCATCACTCATGCACCCCGGACTTTGAATTTAGGTGGCCTCATCCTGAAGGGTCCACTGCCTCTTCTCTTCTCAGCTTAAGCTCAACGCCCACTTTCGACATATAATTCACCCGCGCTCCCCCCCGATTAGAACATACAAAAACCCTCCAATTCGTTCGTCCATCATCATAATCGCATCATGGTTCTGCTCAGAGATGTTACTGGCCTTGTAGCCTTTTTGGCAATGGCACAAAGTGCCAGTGCCTTTTATTCAAAGACAAGTGGAGTCTTGAGTCTTGACCAAAAAGGCTTCAAAAGCGAGATCCTGCAGTCTGGACATGCTGCTGTAAGTCTTCGCGGAAAACGCAAACTTTGAACCAGAAACTGATCTGATTGGCACGCAGGTCGTAGAGTAATTCTCACCCCACATCTTCTGCAACCCCAGATACAGAGAACTGACTTGTTTTCGCTCTGGCAAAGGTTCTATGCGCCGTGGTGTTAGTGCTCCTCAATTAAATTTGCCCCGCCAAGCTCCTACAACTACTGACCGAGTTTTCGAAAAACAGGCGGACATTGTAAAAATCTCAAGCCTGACTACGAGAAAGTTGCAAAATCACTTAAAGGCCTTGCCAAGGTTGCTGCAGTCGATTGTAACGAGGACAAGAATAAGAATTTGTGCGCGGAACAGGGAGTTCAGGGTTTCCCTACGCTTAAGATATTTCAGCCTTCGGGAAAGAAGGGGAGTCCGTCTGTTATAGGTTTGTTTATCAGCTTCTTCACCTTTCATCAAGGTTTGGCTACTAATTAAATGTAGATTACACGGGCCCTCGAACTGCAAAGGCCATTTCCGATGCTGTTGCTGAACGCATACCTAATCATGTTACCCGTGTTACCTCCAGCAAGCTCGGAAACTTCCTCACCAACAAAAATGAGACGGCAAAGGCGATCCTATTCACGAACAAGGGCGTTACCAGCCCGCTCTGGAAAGCTCTAGCCATCGATTTCTTGGGTTCTATCACCTTCGCTCAAATTCGTGACAAGGAGGCAGAGGCTGTCGAGACTTTTGGAATCGAAAATTATCCAACCGTGGTGCTTCTCCCTGGAGGAGACAAGGTGGGTATTGTTTATGACGGGAAGATTGCGAAGGATGATTTGTTCAAATTTTTCAGTCAAATTGCACCTCCTGCGAAGGAGCCTGAAGATTCTGCCAAACCGAAAAAGGAAAAGAGCAAGAAGACCGAGGAACAACAGCCGATTATCGCAGAGGCTAATGAAGATGGCCCAATTGAAAATAAAGTTCCCGAACCGGAAAGGCGTACGGACAACCCTAACTCTTGGTTACTCACGTATATTAAGGCTGACAACACTGAGTAGCCAAAGCAGAAGTTCCTGTTCTTGCCGATCAAGCTGCCCTGACCGAGGCCTGCCTCTCTCCGAAGTCAAAAACTTGCGTTTTGGCTATTACTCCTGCTGATTCAGAGTCCGAGACCTTTACTGGCATCTACGATACGCTTTTACACAGGACTGTCAATGCGTTCAACCTCTATAAGCTCGTATCTTCTTCGGAACACGCACAGGAGCTTTTGGAAAAGTTGAGCTTAGACAAGTCGTCCCTTGGCGCTATTATTGCCGTGAATGCACGAAGGAATTGGGTCAGAAAATTCGAAGGCGACATTACAAATGAGGTCGAGATCTTGGCGTGGTTGGATGGTGTTAGGCTTGGCGAGGTGAGGAAAGAAAAGTTGCCGGTGGGCTTAGTTGCTGAAGATAAGGAGGAGGAGGAGCACGATGAGTTGTAAACACAATTTCTTCTTTTCCTGCTTTTCCGTTTTTGGGCCAGGTGTGATGAGAGCAAAAACTTTCTGTGGACGAGATATAATTTCCTTATACGGCCCCCGCACATTTCAATTGACAAGTGTTGAGCCGGATTGAATTTCATGAATTGCGAGAAGACCTCGAATTAAGTAGGGTGGAACAAAATTTCTAAACCATCCTAGTGATAATCGTATAATTTGTCTACGTTTGCCCTTTGAATATCAACCATTGTATCCTTGAAGTGACCAAGCTTTTGTCTTCCAATTGTTACACACATATGTAGGCGGATCTTAGCATGCCCCTGGAAGTATACAGTAGCAGAAATCAGTATGTGGCGAGTACGGTAGTAATACGGCATCCCCAGACCCACGGCAGTCCTGCGGCATTTAGTAGAGTGCGGCAGTCATTGGTATCGATGTATTTGTATAAATACGGATTAATAACAATTCCGTAGCCCTACCGTATTTATTGCAGTATGTAATCCTCAAGCAATGCGCATTGCCACAAATACGGTATTGTAACGGCATTGTCACGGTATTCCATTTGCTTGGCGTTGAAATTCAGAATATATACTTAATGTGAAGAATTGCTTGTATTTTATATACTTTGTAATTTGATATTTAGCACTTATTCATTTAAAAGGCTTACAAGTCAGTATTGCCCGAACGCCATACCCCTAACCCTAATTGATCTTATTTCGAATATGAAGCATCTCACAATTTACTATCACCAGATTTAGAATCATCGATAAATATCTCAAGGCTCATCTGTAAGCTATGGGCTTTATACAATTGGGATATACTTTTTGAAAATAGTTTTTGAGTTTGTACTGAATCATAACTGGGCCCGTCCTCAACCTACATATGATGATGATGATGATTATGATGATGAAATTCGGATCAACTGTCAGTGTATCTATCTGTGGATACGGTTCACAAGTGTGGCAGGCACAGGAGTGTGGCAGGCACCGTGACAGGGCTCGGGGTGTGGACTGACCTGTACTAGTAGGTCATGATAATACTTTTGGTGGCTCCTGGTACTAGGTCACAGTTATATTTTAGTGGCTTGTAGGTCATGAAAATACCTGCGGTAGTGCTACGGTATTGCTGCGGTATTGTTAGGAGTGCCGCATTGCCAAATTCCCGGATTGTTCTAACATTACGGGATGGTAGCAATACTAGAGTTCTAGAAATACCGTATTATGATCGTATTTCATATAATACCGCAGTACTGCCGCAGAAGGACGGTATGAAAAACACCCCGTTTTCTGGTACTGTACATACATACAGTAGCAGAAATGGGGGTGCTAGGACCTACTACCGTAGCACTACCGCAGTGTGTGTTACAATGCTGTGTGGTTAACATTAACAATATAGGGATAATACAGTATAGTTTGGGGTTAGTGTATTTAGAGAAATACCGTAGAAATGCTGCAGCAATACCATAGGAATACTAGATACGTAACAGATTGGTAGGTCACGGTTAACTTGTCAACCGCTAGCCAGGTAATGGTAGGGGGTGGGAAGGGGATAGAGACGGGGACGGGGACGGGGACGGGGACGGGGACGGGGACGGGGACGGGGACGGGGACGGGGACGGGGACGGGGCCATGCCCGCTTCTACCAGCTAGCAGTTCAACACCATAGTATTAGTATTTGACGATCATCATCTATGATGATGATTATGATCATCACCTATCAGGAAAGCTGTAGCATGAACTAATGATAGATCAACTGTGGTAGACGGAAATCCAGGAATAAAAGAAAATACATTTCTAAAGTATTTCCCAAATATTTATAGAAAAATAGGACTGATTATACTATTGATAAGAATTATTGTGCTGATGATAAATCCCGGATACATTTAACTTTGTGAATTTTTTCTAGGTGAATACATGTATCTATGTAGATATTGCATGTGCCCGGGGGGTGCTGGAAAGTGCTGCAACGATCAAATAGTCCGTATTCCTCAACAACCAGACTAGCAAACAGAATGTAGAGCGAATCTACAGTAATCGTGTAAATGGAGTCAGCTCCATTTTCTGACAACCTGATTGGTGCTGATCACACCATTAACCAATCAGGTAATCAAAATATAGGGCTGGCTCCATTTGCGCAGCGTCTCTATTTAATTAGAAGCTAGGGATGACAGTTATGGTAAGAGCCAATATGAATCGCTATTGCTTCTCCTTTTATTACGGCGACTTGTCACAAGTTGCCCTTTTTCAGGCTAAAACCCCCAAATCAATGACTTGGAAAAATGCAGACTCTATTAATATTCTAGAGACTCATATGTCATGTGTAACGTTTTTGACCTAGTACCGCGTCAGACTGGGAATCGGGTCATTAGAGACTTTGCGCAAATGAAGCTGGCTCTATATTCTAGTTATCTGATTGGCAGCTGGTGAGATCGGCACCAATGATGTTACCGGAAAATGAAGCTGGCTCCATTTCCGCAAAGTCTCTAATACCATGCAAATTTGGTTGTGGTTATTGCCGAGCCTTTTCGCTTCCACAGTTTGTGTGGAGATTTTAGTGGAGGTTTTAGTGCTGTTGCCATACGACCCGATTCTAGGTCTGACACGGTACTCGGTTAGAAACGTTATCCATCCTGCCTAAGCAATCCTGCTTCACTTCCCGGCATCCCTGGGTACACTCAAAAATAAAAGGAATACATGGAAATACTTATACCATAGCACTACCAGCCTGTTACCCGAGATTAGCTATGCATATAAGCTCAAAATTACACTTCTGAGGCTGATCTATAGCCTTCTCCCAATCGTTAAAGAGATAATCCCTGGCCGGAGATAGCGTTTTGGCGGTATTACTATTGCTTACCCTGGAATACCCCACTAATGCTATTGCTAGGCCACCAATACTATTGTTTTATACTAATACCGCAGTAATTCGTCTCAGTGGACGCTCACATTGACGTTGAAATTCCTTGATCGGGTCATTTGTCTTGAAAACGCCCCTCATACGCGCTATAAAAGGCAACTTCGACGTCTGTGCAACCGGCCGCTGAGACGAATTACTGCGGTACTACAAAAATCCGGTATTCACTTGAATACGGCATGGATAGCACCCCCATTCCTGCTACTTTACCTGGCGTTCAGCATGATGTATGGCTCGGGAAACTACATGTATGGTAGGTATGTAAACTTCGGCGTTTGCAGCCAATCAATATATAGAAAGTGGGAGATCTACCCTCATAATGATACTAGCGCTTAGCCTAACGGTGGAGTATTCTCTAATTCCCATACAAAAAAAGTTGCTCTGAAGTTGACATACCCTCCCCCTATTCCTCGCGCCATATGTATTATCTATAAAACGTCGTCTCTTTAAGACCACGTTCGGAATCGGAACCCTGATACTGTCCGCGTGTGTGGTCACAGAGAGTCCCAAATTCATGTATGTGGCTGCGCTGGCCATGTTCAAGGAAATCAGTGAAGTAATATTCGAAACTATAATATCTAATTGCACCTTAACCACCTCTTATGAATTTCAAGCCTTACAGTCGCAACTCGATATGCCGGATTGCCAAGATTCGAAGGATTTCGTACGGGATAGCAAAAAATCCGGGATAGCAAATTGATTTTGCAGTAAAAAAATAAAATCCCAGAGGATTTCGTACGGGATAGCAAGGGATCCGGCGTATTGAGATCCGGCATATCGAGTTGCGACTGTATTCATTTCTTCAGGGAGTTAGAAGGATCTGTTTTTGCCTAAGCCTGGGTATGTAGGCGCTTCTATATATGGTGGGGGAAACCTTGAGTACACAGAGTGCCGCGACATTGATTTCACTTACCAACACATACAAATTACGTGCTAAGGGTGGTTTACTAATCGGACCATTGCCCCACTCGGAATATCGAATATTTTTATGACTAAACAGCGAACTATTTTAAAAGTCCGAGAAGCTGGAATGATAGAGCAAGTGAAGCAGCTGAGTAGATCTATCAAATAAAAGAAAAAATTCAGATGATGATTAACGAGCTATAAGCGGTCAAAGCTGAGGTGTCCGAACTACTCACATACCTACTCCATGACACTTCCCCCACCAACATGTATATAAGCATGTTACTTATAAATTAGTGTTGCAGGGCTGAAACGGCCAAGAGGTGCAGCGCCCCAATTCCAATCGAGATCTGCCTCAGAAGCACTTCGGCCCACACAAATTGGGTATAGTATACCTACCTAGTAGACCCCGGGGGGTACTGGACACGGGTGTTGACGGATTGCAGGCAACACCTGGCTTGGCTGTTCAAAAAGCAAGAAGACTCTACAACACGGATAATCTATCTAAATGCGTGCGCTTTCAAGTGGCAGTGAATACCTCAAGAGATGGTGGAGATATTGTAGCTTTGGCAACAGAAATCCCTATGCGAATTTATGTGAGATTGACACTCATCTATCTACTCTAAGTACTAGAGTACCTACATGTATGTAGGTTCTAGAGTAGGTCTAACACGCGCGGTACCCGTCTAAAACGTTATGCTCCGTGTACGACAGTACTATTATGGACATGGCCAGCTCAGGTACGAGCCGTATCGACATGCAACACCCTTAATCAATAAACCCGAGTGCCCTAGCTAGCACCTAGAGTACCATGTAGGTATGTGCATGTATGTAAGTGCTTTTTCACACTTAGTACTCTACTTGTATGTAGAGCAGGTAGAGTACGCTCTACAGTGAGTAAGCTGCGTGTGATTCGGAGGAGTCCGAGTTTCTATAAGCTACATATATACTCTAAGCCATGTAGTTTAATTTATAGAGTGCCCGCACCACATTACTTGCTTTCTTCCTGTCTTCCTCCAAAACTCAAAGTAAATCTGGACTTTGGGCCCATTTGCACAGCAGAGAGTACTAGTGTGATCAGCAAGGTACCCAAAGAATTAATCCCACCTCCCTAAGCCGAGCTTTTGTTCCTATTGAATATTCAGGATAAAACCAAACTAATGATTGACAGAGGAACGATGGCCAGACATAAACACACTCCAGTCTCTACAGTCGATACAGACCTACCATCACCACCCCCAAAGGACGATGTCGGCAAAGCCAAACTTGAAATGCCAGCGTTTAGAGAACCGCGGGTAGCGACCTGGCTGAAGAGGACCGTAATCAAAATGGGCTACTGGCAGCTGTCTATTCTTATTCTCGGAAGCGTTGCGATCCTCTTTGCAGTCGCCGTTCTCATCTATTTATGGGTCTCGGTCAGGAGAGAGAGCGCGGAAGGGAGCACTGTCTGGGAAATGATTGTGTTCTCAGGCTGGATTCTGCGGGTCATAACTCTTACTTCCATTATCATCCGGACGTCAATGATGATGCAGGCGACAGTCTTTTGCATGGTTCTGGCCTCAATAACGCTACAGCGCGGCGGCGTCCTTATGCAGAATGCCGCAGCTGTGTCGATATACAGATTCACAAACTCGGGCCCACATAACATGATACTCCCGCTATTTTTTGCCCAGAGAAGATGGAAGTCGGATGTTGCAATGATTATGACCGCGCTGCTGTCATTAACAACAGTATGCAGTCAATTCACATCGACGATTCTCCTTATGGATCTTGGTCAAGCATGGATTCAGACACCAACAAGGAAGTTTGATGTAGCTTACGGCTCCAATGAAAACCAGAGTATGAGTTCGGGCGAATTCTACGTCAGCTCTTATACCAACAGTTGGACCGAGAGACCGGCAAATATGCCGGTTTTTGCAGAAAAGACTAGTGAGAATATCATTCTTCATAACCAGGACAATGATGGCGGTCTGTATGCAACTGGCTCCACCATTCGTGCATTCTTACCGCTCGAAAAGAAAAATCGCGACGCGCTCGCCGAATATAATGGGCCAGCGGCGATTATGGATTCAAGGGTTTTCTGCATGTCTCCTTACATTCGGGAGCTTAAATATTTTGAAGCGGGGTACAGTGTGGTAAACGAACGCGGCGATAACTATAGTTATCCCTTCATTGAAGCAACGGTTGGCATAGACACTTTTCTCGAACACCAAGATGAGCTGTTGTCCAAAGGTTTTCTGACTAGCGGGGTCGATAATCCAAAAAGAGATATCAAATTTTACTGCAAAACCCCTCGCATCATGTCCTATCCTCCTCCGTTCTATGAATGGCCACTCTCGCTCTGTTCTCCAGTTACCCCCGCGCTTCAAAGCATCAATAGCTCGGACAAACACACCTTCAACGATACGTTTCAATATCCTTGGGTAGTACTGAACATGACAGGCTACGACCGGCTCTGGGTAAATTCTACGGTAGACGTTCAGCCTGGTTACGGCGATAGCGTCGACGGCGAATGGACAAAGTTCTCATTTCCCAGCCCAGACGTTGGGGTTGCGAAGTCACTTGACATGAGTTTGAGTCTTTGTTTTAGCGCTGTCGCTTCTAGAAACGCCCGCATCACAGCAAGAGCCAGCTGGAACCTTACCGAGCCGACGCTCATCAAAGACGCCGACAAGGTCCGTTACAACTCAACTCTAATACGCAAGTTCCTCGGCGTCGAAACCGGAACCAAGGATGACCTTGATCACGAGAGCCGTCAAATCGCTGATCTTATCAACATAGATGATGACAGTTCATTATCGGTGACTGATAATTGGATCACGCCTTCCCTGGTTGATGAGGCATTGAATCAGTACAACTTTGCTGCCGCGGCGGCTATGATGTGTATCTGGTGTCAACTCGATGTGAGTGTTCACGAAGCTTATATCAATATTTTCGAAAACACCGTAAGGGAAACTACACATCCAGCACTGGCCATCCAAGCACTTTTAACCAGCCGCGCCCTGCAAATCTACGAAGGCCGCCGAATGGACCTTGTGACTCCCCATTCCGCTCTGCTAAGTGTCATTGAACCGTTCCAGGTCCCAATCAGAATATCTGGGCTCTCGGCTGTCCTGGCATTGATTGCTTTTCATATGATGCTCATGATGTATGTTGTGGTACTGTTCTTCAAAATAGAGGGACCTACGTCTCTGGGGCAGTCTTGGCAGGCGGTGGCGCAGTTAGAAGGGGAGGAGACAATGGAGACAATGGCATTTGCCAAGAAGGCGACGGATTTAGAGGTTGGGAGCTGGTTGAGGGAAAAGGGCATCCATAAGGATAGGATAGTCATCAGAAAAGGGAGTATTATGAGGAAATTCCTAAGGTCAAAAGGAAACTACGAAGATAAACGCACACGGGATTCTGATAGCGATGGTGTGATTGCCCGCGGGACATATATTGATGGCTGACGAGCTATACAGAGCTTTTTTTCTATGTCTTATTATAAACATACTTGTGTAGTATATATTATTTGTTTATATATAGTAATTCCCTATTCGATCACATATATATTTACTCACTGGGCCTTTCAATTTAGGGCTCGAAACATATATTATAGCTGATCATGGGACAATCTAATGAATTTCTGGATTGAGCCAGTCAAGTGCCTATAGGATTGGTTGATTCTTTAATAGGCGATCGCGGCTGGAGCCCTGAGAGCCAAGACACATGCATATAGAATGAGCCCGACAAGCCAGCTTCTTTTTCAAATAACGAATTCGCAAGATAATGAGCGATAAACCACAGATCGCAATTATCCAGTCATGCTACATCATCTATACCCGAACTTCTAACATCAAACTAAACCTTACCGCGACCCACAAACTCCTACACGATTTATGGGCCAGAAGAGCACCACACACACAAGTGGATACTACCATCCTCCAACTACATGCCTGCCTTCACTATCGTAAGCATCTCTGCTGAACTCTCCAGACATCACATCAAAGCGCACCACCAAAACAAAAACCAGACACAAATCACCTCCTTCGTTCCACCCCTACAACTATCACACCCACCACACATAATGGAGACACTCTACACCATCGACGAGCTCGCCCAATTCCACCGCAGCAACACTGGCTACGTCCTCTCCCTCCGAAAGCGCTACACCACACAGCAGAATTTACTTCTGCGCCTCCGCTTGCAGCTCATTAGCAAGAGTACATTCTACGGCTCGGGGAACACGAAAGCGCTAAAGGTTCTGCTAAAGGAGGCGAAGGGTCGAGAGGCTTTGGTGCTACCCCAGAAGGATGATGTCAGGTGGCATACGTTTACGACTGAGCAGTATAAAGAGGCAAAGGCGTTGGTGGGGGGCATGAAGGAGGGGGAGGGGGAAATCAAGAAGATTGTGGAGGAGTTGGAAGAATTTGTGTTGGATTGTGGATGGGGAACGAGATGGAGGAGCGGGGTGTTGTGAAGGCTTGAGATTTATTTTCGCTCTTTTTTCGCTTTTCACTGGAATTTGGTGTTCGAATTTGGGTTGTTGGTTGGTCCTAATCTTTTACTGATCTTGTTGGAGTGAGCTCGTTGGGTATATTTATCCAATGGTTAATGCTCTCATAGGACTCTATTATAGTTCCTATGAAGTAGTGTGTGCATTTTTAGTAATGAAGCATTAGGCGAGCTGTCAGAAATACCCGCAGGCTCCTAATATCAAACTCATTTTCCAATCTCAAGCTTTTGGTCCTGTGCCCCGTAATGGGTTGATCTTGAATGCCGTCATTATTGCTTAGTGAGATATTGATTCCTAGTCTAGGGCCAATTGTGTGGTTGCCATTATGAGCTACTATAGCTGTAAGTCACTATACATCGGCGTCAACAGTAGCCGATGTCAACAGCTGGATAGTCCGGTATAGCACGAGTTAAATGGGTAGATAAGAACACTTATATATGTTCACTGTAGCTCTGAATCCTCTTTATATAGTCTATGTCAATGAAGCAGTCAAGAAAGGCTATGCCTCCCATTGCGGTACCTATTTCTAACAATTACTCTAGAAGTCCTTATCGAGTGATAGTATGTGACGCAGATCTCGGAATTAGTTTTTGTTTTTGTTTAGTTCATTAATTCACCGAAATAGTTGGAAGCAGAGGACTAATGGAGCCTCTATAAAGTGCAGAAATAACCTTTGTGGTCAAATCGAACGAGTTATATAACGTAAATAAGATCTTCAGTCAAATAGCCTATTGTCTGCGCTAGAAGAGAGAAACCTTCCAGATGTCGAAAATTTGGGGGGGAGAACCATTGGGTTGGGTTGAGGAAACTGCTCATTCACTGGAAGACTTGAGTTAAGTCGGCTCCTAGGCCGAGTGATCCATCTAACCTTCATCATTATCGACTATTATTATCACCGGTAATTTTGTATTTTTCCTTCAAACTTCTCAGGTATAAAGTAGCAATCCATGATTGATCAACAAATTTCGTTTTTATTTTTTTTTACATGCCAGACTATTTAACAGAACTCTTCCCATAGATTATCGAAAATGTAGCCAACTTAACCAGAGAACACAGCAGGTCCTGGGAAAGTGTAGCTGGTGAAAGCATTATAGATGTTAACTGTGATACCAGGGTCAGTCGCAGTGATGTGTCCCGGAATCGAAAAGTAGCTCGGGCTCGCGCTCCCGCCTCCAGTAACGGCAATCTGGGCACAGGAGATGTAAAACTGAGGAGCGCCGCCGGGGTTATGGAGCGCGATCTGCTCGATACGGAGGAGGTAGTTTCCACTGGGGACGGAAGAGGGAATAGAAGCAGAGTATGTCTCTGTATGACGCGCATTAGTATTTGTTGTGAAAGTGAATGTGGCTTAGGGTAAATGGGGAACGTACGGTACATGGGCCATGTAGCGGAACCACTGCTGAAGGTAGGGCCTTCCTGCTTGATCTTGATCCAGTTTGCACCTGAACCGTCCCAAGTGGCGGCAGTCTGGCCTGAGGGGACCTTTCCAAGATACCAAAGGATGGGTCCCTGGTGGTAGACTGCTTGGTCCAGGTCAAAAGTAACCTAGAGATAACGGTATCAGTAGAAGCCCCGAGGGCAGAGGGGAGGTGGTGAACATACAGTTGATCCAGCAGCGACTGTCTTGATGGTGGTTGCAGATCCGGTGGCTCCAACATTGCAGCGGATATCAGTCGAGGTAGTATCGGTGACTGGAGAGTTGTAGTTGGTGTTTGGACGGATATTTTCATATTCAGCACCCTTGACTCCTCCGGCAGTCAACCAGGCGAAGCGGTCTAGACAGTACAATTAACATTCTGGATCCCTTTATTAAGGTTAGATAGAGATGTATATTACAATGAGCGGAAGCGACGTCGCTGAAGGCAGCAACGAGCACAGCGAGGGTAAGGGCGGAGAATTTCATTTCGAAGGAATGTAAGAGGCTTCAAATACAAGCTGTAGAATGTCGACTTGAGATTCAAAAGAGAAAAAAAGACAGAGGAAATGCCACCGTTTTTATACTGAGGATATACCCATCTTTCTGGTGCCAATATATGTGCATTCCCACACACCTCAAAAGTATTTTGTCGGAGAAGCCCTTTAGAGTGTGTTCAAACAAGGTTTTAGGTTTATAATATGGACCAAAGGGTGATCCTTATAATTTTCGGAAGTAGTTCCTGCATCATTTATTCTCCGGGATGCCCAGTCTGCTCAGGATACCCAAAGCCGACGGATGAGGATCCGACATGACATGTAAATTAAACGTTCCCCACACTTAAGAATGCTGGTACGGGGGACCGGGAGAGAAGCCGGTCGGGAAGGATTCTCCAAGAGATTTATAATTTATAGATCTTCCCAGTATGCTTACTTACTAGTTGCGCTGGGCCTTCTCTCGCCTTATTACCATCACCGAATCTAAATCCCGTGATTATAAGACCGTGTTTTCTTTTTTGGAAAAATATTTATGTTCTAGCTAGATAGATTATTCCATGGCCTAGAATGCTGATACCTACGAAGGCGCAAATATTGCTTCTATATAGACTGTCTAGCGCATCTTAGGCACCCATGCTACAAAGTACCTACACTGCTTCTTCCGACAAATTTCCTCAGACGATAGATCAAAAGTGTTTTGCTTAAAACCCACTAGTTGTCATGTCTTTATAAGTTTAATCAACGGGGGTAGCCAATTCCCTGTCACTCCTCCCCGATAGGGATGGGTTTCCGGATATTTGTAGGGTATGGTCTATGTACCGGCACCACGGACCGGATGTCATACTACCACAACACCTGTTGACAGCCAATAGTTCCAGTTAAGCTTGCTACACTCAGGAGCAAGTGTAGTCGCGTGGCCGGATTGTGGGATTATCCTAGTTCGGATCCTTCATTCCTTTGAAGTGTCTCGGGAGCAGTTCCGAGCGAGGGTATTACAGCGCCCTTTTGCCCGTCGGTATATCATATGATGAAATTTTGGAGATTTCAAGCGCCATTCTTCATAGCTTTCGGCTTATGCCTCCATGGCCAGTCCAGGCTTTTGTTATTACCAATGATGGATTGTCTTCTGTCCAGAGGTCAGGAAAGCCGTAGAATATCAGAGCACACAAATATATAGCCATAATCTCTCGTTCTAATAAGGATGACTTGCGCATTCGATTGTCGTAGTTGGAGAAAAATAGTCTCGTGAAAAGGTCATGCATCCGTTGCAGGCTAACAACGTGTAATTGTAGGTGAATGGAAGATAAAAATGCTGAAATAAACAACGATTAGATATCTACGAAGATGTTTTCCTTGAGTAGGAAATTCATACGGGAGTGAGAGATGTTCGCACGTAGTATATTGGAAGATGTGGAAATAAATTTTTCAAACGCGTTTTTAAAATTTAGAGTGCTTACCTTCCAGCATTGCGCGCCAAGTCTTCAGAGGAACCATCTTCAGCTTTCGGCATCAGGATCCTGTATGATCCGGCTCTCCAGATCCTGCCATGTAATAATGTAACCTACACGTAAGCAGGGAAGCCCCCAGGGTCAAGGAGCGAAGCACTAAATTTTTGCTCACAACCTGACATTGCCAGTTCCAAAGGCTTAAAGAAAAGAAGAAAAGAAACGCTGTAATTATTTAGTATCACCTTCCCCCCACTGTTGATATAAGTCAGTTGTGTGTGTGTGTGTGTGTGTATGGTAGGGTTATTATTGGCATTATGATATCCGGTCAATACAGAGGAAAACACGTTTACCATTGAGCTTAGGAAAGATGACTGGTTGAAGTATCTCAGACTCTTGGCGTGATCTCCGGTTGCATACTTAATGAAGTAATCAAACTCCGAGTGATAGTTCGTGAACACTACACTAAACCTGCCGTCATTTGGTAACGGGACAATTGCAAGCGTCAAACCGCACTAAAATTGCGCACTTTGACCCCACTTGTAGGGAATAGACTAATAAGTTGTTTAGGCTTGCCAGTGCAGTAGAATCACGATTTTTGGTGAGGATTTAACAACCTCTTTAGAATTTTGTAGCTCAATACCATGATTACCAACAGCTATCAGAATTATTTCTATACAGCTTAATAAGCATATCGGCGAGCCCATAAAAGCTCATAGTTGTTTGAGAAATATCGTAAAACCCCGGATTTGGGCGGTTACAGGTGGTGTCCCGTTACTAAACAACCACAGGTTTACCACCACATAGATATGGCTCCGTGTCATAGACACTACGCTAATATGTGATTTAAATGCGGATGGTGTGATGATGATTATATGGCGTTTGGAACCAAGGTGCTTTCGTAGAGGGATAAAGCTGTCAAAGCCGAGAGAACTCACCGCAGGATATGATCGAATCATCGCTATCAATAGGCTAACGAGATAATTCAGCTGGAATCCCAAAATTTGTTATGCGCGGGTCTTTTGTTTAGAAATGACCGCCGAGTCATATCTCTACTAGTGCCCGTAGAGGCTGTAGTTCTCTGAAAGCCTCCTGGCGTCCGTTTTGCTCGCTGATATCCGTCTATAAGTTAATGAATAAAAGAGTAATGATAATAAATGTAGCTTTACTTCTTTTCATTTTTGCGTCCTGTTACTGGTATAATCATAATTACCTCTGGCCCGATTGATATAGTCTAGATTAGTTCTTTCGTGGGGCGCTATGGCTGGTCATTGCTGGCCTGAAAGCTACATAGAATTCTCGGCATATTCTTTATGATTTTCCACGTAGGTATGGGTCATACTTATTTATGCCGCTACCCTTAATAAATAATAAATTGAACCGATCAAATTCTTGATACAGTAGTAACAGTATGAAGGTGAGAACCAAGGGAAATGTGCCGTACTAATAATACACTGTTGATCTGTAAGACAGAATTACATATAACATCAAACCCACCCTAGAGTCTTCCTACTCTTCAGCCCAAGTAACAATAATAGCTGAACATCCATCTCCTGATTCATAATCACGCACCACCGTCCTATCACCCTAAAACAACGGTATCTCACACTCAATGTTGCGGAGACATGAAGCTTTAAACGCCGTAACCCAGCTACCTACGGTGTCAGGATCGTGGTTGCCAGGCATATTCAACACCTCTGCTTGAAAAGGATTCCCGTCATAGTTCATGAGCGCATAACGAAAGCCCGGCGGAGCAAGCCAGTGGACGCCACACATATTTCCGCGGTGGCCACAAAACATGATATCGTCACCCAAGCTCTCTTGAGGATTACAAGGAGAGACACCCTCGGTGATTCGGTAGGTTTGCGAGAGACGCAAGATCGGATCGTTAGCGAAAACTCCGCAAGACGAGATGGAAAATGTCAGTGGAAGTGCCTTGAAAGAAATGAGCATCAAGCACATGCCAATCTCCAAGTGGGTAATCCGAGACCTTGACCCCTGGGGTTGCTCTTCGGGATCCCCATCGACCCTCTCGGGTGGTATCAACCATGAAGGGCAAAGAGGTGTGATGTCATCTGCATAACCAGGCTCTGCAAACCAGTTACGATAGGTTCCGAATAGCTCCACGTACAGATGTTTGAGGTGTTGGAGCTCACGAAACAATGAGGGTGTGTTGGTCTATGCAACAATTTCCGTTAGAATTCAGCTGATTGGCCAGCGAGAGAAAGAAGGGGGGTGAAGGGGTGAAGGGCCGAGTGAATAATTGTCTATATAAGGAGGTGAGAACAGTCACAACATACGAATTCTTCCATTCTCACACCAATTCTAAGTTCCTCCAGTTCTGGACACACTTGAATGAGTTTTGCAATATCGCAACGGCGCATAGTCAATGTCGATGCCTCACTTCTATAGCCCTCGCATAGACACAATACCGTCAATGTATATCCATGCTTTCCTACTGCCTCGACAATATCTGCGGCATTGATTATGTCGGCATTCGGGTCGGTCTCTCTGCGGTAAAATATGTATAGTTTTCTCAATCTATCGCATCCGTTTATGATTTTTAGCATTTGATTCGGAGACAGGGTAGCACTGAGCGTTGTCAGAGCTGAAAGACGGCCAGCTCTTAGCAGGGCAGCTGGGAGACCAGGGCAAACAGTTTCGTGTACCAGCTGCAGTGACTCCAGGGCACTAAATCTTACGACCATTCCTAGAGCTACTATAGTGCTCAACTTGAAAAAGCCAAGGCGAAGGTTCCTCAGCATATCAATCGATGTGGTACCCCTAAGCATTTCCACGATATGTTCCTCGGCGTTAATAACACCAACCCTGCGGAACGTCAGGTGCAAGGCTTCAAGGGTTCTAGCAGATGGGCGTATGAGATTCCTCTGGCCACCAACAGCTATCATGTCGCCGTCGTCGGTGCCATCACAGTACACAGTAAGCGAGCGGAGTCTAATATTTTTAAAACCTGACTCTAAATGCGGGTCACACATGGGGCCGTTTGCGGAGCAGGCAATATTCATGAGCTTCGGGAGTCCGCCGATTATATTCGCTAACGAAGTGCTCCCATCCGACGGCTCCCAGATAACGTTCTCTAATTTTACCATCTCTCGTGCAACTTCATTGAGAAGCAGCCACAATACGGCTGCCTCCGGTGTTATGTTATAGCCACTGAATATTTTGAGCCCTCTCACCCATCCTGGAAACACCCTTCGATCGGCCGGCACGCGGAGAAGCTCATCGAGCTGCCGGGATATCGGGATACCATGCTCAGCTATGAGTGCGCGCACCGAGCGACGCTGTCGACGGGAAAGCATGGGGAAGATTTGGAGGAGGAATTTTCTATTACCGCAAACGATGATCTCTCGATAGAGAACTGGGGCTGATAGTATATAAAACGCACGATTGACACGGCAGAACATGGCGAGGTTATTAGCCGTTGAGGGCTCACCCCTTGTATCTCTGTTTGCTGGAGCTGAGGGGGCCTGGATTATATAGAGGGGGGAGTTAGGCGGCTCTAGATGTGCAGTCCGGCGAGGCTGGCGGGGGGGGGGGGTACATACGATTGCGTATTGAATGCATCTAGAAATGAGCTCTATCGGTAAATAAGGCACCATTCTTTGCTTCTCCTCACTTGAATTGAGGTATAAGATGGGGTGTATGGTGATTATTGAGATGTTGATGGTATATAAGATGTGAAGAGCTGAGGATATATCTTGTGGGGGGGCAGCATGAGTGCGCTGAGTGTTTGTGCACATGTGAGTGACTGGACAAGTGTTGGGTAGCCAAGTACATGTTGCTACATGTACATAGTGTGTCCACAGCTACATACATTCATACATATACGTACTCTACGTATACTCCGATCATGATCAGCAACAAGAGATCGATCGACAGGGCACGCCGCATCAGGAATCTGGTGTGTGCAGCGGCCCTACATGTATCCTACGCAGGCCCAGCAGACATGACATACCAGGGGATTCTGACATGTACCACTGGATACATGTATCTGTATATATATAGGTGTATCGAAAAGCTTTTAGCTCCATGTTTGCGCCTGACTCGAAGAGATATTCCATATACCCAGGGTCTCACATGTAAGCTAATATATAATGCACTTCTCTCGTTGCAATTGTCCCTCCGGTTTTTAATATTGCTAGTGCGCAGGTCAATATTGTTGCACAAATCTTAATCCACACGGTGCCGTGGTAACCTCCCCTGCCGCATGGAGAGACACCCCGTGAAGCACATGTATCTCCTAGAGCAGGAGGCGATATCACTCGCTGGCGCTTTGGACACGGACGAACTCGGCCTGCTGGGCCTCTGAGCCGTTGAAGAGTGAATGTCCTCGGGAGCTACGAATCCACTTTTCTTATACTATTGGTGTACGTGTATTTTATCTTGGACCAGAGAAATCAATTAGTAAGATGGTGAGCTTTGTTTCGCAATCCAAAGCACAACACAACGAGTGATTTACACCGACCAGGCGCACAGCTATATGTGATCACATACCAAATCGACTAGATTTCTACTACCTTTCTCTAAAGCATGGGCCAAAAGCAACGTCCCGCGGGAGGGGTCCAACAGAACATGGTTCGCCCCTACAAACCACAGACGCTCATGCCCGCTTGGCCAGGTGTCCAATCTCTTTTATTCGTTCGCGCACTCAATTTCGCTGCTCCTGACTAGTTAGAGTGGATCATGGGATATCACTCGGTACACGCAGATTTCCAACTTTTTTTTTTTTTTTTTGTTTAACTCATTAATTACATGCAGACCGTAGTCTATGGTAATATCGCACACCCCAGACTGCCCCACTGCCTCCACCGCCACTCACAGTAACCGAACACGAACAAATGGAAAGACACTCACAGTAACCGCACACTTACAAATGAAAAAACAAGTGACATGATTATACTGCTTCCCCTTCTCCCCTGTCTTTGAGCCCTCCCCACCCCCGCGTCGCCTCTCTCTCTTCTTCCTCTTCCTCTTCGTCCCTTTCCCCGTTGCAGATTTCCAACTTGTGTCCTACCCCACAAAACCAAACCTTGGGCTTTTACCAAAAGCGTATGCAAATACTCCAAGAGGAGCTTTCCAGTCTCCAAAGTCACCCAGTAAATGCGGTTGGCAAAATTAATAATCAACAACAAAGACACTACCGCTATCTGACTCCTCGGTCAATCTCTACACAACTACATCTTTTCTCTGTATCCAGGGCCCTCCTGTACCAAGCTTGGTCGTTGCATCGCTTAGTCCGTAGCCCTTTACCACTCCAGACCCCCAAGTCATAACCCTGACTACATGTATACAACCACCGCACCGCCCGTGACGCTCACAACCTCTCCCACCGCGTAAGACTGCGTCTCCCCGGGGCCGCGGCCAGCATAGCAACCCATATACATGAGATGGCGAGGCCTGCCTAGTATACGGTTGGGATAGGTTACTGAGGCTATCCCTTCGTCTGCAATGGACACCTAACGCTAGTGAGTAGACTTAAGCCATTCAGGAATATTTTCATGAAAATCCCCTCAATTAGATCAACCCTGATTCCGCGAGCTTCTTTGGTGCGTAAAGTAACGCTCGTCACCCCTCCTCTTCTCTTCTGGTAGCGTTACATTCCCAATCACAGCTAGTTTTCTGAACATCACAACACCAGATCGGCGCCAAGAGGTGGTGAATTTCGGGTACAGACGATGGGATCAGTACAAAAGATATCTGCCGTACTAGAAGCAAGGGCAGGGTATAAACAGCAGCAGATATTACCGATCCGTCCCAGCCCAAGCACAATATCTAGAGTCTGTATCTCGGAATAGTGTGAGCCTCGACATCAACTTGGACGTACAATGTTGAGATCATGGGCTGTCACTCGGCTGTGCCTTCTGGCTGGAATGGGGCTCTGGTATAGGAGACACGGAGAGCAGCTGCTTCTGCTTGCTGGGTAATACTTTTCAGCGGTGGGAAGAAGTGCTTGGGCCAACTAGAGGGCGATTGATATGTAGAGTGCTTTTGAGGCCGTGATTGGGATTGAATCTGCCTGTCGCTACCGTAACTACAGTACCAAAAAAGCGGGTGGATCCAGTACCGCACCTAGCAGAAGACCGCAAAACTACGGTATTGCTACGGTATAATATTTAGAATTCCGATTTAATTCGGAAGTTTTAAGCAATTCCGTATTGATACAGTACGTATTACATCCCCTTTTTTGGTACTGTACATGCGGTGATGACAGAAAGAACACAGGAAAGTAGAATGATTGAGATTAAAAAAGAATAACAAAAGAAATATACAATGTAAACAAACCATTACCGCTTCTACATCCAATAGGCATCATAGCCCAACGAGTGAGCCATCAATATTTACATATACAGAAAAGCGACCCACGGGGCCCCAGCAGAACCACCCCACTCATGCACTATTTTTTATTCCCCGCCTTCCCCATATCCCCGGGTACCTCCACCGGGCGTGGCACATCCGCCATCAACTCGGGCACGGGCTCCGGCGCCACCCCGCCGTCCATCTCTGCAATCGGCCTCCCATCCGGCCCCACCATTGCATAGTTTGGCGGCGCAGTCCTTGTCTCATCCTTCTTGGGATTCCTGCCACGACACAGGAAAAACAGCAGCGCACCGATCGCCAGCGTCCCTGCAAGACCGCCGACTGCAGCGCCAACAATCGTGCCCGTGCTCACGCCCCCGCCGGACGAATTCGCAGGCGCAGATGTACTCGTCGAGGTGGCCGCACTCGTGTCGGCGCTTGTCGCGCTCCCACTCGTGCTCGTCGGCAGCAGCGTCGCGCTCGTCGTCGCCATGCTCGTCAGGTTGTATAAGCACTCGCCCGACCACCAGGTGTCATATGTCTGGGCGTCGGTCGTCGTGCAGTTCCCCCCGCACGACGGCTGGCCGAGCGAGCAGACGCAGTTCTTTGTGAGGTCGTTGACGCATTCCTTATTCGCGGTAGTGAAGCAGGCCTGGGCGCAGGTGGGGATTGCGGCCGTGTTGACGGCGGGGACGGACGGGCATTGGCCGGCGTACCAGGTCTCGGCGAGGGACCAGCAGGTGGTGGAGACGGGGGTGTCGGCGCTTGTGGCGCAGGAGAGGGGGTTGGGCTTGCCGCAGAAGCAGTCGGTGGAGGGGGGGTTGGTGGAGCAGGCGAGGGCGCGCCAGCGGCTGTGGAGGGGAGTTAGCAAGGTCGATGATTGGTTGTGGGGGGGGGGGTTGTTATGGATGGAGAGGGCTGAAGAGAGAGTGTGGAGGAGGAGAGATTGGACGAGTGATTAGAATTGATGCAAGGGGATGGCACCGGACAGACATACGTTAGACAGTGCGCCGCACATGCAGGGAAATTCGTAAAGTCCACCGTCGCCAGTGCAGTGGAGCTCTGCCTGGGGAGCAGAATGGCACGGGCGTAGTCACTGGCGGTGTTTGCAGCTTCTGCCGGGGCGGAGACCAGAGCAAGCAGCAGCACCAGACCAAGGCTACATGTAGGCTTCATCGTGGGGGCAGGACGGTGATGGTGGTGATGTTGATGAGTGGAGATGATGTTGGGGTGGACGAGACCAAGCTAGCTAGCTATACGACTAGTAGGGAAGAAGAAGAAGAAGGGGACGATGATGATGATGACGGTGGTGATGGTGGTGATGTTGGTGGTGTTGGCACTGGTGTTGGTGGAGATTATTCCTCTTCCTCGTTGTGTGTTGTGCTACAGTGCTAGCCGTGTATGTACTCTACAGTATTGTATGTACTCTACCCTACTCTACTCTACTCTACCAGGCACTAAGGCGTAGTCCTCGCTTCGTCACCTTCCCTTCCTTCCCCAGTCCCAGGTCAGTCCCAGTCAGTCCCTCCCAGGTCAGTCCCTCCCTTCCTTCCTCCCCAGTCTCCTCCTCCCTCCTCCTCCTCCTCGCTGCTGCTGACACTCTTGACGGCAGACTGAGAGTGACTGCGCTAGTCCCCTCTCGGACAGAATATTAGGCAGTGAGACAAGTGCCAAGACCTGTTAAGGCAGGTCCCGTGGGGGAGGTTATAACTGGATTTGCACCTCGCGCGTTGTTGCACTTGTGTCTAATAATGGTATGTATGCATACACACATCCACATACGATACGATACGTTATGATGCAGCACGATATGTACGGCACTCCAGTAGAGTAGAGTGGGTACACCACTACAACAGAGTAGATTACTTACCTACAGTCTGTATTTAACCTTGCAACCCCTGTCCGTTCTCCCCCCCACCCTCAACTGATCGCCAGGACAAACTCCCACTTTGCACGAAGAAGAGGAAGAAGAAGAAGAAGAAGAAGAAGAAGAACGCTGTACCATGGCTACTGAGATACATGTATTTACCTGGTTTCCCACAACCCCAAGGTGTTTCGTCTGATTGCTGGCATCTTCGGATGTAGATATCCGACAAAGACAACGAACGCGAACGGACCCTTGCCTCGTCAAACAATTCCCGATCCAGCCGTTGCTGTCGCACCGTCGCACGAAAGGTGTCTGTACTACTGCAACCATTCTCTTCCCTACCTCTCTACTCTACTTACATACATGCATGTACCTACCTACTCTACTCTACTCTACTCTACTCTACTCACTCATGACTGGTATTGCTCGCAACACCAATCGGATGCGGGTCGTGTGTGATTCCGCAGCGTGGCTGCCTCGGTGCATTGTTTTCCCTAGACGGGCCATCTGGGAAACGCTTCTGGAGGGCAAGGCTGTCCGTAGGGCAGATTGGGGAGAATACAACTCTGTCGTTCGCGGAAAAGCCTACAATCTTTGCCCTCGATCAACAACCCTGTTCAGAATGACGGTGCTTGATCGGGTCCAGCACGCACCGACAGGGTTGCACAGTACCTACGACATGCCTCCAGTGCAATTCGAGACTCAGGGGTAGAGCACCTATGTAGAGTATGTAGTAACAGAATTGACATTGCACCTGTCTCGCGGTCTCCCTTTTCTCGCTCTCCCTGGAGATGGCGTGACGGGAGAGCGCCTCCACCTTGGCGTCGACAGATACGGCCATCAGACGGAATGGGCCGGTGTATTATTACATACTGAGAAACACATGCATCGCGAGATGAGGTTTGTGGCTACTCTCGCTGCCAGTTGCGTTGAACATGGATTATTAACTGCCCTCTCCCCCCGCCCCCGCATAGCGACGGACTATATAGAGTGCTTAGCCTACAGCCTGAACCGAGAGAAACCCTGCGAGTCGTCGGAGTGGGCCCCTGTCGCGTCTTATCTTGACTTCAGCCCTTGCCAAGCTTAAATTCACTCCATGTCACCTCGACGCCCGCTCTCCCTCTAAAACTCCATTTACATGATTCATGCCACCGACCAGACGAGCAGCAGCGTAAAAGGTGAAAGAAAAAACAAAAAAGAATAAATAAACATGTCGGAAAAGAAAAGTGGACTAGAAAATATATTATATGCGGCTGAAATAAAATGTTGCCGTGACTATCGAGCTGGCGCATCATTTCCCGGGAGCTCATGGGCAATGCTTGTCGGTGATGTGCTCTCCCCGTGCACTTCCTGCGCTTCTTGCAAATCAGGGAATACCGGTGCTGTGTAGGTCGGAGCTGGCGACTTTGATCCGTAATTCGGGGGAGCTGTTGAGTAGACAGAGTCCCTGTGGTGGTATGCTCCGGCAATGCTAGGATCATATGGCCCCGCATCACGAACCACGTTATCCATGGGCGGCTGCGGGGGTGCTGCCGCCGCTGCGGCCGCGGCCGCCTTCTTTTTATTGCGGCGTCTCATGAGGAGGAAACCGCCGAGGAGGAGTACACCCGCTGCCACGCCTCCTACTGTTCCGCCAACGATTGCAGCGATGGGCGTTTTCTTGTTGTCGGGGGAAGCCGTATCATCTGTGGCGGAGGTGGTAGTGTTCTTCGTGTCATAAATATAGACCTGGTTCCATGCGGTATCGTTCACAAAGGTGGACTTGACTGTTGATCCCCCAGAAGGGCTGTAAAGAATTCGGAGATTAGCAAGAGCAGCGCAAGGAATGATGTATCGGGGGGGGGGCAATTACTCTCCGCCAATATCATTCAGGACGAATTCTGGGACCTGGTATGGAGTGGTATCATCCACACCAAACTGTTCCGTGACATTTCCAGTATTCAGATCGACAATTTGAAGCAGCTGCACACAGGTAGTGGTGGCATATCCCGCGCTGATAAGCATCCGATGGTTTCCGAGCAGATTGCAGCTTGGATTGCTGCGCGGGGCGGGGATGAGTGGGCCTTTAGTCCACACGAACTGAGGGACGCTCAGAACCCAGTAGTTGTCGATGAGAGGAGCATAATCTTGGTCTTGTGGGCGCGAACCGCCGTACACATGGATCTGATGGTTTTGTAACGATAAGTATCGCTACTTGCGAGGGCGGTTGTGAAGGGGGGGGGCATACCTGGTGACTGGAGCCATCACTTGCGGATGTGACTACTGCGCAATTGAAGTTTCGGTCTGGAGGGGTTCTTCCTGTGGTGGGCTGGAGATACCATTTATTTTCTGCAATGTCGTACACATGGATCTCGTCCAGCGAAATCTGGTTGAGATTAATAAGTGATTAGCGTCATCATCAGGCACTTGGCTGTCTGCATGCAACTTACGGGCGTGGACAAGTCTGATCGTTCCGTTCCTCCAACCATGACAAGCATTCCCTTTTTCCCTGCTGGAACGAAGCTTGCAGACGACCACATTTTGGGCGGCGCCTCATACCTCGTAGCATCTCCGCTGGTAAAGTTATACGCAAAGAGTTCATTAGGATGATCCTTATCTGTCGAGGGCATTGGACCGGAAACATATGTCACCCCCAACTGGGGAACATTTGCAACTGCTCGTGAAAGAGGAATTGCCTGTTCGGGGAGCGTAGATGGCCAATCGATGACGCCCATTCCCCATGTATCGGGATCGAAAGCTACAATGTTCGAACCAATACCGGGAACATTGAATTTCTCGCGGTAATAACCATGGAAGAAGCTGTAACCACGAAGCTGTATCAGTATACCATGGCACTTGTGGATTTTTTGTTCCTGCACCCTGGAACTGCAACTTACATTTTTGAGCCATCCCCGCCCAAGAAGTAATCCTCATAGGCGAAATGGGGAGAGACTTTCCACTCAATCTCATACTGATCGATCTTGAACGCAGTGTTTAGGGGTATTCTACCAATGAGGATTTCGATGTAGAACATGGGGTTGCTGCTATTCGAGATGTCATTGATGTTGGTGAAGAGGTAAATATCTGTATCGGTGATGATAGCTACATACACATCCTATTAGTATGCGTCCTCGGAATGTCTCTTTCCTTCTTCTTTCTTTCTTCCTTTCTTTCTCCTTCTTGATGTAAAGATACTTACTTGCTGCAGTGATGTTCAACTGTAGATCCAAACAGCCGCGATCGTCCCTCGACTGGCCGCTGAGGTAGTCTTGGGCGACGGCAGATTGACTGGTGGCGGTCCGAAAAAGTGCAAAGAGGGCCAAGGCCGTCGTCGTGAGTGATGAAGCCATCATCATCGTGTTAGAGTTTAGATGGTCTAAACAATCCCTCAATCAATCTGGTCCAGAGTGTGTGATGATGTTGAAGAGGTCTTTACAGACCAGGTGAAGATAAAGGTGGTCAGTGGCGGATAACCTCAGAGGACTGGGCACGGCTCGTAGCGTGCAGTGGAGGGGGTAGAGTACTATACCTGCCTAGGGTACTCTACATACAAAGGCACTGCAGCTGACGGTGTACCGGGCGTGCACGTTAAATACCGAGACACCCTGAATTTTGTATGGAGATTTCCCATAGCAACCAAAAATTAGCCAACGAAAATCGGTCTTGGCACCGAAATTTGTATGGGGGAAAAAAGTCACGAGACGTTTTATTTATATTCGCTTAAAAATACAAATTCCCCCCTAAAAATACAAAAAAATAACCAATAGGTAGCGCTTTATCAGATCTCTATCTGCGCATCGATTTAGGGTTATTGAAGAAGTTTTGACGAAGGGTGAAAAAAACAAGCGTGGGAAAGAGGTTTAGGAGGATGCGTTGCGAAAGCTGAGGGGCAGAGTACCCAAATACCTACTTGGCTGCCAAGCGGCAAGAAATTACCCAAAATGGGGTTCTCAGTACTTACCCTTAACGCCCGGTACTCTACAGAAATCACTAGCAGCCAGCCCCCTTTGTGTCCCGTACGATCTGTAACTTAGAGCACATCCACAACGGGGGTAACCGTCAAACCTGTTTTTCCTTTCTTTTTCCGCCTTTACGGGGACATTCTATCCGTATGGTGGCATGTATGTAGTGAACTTATTTATACAAGTCTGCATATCACTTGATTGCCAACGTGGTTTTCTATCGGATATCCACCAACCATGCTTTGCTTACTGGGTTTGATTCAACAGTGCGCCAGTGCCCAAAGTTTAGGGTCTCGATTCTCTCGGGGGGGGGGAGGGGGGGGATGTGGGGAAAGTACGGTACGTACTGTAGTTGCACACATGTATTTACACACTACTCTACTTGTATGTAGTTACTCTACACCAGTGCATGCTCTCCTCAGGAGTTGATGCTGTATTTAACACCATCAAATACATACATGTATTTCAGAAAACTCGGACGAATGCCTACTGCCCGAAATCAAGCGGCACGTACTCTAGGTACCCTACGCATGGGAAGAAATGTTGTAGGTACATACATACATGTAGTACCATTAGGACTGCCCACGACAGGGTTCATGTGCCTGTGTAACTGATCTCTACCCACTTAATCAAACCCAGCCCCGTTCCAAATGCTGTGTTACTCAAGGGCGTGTGGTGATTGGTTGCATGTCTTGCAGGGGTGGGGGTGTTACCTATATTTACCTGCATACACACACACACAGTCCCTAGAGTAGACTTCGTACCTCCACGCACCGGGTCTTTGGTGAATCCTTTTACCCTCGAAAGTGAGTCGAAACCGTGTAGGTACATACATACATGCATACTCTGCTTTAACTGAATAACCAATCCTTTAACTGAATAACCGAAAGCTTACACAGTTAACGAACGCACTATAACTCAGCGAAAACATGTTTTTCTGGAATTGCAACTAGAGTAGAGTACCAAGGAGGGGCGCTAATGCTATAGCGCTAGCACTCTTTCGATCTCACACTCACATTATCCATATATGTACATGTATGTATGTATTTCTTTCTCTCCCTCGTTCTTCTTCGCTCCTCCACTCTCTCATTGTCAACACATCCCCCCTGTCACAGGAAGGATCTTCTCCAGAGCCAACAACGGCGTGATTGTTGATAGGAACTGATCTTGAAATGTTGACGCCGACAATGATGAAAACCGTCCCGCTGCTTGGAAGCTTGATACTTTCGACGCTCTCATCCACTTCCTTGGCCCATGGCTTAATTAGCAAACGTCAGGAGCTGGCGGGCGATATCTGTCGCTTGTGGGATCATCGATGTAAGTACACACGGGCTTAATTATATCCACATATTTCCTGCTAACGGTCGTCAGCTGTGATGATTGATGATTGGATTTATGTTGATGTCAGTCTCGCAACGTGGACAGACGATAGGCTGTTAAATTATATGCATTTGAGTAAGTGTATCTCCGCTAGAAACATTTTTCTGGGTGTTTTTATTTGAGCCTGCAGACCAACCTTCGGGTGGAGCGCCTGTTGTTTTTGGAGGAGTATGGGATCGGATTTGGGCCGAGCTTGTGGTCATTCTCGAGACATTGCTAATTATGCGCAGTGAACCCCTTTGGTATCGATCTCAAACAAAAATTCAATACCATGGAGCTTGGGGGGCAACACGACGTATATACCGAGGTCGCGGTAAACCAAGATTTACCCCCCACAACTAAAGGCGCGGTCTGGGCGGATAAGGATCAGAACATCTACAAGTAAGTAATGATACGCGCCACAAGGTGTTGTTGCGTTTCCCCCCGCTGACACGAGGATACAGGTATGCAGGTTATTACCCATTGAAGGCGTTCTGGGGCAATTCTTCGCTATATGATCCGCGCGGCTCGGAAGTCTGGAAACTTGATAAGAAAATTGCGAACTGGACTCAGGAACCCGCACCGACGGGGGGTGCTGATGTTTCTGCGAGCAGGAATGCAGCCACCGCTTATATCCCTGAATTGGGCCTAGGATTCGCCGCCGGTGGGCACTTGAGCAATGGGACAGATAAAAAGTTTGCCTCCTGGAGTGATGGGCATTCGTTCATGTTGGACTCGATGGTGACATACAACATGGCAAACAACTCGTGGACAAACCAGACTACGGGGATGACTCCCTTCACTTTGAGCGCTCTTGTACATGTACCCATTGGTGAAAATGGAATACTTATTTCCATGGGTGGTATTGACAATCCTGGTGGATACTATGATCCGACTAATGCTAATATAAAAGCGGTAAGCCGAATGATTCCCTTTGCCAGAATAGTTATATAAGGTACATGGACTAATTTTGCCTTTCTATATAGAGAGATTTTGACAATGTGAACATTTACGATGTCGAAAGAGGCTTGTGGTCAGTTCAAAGAACAACTGGGGATACACCGCGAAACAGGCTTTCTTTTTGTGCCATTGTGGCAGTTGCTGCGGATAATTCGTCCTACAACGTAATCATTCATGGTGGAACCTCCAATGATGATTACCTTAGTTTCTCAGACACATATATCCTTTCTCTGCCATCTTTCCAATGGATCAAAATCGATGCCGGCGAAACAAGTATGGAACGCGCAGACCATACCTGCCATTTGTCAAAAAACAAAATGATAGTAATAGGAGGGAGGGGTGTGGATCAAGGCGGCGCCACAGTTGACCCGCCCGGGAAGAACGGAGGCTGCGAGCCCACTAGCTTTATCAATATTTTTGACGTAAATACTTTGAAGTGGGAGACAGATTGGGACCTGGGCGCAAGAGAGGAATTCAAGGTTCCAGCTCCCGTCCTCGAGGTGATTGGCGGAGAGTAAGTTCTATTCATGCATTCCAGGTAGTCGGATTGCTGCTAATATATTTGGCTTCCATAGCGGAAATGGATGTGCTAGTGCACAAGAGCCAGAGGCTGGCTGGACATCTGCGCGTATGCGATCATTATTCAGTAATTACACAGCCGCGTCTGATTGTTCTGCACGCCAATCAAGTGGTACAAGGACCTCCACCAGCAGTGGTACTTCCACCAGCAGTGGGACCTCAGCTAGTAGTACAGATCAGGGCTCAAGCAGCAGCATGACTAGTGCAAAGGATTCGTTGATATATCTTGGGCTCCTGTCCCTGATTGCATTTCTACCGTTCATCTGATGCACATATAAATCCATTCCTCTTCTCATGTTTCCTAGCACAAACACATTTATAATGCACATGTATATATACACAAGGCTCTTATATAAGGGTTGTTTGTATTCTCTCTTCTTTCCCGCGATAAGCCATCCATAATTCATATTGGACCAATAAACAACCATTATGTGCTGTGCCTGCCAAGTTCTAGGATCAGTTGATGGTCCGGAGTTGGGGTGGTGAGGAGGGATCGGTCCCGAAAACCGCCTCGTCGAGACAATAAACTGAAATTATACTACAGCAAAAGGTATATCGCAAGGCGCAACTCGTTTAACGCGAAAAGCGTATATGGGGACAGACCAGACATGACGTTGCCCGACACATGTATAAATATAGCGCGGGAATCAATCTGGGCATCGGCTCATAGTAGCGTGCACACGGCTACCAAGATATTAAACAAGACTTTGACTGAGACTGCGGGTCTCCATGGTCTGATAAGCGTTTGACTATACAGATCTGATTAGCAGCTCACCTGATCAGTACAAAAGCTGCCAGATCCGTGCCTTTTTGACTCGGCATCCGCCCTATTATCAGCTCTACATGATGCTACGTATACCCGAGACCCCCGAACGGAAGGGGAAAAAAAAAGAAAGATGCGTGATCGATCGATCGTACATATACAGCGAGAGGTAAAATTATTGTAGAAACAGGGGTCTAAAAACAGGGTTTGTATGGCTGGTCAAGCCAATAGGGTTCCCCCCATGTTTCTACAATAATCTTACCACAAGCTGTATGTATGTAGAGTACGTAGAGTATATGTGTAACATACAGATGGACAGCCCGAGTGTCTCGGGTGCTCGGTAGGAAACAGCAAGATCTACGTTACATACATGTACCGTCGTTCACGGGGGTTCTGGCGGATGCTGGGTGTTGGCCAGTACTCTACCCGCCAATACCCCGTGAATGGCAGTACTCTTATTGGTGTAATAGGATCACCGCCCCAAGTGGTATAGTGAGTACAACCTTATTCCAACAACATGATCATGTGATCGATCGAAGTATGTCTCTGGGAGCTTCGGCTGAGTGTGATCATGAGGCTGCAACGGTCGTCGAGATTCCGTTGGTGCAAGAGCCTTTCGGAGAGATTTTGTTTTGGGTGTTGTGACATCATCTACTCCACGTACGTATGGCCGTTGTAACGTTGATGCTTTCGAGTCGTACTACAGAAGTGGGCGATATTGGCTGCTTATTCATAGATTATCACTCGGCCTATTACCTAGCTCTCGAGGCTGGCTTGGCACTAGTGGATCCTGATATGACAAGCACATGATTATATTGCTGAGGCTCCAACTCTAGCCACCAGCGCTGGGCAAGTCTGAGGCATAGGGAATATTCAGAGGTTCACAATTTTGACACCTGGTCCACTAGCACTAGGACTTTTTTCAGATATCCCACAAGACTTATGTAAATTGTGCTATCCAACCAACACACGTGCATGTCGCTACTCCTTGAATTCTGAATCGTTATCTCTCGTGCCCAGCCCCCAGAAGAAGAAATTTCAGTTAAAAAGAACAGAAAGAAAAAAGAAAAAGAAAAAAGACAGCTATGAAATCCAGATACCCTCCCCCCCCCGCCCCACGAATTCCTTTTTGCCCTCATCTCTTTTCCATATCTCTAGAGCATCTTGTAGGCCCCTAGCCGGTTGAACACTGACGCTGATTTCCGCTGGTCGTGGGTGTTCATGTGCAGATCCTTCCATGCTGAGTGGGTTGTGATGCCACACAGGTCGCATTTCCACGCCTCGCTTCTATGAGACTCCGTGGTTCGCAAAACCTCTTCCTGACAGATCCCGCACCACACCGTCCTCATGTCCGGCTCCATCTTGAGCACCTCCACAACTAAATCGCCATCGACCTTGGTCACTACCATTTCGGTGGCTATGTTTCTTGGGGAAAGCTTACCGGCAACTCCTGGCTTGGGGAGTGATACCTTAACCTTGGGAGATGTCGGCACAGCAGGAGCGGCATTGTCATTCTGCTTCTGCGCATTGGCAAGCTCGTTGGTTCTGTGTTTCTTGCCATATCTATGGTTCTGGTACTCGGGCAGGGGCATATTCATGTTGCAGAGCTCGCAGCGATAATTGGGGATCTGCGCTGGTGGCGGGGCCGGAAGAGCGCCGTTACTGCTCGCACCCGAGTACTGGGAGGCAGGTGCTCCTTGAGACGTGCTGGCGACGGCTTCACCGTGCCTGATTCCACCGATATGGGTCTCCCGATTATTGATATGCATGCTAATCCCGCATGGCTTGCAATGGAAAATGTCTACCTGGTACTCCGTTTGGGGAAAGCTCGCGGCTCCATTCGGGCGTCCGGCTCCTGGGGTAGGATCCCAGCGGCGCGTGATTGGGCTTGAAGCCTGGCTGCTCATCGCCCTGGCCAAATTCGAGACGTTCAGCGGGGTGGGCGCCGTTTTGCTAGCCTCCACATTCTCCCTGTGCTTGCGACCAGCAGTGTGGTACGGCCAAGAGTTTACAGAAATCGTTCTCTGACATGGCTCGCAGCGAAGTGTGTCAGCATCACGCACCCACCCCGACCCCGACCCCCCCCGCGCGGCCGGCGCTCCGGCAGACTCTGGCGAATCAGGCCGTTCCATTGCTTTGGCGGCCTCGCGCTCTCGGTGCATGGCGCTCGCGAGATGGGCATCTCGAACATCAACGGTCATCGAGATCTTGCACAGGCCACAGGTAAAGTTCTTTGCAACACCAAAAGCGCCCATGAAACCTTTCGGGGATTCAGTCCTTGCCTGAACCACGACCAGGGGGTTGGTGGGTCTCGGTGGGGCGTTGCTTTTCCTTGCTGCGTGGGCGGCGGCGAATTCTTGCTGCTTGGCCTTGTGCTTCATACCAGCGAGATGGCTTGCCCGAGAGTCCGCGCCCATCGTCTTGTTGCAAAGCTCGCAATGGAAGCGCGGGACCTTCACAACAGCAGGAGGAGGTGGTGCAAGAAGAGGATGTGTAGGAAACGCAACTTTGGGCATTGGAGGTGCAGGAAGCGCAACTTTGGGCACTGGAGGTGCATCATAGCCCTGTGCTTTTGCATTTTCTCTGTGGTCCCTACTGGCCAAATGGGCGGGATATTGATTGACATGATATTCATCGTCGCAGATTGTGCACTCCCTGGTTTCTTCTGGGTGTTCATCCTGCTCGCTGATGGGGTACTCGGTGTCGCACAACTCACAGTAGAATGTGGGCACCTGGATGTGGATGGCGATGTCGGGGCTGAGCGGTTCTTGCGTTTTGTCGCCGGCCAGCCGCGAGAGGAACGACTGATAGCGTGGCTGAGACGGTGGTTGTGGTTGTGGTTGTGGTTTTGGTGGTTGTAGCTGTGGTTGTGGCTGTGGTTGTGGTGGTGATTGCGGTTGTGGCTGTTGCCTTTGGTGCTGCGCTGGGTACTGCGTGCCCGCTGCTGCTTGCCCCGAGTGCATGTACTTTGCGCCCGCCGATAGTTGCCCTGGGTAGCCCATGGCCGCCGAGGTTTGTGTTGGGTACGGCAAGGCAGGGGGAGGCGGGGCCTTGAGTGACTCTAGCCCACTGAACCCCAAAGGTTCAGCTTCGTTGGCCAGCGGCCGGTGGATTATCATGTCTTCTGCTTCCCAATATTCCTCTTCTTCCTCCTCCTCCTCCTCCTCCTCCTGCCCCCCCTTCTTCTCGTAGGCTGCGCTCCCTTCCGGCTGCTCTCCGCCACCTGCATTCCCATCCGGATCCCAATCATCGTGACCCTGCTCCTCCTTCTCCGGCTTGTAGACAGCACTCTCATCCTCCTCGTATGCCCCACCCGGCGGATGCTGCTCCCCCGGCTCCCAGTCGTCTGCTGCCAGAACCTGTTCTCCGTCCTGCGGCGTGTACACCGCCCGGTGCTCGATAAACTGCTCGGAGGCCGGGGTGTACTGGTACTCCCCGCTCTGCTTGAGCTTCAAGACATGCTTCTTCCCGGTGGTGTGCTCGGCGGTGTAGAAGATGTTTACCTGCTCGTCGCACAGCTCGCAATGCCACATTGGGGTGTTTGAATCGGACTCGGCCTTCCTTCTCGGCCCCCGTGGGCGTTTCTGCTTTGGCGGATGCTCGCTCGCGAGATGCTCGGTGCGGAAGAAGATGCTCATCTGCGTGTCACAGATGTCGCAGGTCCACTGCATGGACGACGGGTCCTGGTCCGGGATCTCTGGCCAGTCGAGGGGGATGCAGGCTGCCGAACCGTCCTTGGCCACATGCGCTTGCTCGTCCACGGCTTGCTCCCCCTCGTCCTCCTGGCCCTCCCCGTCGTCGTCCTCGTGCGGGCATAGGGCCCCCCCGGCTGCTGCGGTCTTTGTGGTTGTGTGGTTGTCGCCGTCCTGCTCTTTGTCGGTGGTGGTGGTGGTGGTGACCCCGCCGGGGAACCAGACCTTTTCAAAGAGCTCCATGTTGTTTTGGGCGTAGACGTCGCTCTGGCGTTCGGGCTCGTTGCCGTAGATTGTGCAGTAGAGGTCGGAGGTGTGGTCGGCGTAGGATGCGGGAGAGGACATGATGGGCTGGTGAGAGTGAGAGTGGAGTGAGAGTGGAGTGAGAGTGGAGTGAGAGTGAGAGTTAGAGTGTGGATATGGATATGGATATGGATGTGTTAGTGTTGGTGTTTGAGGGTGTGGGCAAAGAGCCAAGAGCAGATCTAGAGGGTTGATATATTGCGGGAGGCAGCAAAGGACGACGAGACTACATAAACATTGACGTCGATAAGGCCTCCAACGTCAGGGTCAAGACGGTGGATGTGCAAGGGGAGAGAGGGGGTGGCCGAGGATGGATGTATTATCATCATCATCATCATCATTATTATTATTATCGTTATTGCTATAGCTATAGTACTGCATGTCTGTCTATCTGTGCTCGATCGCCCCGCATTCGCTGCAGCTGCAGTATGGCCATGGCCATGGTGGGATGCCTTAATCAACACGCACAGCCCGAGCACCCCGCTCTCGATCACCGCTGCGATACATATGCATACACACAATACAATCCAATCCAATCCACTGCATCTCCCAATACATGTAGGTACATACATACACACATACCACCCACAACATATTGTGCGACAGCTCTTCGTCGGTGATGTGTGAGCGTTGTGGCGCGTGGCGGTGGGTCAAGCCACACAGCACACCACGCAGCTGGACACAATCACAGAATATCACTCGGCGCCAGCCACCTGCTGCAGGACATGCAACTCGTGACAAGACAAAGGACAGTAATCAAAGAGAAGCCAACAGCGATTCATATTAAATCTTACCACAACTACATGTATCATCCCTAGCTTCTAAATCACTATAGCTTCGCTCCACATCCTGTTGGCGGGTCTCGTTGTTGAGGAATACGGGCTATTTGACCGTTGCGTCACTTTCCGGCACCCCCCCCCCGGGGTACATGTACGTATGTACAATTCCTCTCACTATCAATTCATCGCCACGCAAAAGACACCCACCGACACAAAATACGTGTGCACTGCCCGTCGACGTTGTTGAGTATGTTCAAGGCCAGTAAAGTGCAGAGATCCACCATGGTCAAGGAGCCGTGACAGCAGAGGTAAATGCATATGATGGCGCCGAGGGTTACAGTACCAAGAACACTGGTGATTTTGCCATGAATGCTGTTCAGTCTCGCGGACCTCTCCGATGCCGACATCCGAGCTCTCTGACCCGGATCGGTATCAGCCTCGGCCGGTGGTGCCTCATGGACCAGCCACTGGTATTGTACACACAGGATGTAGACCTCCACAGCCTGGTGAACTACTGTGCACCAGATACATACGCAATAAACCACCGGAGCAAGAACGATAACCACAAAGAACATTGCGAGCCTCCACACAAATACGCTTACTGCACTGCCTAGATATCTCCATGCCCTGCCGCCGCCAACATTCTGGTCTACCGTCATGAGGGTTTTCTGGTCTACCCTTTGCTTCATCTTGGCATTGACACCAACATCCTGCGTGAAACTCGGGTTCAGTTCCTGGCTCAACCCCCGGCCCACCCCACCATTGGAATGGATTCCCTGCCTGGCCTCCACGTGTAGATCATGGCTTTCTTCTGGAATTGCCCCTTCTTTACCCGGGGGGTCGTCGGCCGTAGCGCATAGATGGAATGGGACAGAATCCTCAATTTCCTGTTTGAGATCCGCTGCTCTGAATTTTTTGGTCTTTGCAAACAGGTCCGTAAGTTGCCTTTCTTCTAGATCCAACGGCTCTTTTTCCTGCTCTGACTTTGTTGAATTCGGCGGGCAAGGCAGATCAAGCTCGCTCGGAATCATGTTGTCTTGGATATAGTGCGTTCGAGCAAATGCCCAATCACTATAGGCCGCGTCCGGGTTTTGAGGAGTGCCTGCCCGATCCGCTGCGGCCTCGAAATCATGGAATGGGAAGTCTGCAGGGACTGGAACATGATCATCATCCTCGGGCTAGAGAGATATCAGTTACTGCTCCTGACCAAGCTAAGCAGGGAGCGAGCTTACACTGATCAATTCCTTTATTCGTGCCGCCCGGGCGAGCTCTGGCTGGCCACCCTCACGGAGGCATTTCATGACACCCTCCTCGATTCTATCAAAGAAGGGTCGGTTGTTCTTCAAGAGATTGTCCAGAAAACCTATCATCAGTTGTTCCAAGTACACCTCCAGGCCGATAGATCCGTCAAATAGAGTTGGGAGTAGCATCGTGCAGAGCTTGAACAAAACGTAGGCCACATTGTCATCAAGCTTGGATACCAGCCTCGCCGGTCGGAGCTGTAAGTCAGTGCCTACTGTCCTTTTGATCCTTTCAGTATACATCTTTTCCCACAGCCGGTAGGATATACATTGGGGATCATGCCCCCGGTGCAAGGTATGATAGACCACAAGTGATGTTTCCCAGAAGGTACCAGGCTCGGTAGACAGCGGGGGAAGGCGGAAGGGGGGAATCTTGCCCTTTGGCTCGAACCGCTGCAGGTTGAAATGAACATTTGGTCGGACGTCGGGATCCTCCGACAATTGCTTTGCGAGCGGTGCAAACTTGAGTTTTAGTTCATGGTCAAACTCCAGGTTTTTGGCAAACTCGTCCAAGGTCCTGAGAGCTGCGTCTTTTGAGTGAAACGTAAGTAGGCCCTTCTTCTTGATGTTGCCTAGGATCATTGCGTTAATGGTATGGGTGTCTTCTGATGAGAGTACAGATATCTGAATTTCAAACTCGTCATCGGGATGGGCGTCCGCGGATCCAGCATTTCCATAAAAGATATTCTCCGAAGAGAGTGGTTCGTTTTTGTACTTTACTTTTGCTGCTGGATGGGGCGCGTTCAGGAGCATAGACATGCTGCGCTGCTTCTCGCTCAACTGAAATACGTTGAAAAGATCAATAAAACCAGGTAGATGACGGGTATCTTTGAGGCCTGGATGACAGAGAACAAGAACGATTCTAGGAGATATAACATAAATCCGGTGGAGTGGGCCGGCTTCGTCCGTCCGTCCTTCGTAAAGCCCGAACGAGTTATCTGACATTAGAAACTCCTCACCGGGGGCAGCCTCCCAGATCACCAGGAACATCTGCATATTGTTATAGTACGGGAGTGATTTCCACTCTTCGAGCTTTGGGTCAACTGTAGCAGCTTCAGCCATAGCCTGAAAGACAGGAATCATGTTTTTCCCTAGTGAAGCGAAATCGGGTCCAAGTTTATCGAATATATCCCCCACAAATTTCCTTTCAGCCTCTCTACCTTCGTTCATAAGGACATCATGCTCCTTCCGGAGGTAGTGCTGAAGAACATGGAGCCATATGTGCTTCTCCTTCGGGCAACTCGAAAGCCCGTATTTTTCACAATAATCCTTGATCCAATCCTGCAAATGCACATTGTCGGGATGGTCTTTGTTGTAGTACGTTTCCCCTATAGAGAGCTGGTGATAATACATGACAAACATGAACTTGCGCAAGTCCTGCAAATACCTTCGCTTCTGCATTATGCACACTGGTGGTGGTGGGACCGCGCCTGCGCTCGTGTTTTTGTCGCGGTTGTTGACCGCATTCCTTATTTCCTGGAAGCATCTGCTTGCCTTGCTCTCAAGTTGACCGAGTTCCGTCTCGAGTTTGTAGGTAACGCTACCTGGGCCGCTATCGGGGTCCTTAAACAAACCTTCTTTCGCATACGCCTGGCTGACGAGGAGACGAGTAAGTGTTTCCTTGCCCAGATCGAAGCAGTTGATTTCTGGATCGTCCGAACGGCGCGGTCTATATAATAGTCTATATTGTATAATGTAAGCCCTAATCTAGGAACAAGAAAGAAGCTCTCCTTCAAACATGGAATAGTTTCTCACCCCTCCTGCCACGCAAAGTTCTTTAATATCCACCGTGGCACGAAATGGCAGTTGGGGATCTTTGAGGCTTCTACTTTATTCATGGGATTGCCAGCCGTGGGGGTGCTGCTGCCCCGCCCTCCCCCACCCCTGACTGGTGCGGCAGTGTCACCACCGGTATCCGTGGTATTGGTGGGGGGTGGCGTAGCCGCAGGTTTGGCATTACGTCTGGGACGGTTTTTGTTTTTCTTTCCTTTCCCCATTGATGCTTGATAGATGTTGCGGTCTGTGTTAATTGAGCAGGGCGTAGGGAGGATGTAGTTCAGGCAACCAATATTATGCAATGTCCGCATTCGGACAAGTAATATTAAGTATGTAGAGTACATGTACTTAGTAATCAAACAATTGCAATTGTGGTCTATCCACGTGATCAACAATGTCACATATTGTATTATTTTCAACGCGTTATACATGTACAGCGAGAGGTAATAAGTGATGGAACGCCCTGAGATATGGTTATGCCTGCAAAGTACAGCGGCAGGGAATAAGTGATGGAACGGCTGAGAGTGATACCTGTTTTGAGTAAAACGCCACCAATATACGGTGTTTGCAGGTATAACCGTATCTCAGGGCGTTCCATCATTTATTACCTATCGCTATATGTATGGAGTATTATGATGATCATAATATACTACATGTAAAGTATATTTCGTCGTTATTAAAGCCTTTACGCTGGATCGTACTCAACTCGATAGTAGCATTCTCGATAATGGCATATACTCGACTGTAGCATATAGTTGGGCAATCCTAAACGAGTCGGTACGGGCAAAGTTGTTCTCGATACAAGCATATTCTCGATATTGACACACGAAAATCCGTTCCCGACCATATGCTACAATCGAGACTCTACTGTAGTAAGGGTTGGATCACCGGTTTCCCTTTGCGCAGGTGGGGTCGATAGAGCTTTGCCCGACGAAACATCGGAATACAAAAGACAGCCTCAAGAAATATCAAATCAGTGAAATTATTATTTCCGAGATTCGCGATGGGTAGGACTGTATATGCGCTTGAAAAAGAGACAGAACTTATATTTATCAGGCAGGAACTGGTCAAGCTATTAGCTGCTGAATTTAGCATCTTCTTTTCCGGATTTATGTGTCGCATCATTCGATTAGAGCTTGAATTTTGGCTTATCTTTGACTCTACGATACTCATAAACAATTCGATATTTGCTTCTGCCTCAGCAAGGGTAGACAGGCCTGATGATCCTCTTTCCAAAGTTACCAACGTCTTTGGCAGGGGGTGCTCTGCCGCCGCCTTGTCTTGCTTGATCCGATGCGCCGGTAGGATGTCAACATGCACGGGTGGCCAGTACCATGATTAAGCACAGGGATACCTATTAGGTTATGCCTATGCTATGTAACCACTTGAGCTATGTATCCGGTATAACGGTTTACGGCCAGGGAGATATAACCTGAGGGAATAACTTTGCCCCGCAGCGGTACGGCATGGATACGCGTAAGTCACGTATCTAGTCGTCGACTGATAGAAAATTGTGATCGCTCAGCCAATCTTGCACCCTTTGTTGTAAAAACAATCAATGCTCCTGTCGTGCATATAATACATTAGTTAACAGCAGGAGCATTAGTATCGTTCCCAGACTGGTTTGTGTTGCACTTCGTGCAGACCACAAATCGAACTAGTAAACACAGGCTGGGCACGAGACTACAGGAACATCGTTTTTTGCCCAGAATGGATCTTCGCGAGTGATATTCTGTGGAGCCTGGGTGTTTTTTTTTTTTTTGTTTACATCATTAATTGCATGCAGACTGTAGTCTATGGCAATGTGAAACCTGGATGGATATACTAGGAGATATCAATTTGTAGTGTACTAGCTTAGTTGAGTGTTTTACTGGCTTGTTTCTGATGTCTGATCAGCATAGATTTGCGGCACTATAATATCCCTCTTATCGAAACATGATAGACACACTGTTATATTCCAGTCGTTGGAACACCAAAATTTGATCATCTATCCGGCGATAGAACGCCCGCTATAGCTTACGGGAAGGCGTTCACTAAGGGCCTGTTCGGACAACCTTAAATTATTTCTTCGAATTATTGGACAGACTGGATTATAAGGTAGGGAAAATGATAATCATAATACTCATAATGTGTGGATAATCTGCATGTCCGGATGGCATTATTCTCTCAGGGTATCTGTGTTGTGTGATCATGAGATACCTAATTACCCCTGAAGGTGATTGTTTTCTTGGCAGATTATTGGGATAATCGGGAGTTCCGAATGTTGGATTATTCAATTGCACGAACAGCATAGATTGTTGTGGTGGTCCGAAAGTCGATAGTCCGTCAGATTGTCGCTAATAATCTAAATTGTTGGGTTGTACGAACGGGGCCTAAGTCATGTTTGATCACTCGCTAAACTGGGCCTGAAAACATATCGTAATCACAGGATATCACTCGACGAGATGATTTAAAGCCACAGGGACCAGGCATTGCTATACGGTCTGGTACCACTAAGAAACGATAACATGCTAAATTGAGACGAGCTGATGCGACAAAGACAGCCATAGCCACCGTGACCTTGTACCAAAAGCCCCGAGCCGACCTCCACCTCAAGCACCACTGCTCGGATCAACCCGATAATAGCAGTATATGCCAACGCCAAAGCATGATGGAGCAAAGAGTAAACGCCCGTTAATCCTATGAGGTGGGCGAGGGATAGGTTCTAACTTTGTCTAGTGGAAGAATTCAATACATAGGGCAGTTTCTTACGGACTGTAGTGGTTATATCCACTGACGGACTAGTAGATACTTATCAGGCTCTCTGATGCGTTTACATATTATGTATGTCAAATCCTCTTTACCGATGTTAGTGTTTTGCTTATTTAGGTAGGGGGTCCGGATTTTACGGACAATTTGAAGGTATCACGTGTTTCATGTGCCCTCAATAAACGTGGTATGGTTGGGGATGCCTTGACCTGGAGCGGTTTTGGGGGTCAACTTCAACCGTCAATGACGTTCCCCAACCACACCCTAATTTATCTTTCCCACTGCTATTCGATGGTTCCACTTCCTTCCTATAATGTGACAGAGCCAGATTGATTTTATCTTTTGTTGTGGTGGAGCTATTGATTTTCTAAAGGTTGGATTTTTGGTGGGGGCGCCAGCCAATGTCGCGCTCACAATTGCCCATTTGAGAGAGCTAAGTTACCTGATTGTGAAGGTCTCTATCTCTTTTTTGCGAAGAGTTCTTTGAGAGCGCCAAGATGATATGCTTGGCAACTTACCGGCAGTATGTATGTACAATGATTCGGACGACCCAATAACCTATGCTGTTCATGCAATTGAATAATGTAGAATTCGGAACTCTTGATTATTAATGATCTGCTAAGAAAACAATCACCTTCGGAGGAAATTATGCTATTTCAACGATATCCGGACATATAAATTATCCACTGATTATGAGTATTATGATTATCATTCTCGCTACCTGATAATCCAGTCTGCCCAATAATCCGAAGAAATGATCTAAGGTTGTCCGAACGGGCCCTAATAATTGTCCGATTCGGGAACTGATCGTCAGAAACCAATGTTGCGACACTCCGGGTCAAGGCGTCCCCAACCATACGGCCAAGCCAGGGAGGGTGATCGAAAAGATTAATTGGCACACATGTACTGTCATTCACGGGGTATGGGCGGGTACTGGGTGTTGGCGGACAAGCCTAAGAAGAGACAGCCAACACCCTGTGAATGACAGTACCTACAGTCTTTTAGACGAATACTGGCACTTGACGAACAAGGATTCCAAGTATGGAAACAAACAGTCAAGCAACCGCCAAGCTACGAGATCTCCGGTCTTTTTCATTTCTATTGGCCCAAAGTCCCCTGTTCGTCAAGTAGCAGTAACGTTTTCGACCCAGTACTGTGTCAGACCCAGAAGTGTGTCGCATGGCAACGGCACCAAAACCAGACACAAAGCCTGAACACCCCACAACACCATAATAGAGGATAATCCATCTGGAAACCATCCGAATCCGTGTGCGTTTGAGTGGAAGTCATTTGCTAAAAATCAGGCTGTAAGTATCTCAAGAGATGGTGGAGATAGCTTTGGCAACAGAAATCCCCATACAAATTCGTATGGGATTGACACTCTTCTAGGTCTGACACGGTACCCGGTCTAAAACGTTATTCGTCAAGAGATGGTAAAAGACTGTGCTTGGCATGCCGGAATTATAATATCGGTACCCCGGATCGTCAGGCATGTATTGGCTGGATGTTATGCCAAGGCTACAGCCTTCATCAGCCTTCATGCGGTGGTAGAACTCGCTGTGTTATACAGACAATTACTGGAGCTCACAGCATGTAATATCCCTAACAAAGATACCATGTTACCATCCCAATAAGTAGTGCTTCACCTCCGCCTGTGTATTGGTTTCCTTCTTAAATAAGAGACGTCCAATACATAAATTTTAACAACATCAATGCTCGGGGGGGGTCACGGTTGAAGATATACAAACCAAAGCGTGGATCGATAACGAATTCCGCGCACCTCGTTGGGATAGGTAGAGCGTAGTTAGGATATGTATTTATGATATGACTGGGGCGCTGGGCTAAGTAGCCTAGGCTTTTGAATACTTAGCCATCGAGACCTTTTGCCCTGTGATATATATCCCATTTATGATCTGTTGTATTTCATGAGCAACTACTTTCTTGACTTTGGTGAGCGGCACTTCTCTTTTCGTTTGTGATGGGAGTATCACTATACGGATGAGTCGGTGTACTGTATGGTAGATGATCAACCATGTGTGCAGCTGCGGCAATCTTGGCTGCAACAGTCTATAAAGCCGGCACAACAATGGCCAAATTCCGGTCACAGGATATCACTCGTTGACTAGGACGACCCGTACGCAGTCACAGCTGGTCCAGCAGATATTACAACACCAACAAGGACTCTTTCCACAGGCTGTTTCCCCAGAGGGTTTCCCCAGAGGGGCCCCACCTGCTGCAGGGACAGAAAGAGCAGTTGTGGATTTCCGATCATGACTAGATCTTGCTTCCACTTTGAGTATTTTTGCAAAAGATATACTTTTCATCAACCACTCCAAGATCAAGACATTGGATAGTCGCACTTGACCAGTTATTAAATTCCCATTCCTAAGTATACCTCTAATTAACATGTAGCGCGCAGATCGAGATCACCCCCGATACAACTCCACCATTAAAACGACGACAGCAAGTAGTTACAACTCCCCAAGAACAAATCAAAACACCACCGGCATATATTGCAATTACCAACACTCCCACAGAACCCCCTCTACACCCCACCCCGCATCATGCAGCACCACACACGAGACCAGCCGTTCACCTCAGCTGAAGCACCGCCGGGCGCCCTGTCCTCCAGCCCGTCTCCGGGATCATGGCCATGGGCGTACGAGCCGGTGCCGCGGGGGTTCGCATGGACACCCACCCCCAACCCCAGGCCGCCGACTTTGCCTGTGTGGCGCGCGGGCACGTGACGCGGCGGGCGGGCTGCTGCTGCGGGGACGTCTGCAGCTCTGGGCGTGCGGGGGGTTCTCTGAGCATGAGGCTAGTAGTCCTGAGCGTCACCAACTGCGGGATACCCGCGGCAGGGTGTGTGTTGTCTGCGCAGGGTAGACGCGGCTGTGGTTGGGCGCGGGCAGGCTGCGGGGTGCGGCGGATGGGGGTGCGGCTGGGGCTTGTGTCTGTGCGGCGGTTACAGCGGCGACGCTTCCGTGGCGGTGGTGGCGGTGATGGAGGTGGCGGTGACGGGGAAGTGGTGGGCGAGTAGGAACCACCGGGAAAGTGCGCCCAGTCGATGGGCGAGATGCCCGGGTTTGGGTCGGTGCAGGGGTCGAGGAGCTGGCCGTTGTTGGGGTGCCGGTTTGCGACGGGCCTGGGGAGGATGGGCAGCAGTGGCGAGGTGGGCGAGATGGTGTAGCTGAATGCGTAAGGGGACGGCGGGCGGGGTGGGGGGCCGGGTGCGGCGCGGATGGGCTCGGACATGGTGGGGTGTGCGGTGGGCGGTGTGCGGTGGGCGGTGTGCAGTGGGCGGTGGGCGGTACAGTGGGCGGTGGGCGGTGGGCGGTGGGCGAGGTTGGGGGAGACGGACAGAGAGAGCAGCAGACTGCGAGCAGAGCGCAGGAGGGTTAACAACGGGGCTTTTATAAACACTGTATACATGTATGTACATATATATCCGACGGCTCCTGTGTGGGTCTGCATACAATAAATGAGTTAAACAGCTCCTGTGTGCATGTGGGGGCGCACTCGTTCGACATGCGCAGTGCGCAACAGCTGCGGTATAGACATATATACATATATATATGAGGCCAACCGGGGAAAGAACCGGTTCCCCAGCTGCCCTGGCTTACTTGCCACGATGCTGCTGGCTGCGATCAAGGCCCGGCAGCTGTCTGGCTGGCTGGCTGACTGACTCGCAAATTAAAGGAAGTCCTGCAGCATTTCCCCGACACCGGACCGGACCAGGTTCCCGGGAGCTTGGAGGGTGAGATCGCGGCTATATTCGAGCATTCAAGCAGCACGGATTAATAATCTCCGGATCGCCGCGAGAGTCTCGGAGAAACTGTGGATACTCCCCGAGACTAAACCGAGGCTGCGGATAAACTGCCGTGGTTCGATGGCAAGTCTGTAGGAGGTCCATGTCTGAGGCACTCCCTCCTTGCCCCCCCCCCCCGCGCCCCCCACGCTCATCCTATGTGAATCTGTGATGATCGAGGTTTCGCTTCTGTTCACAGTGATCGTCATATGCGCGACATGCCTGCGATATCCATCCCGACCGGCCCCGCGCACACACGTGCACCGCTCTCAGTTCTCTGGACCAACCACTGTGATGGCCGCCGCTCGGTGTGTCTAGACCTGAACCACTTTCTAATCTGTACGACAGTGCTCAAAGGGCGTGCTCGTTTATCCGATGAATTATCAATCAACCCCCCCTTTATCCGTCTACAGCCGGGTCACAGGATATCACTCGGTCTGCCTTTGATATTGCCGGAAAGACACATGCATGTATGTACAGGTTTCCGTCTACCAATTAGGATAACGAGTATATACTCTTGTCCGGGCATACCCACCACAGAGTGCGCTTACAGGTGTTAGGGCATGGGCTCTTGCGGTCTCGTCACGAGAATTTCCACCTGCGAGGGTTTGTGGTGTTTGTGCAGTATACAACCTGCTTGATTCTTTTACTATATCCAAAGTAGACCCTTAAATCAGGGAGACCGCCATAGGTAGGAGAAGAGGGGGGGGACTGTGGTGCGTGCGAGTGACAGTTTGTGACCGCACCCGCTGGGGCTTGAAGGCCAACCCCGGGCCATGGGCCTATAGGAATTGTTGGTGGGGAGGTAATGCCAAGACGCCAAGACGATGGAAAGGCATCGGAAAGTGAGGTCCTGGTCTCCGGAATCAAAATGTTCTTGAAGGATCACCGATTTACGACATCTGATATCTATCAGCATTTCATCATAGTGGAGTTTGGTAAAAGCGCAAAGCTTGGTGCCCCACGTCAGGCTGGAATAATATTGTGCCCCCAGTCTTAAAGGTACATACCGGTAACATGAGGAAATCTCCAACATACTTTTCAGCCACAATGGAATGAAAAGTCCTTGCAGCGGTGGGTAATAGGTCATCGGATGACGTAGCCACAATTTTAGCGTTCCGTCTGATAACGTATTGCAGTAAACTCTTGTTACCTTTAAGACTGGGGGGCGCCGTATATATGATAATAGGTTCCAGGAAGCTGTCGGGAAACCACCTTTAGATTCCGGGGATTCGATCAGTTGGACGAGTTGCACCAGGCTGGTATTTGGTTGCGCCATCTTTCGCCGAACGTCTTGGCATAGCAACCCAAAATAAACACTAGGTCACTGGGTACTCAGCTTGTTGAATTTAAGTCTGCCCCGCTTAATTCATATAAATTGATTGTAGGTACAATTACTACATGCAGGCAAAGCCTATGCCTTGAAGTAGGTCTGCCCCGCATTAGTCATGGCAGAGCATTGATGAGATATAGATGAACTTTTTGGATTGCCCGGCCGGGAAGACATTATGAGGTTATAGCCTTTCCCCACGGCCTTACAAACCTCATCACACCGCCCAGCGTGATGTTCCTCCTAGTATTTTACGGTTTCAGTGTGTTGAAGATGCCTGGATCTAGCTAGACAACGGTTCTTGATGCAATGGGACTATTATGGAGAGCATCAACTATCAGCGCTCTTGGGATCGTCCTACAAAGACCCCAGAAATGTCTCCGACCCTGCAGCTACGTCTTTATCCCACGCTGAACGGTCTACTTGTACCTTGTTATGCTTTCAGGCGTTGTAGTACGGGGAAGAACAATCTCTAATGTACTGGTGACGTCATATTTTCTACGTCTTCCGACTTGATCTAAAGGTAAAGACGTCTAGACGTTCTGGTAATCTGTATATGCCCATGGGGTGTCTATCGCTGTCCGTCAGCACTGATATACCGGCGATAATGCGGTCCACAAGCTGACAAGTTGGCTCAACTCAGCCAACGCTCAACGAACAGGTGCCCTGCTCAAGAGCCGAGTATCGCTCGAGTTGAGAAAAATTGAGCTTTATTGCTGTTATTGTACTCCACCACGGCGGGAAATGCATCAATGGATGCATTGCCCACGTACCTCGTCTTGAATTTCAATAGCTATAAATAAATGCAATGGACAGCCATTCCCCGGACAATAGGACTCTACATACCAAGGAGTTGGCACGCGGACCTATAGCCGGTATAAAGCTGCTATCCGCTCAAAGGCGTCTTTCGTATGGAGTACATAGGTTATAGCCATCATCACAATCACAGACAAAGATTGTACTAGCGTTTGCTATACACAGAAGCTCCCACTCAGAATCCGTCCTCCAGCAGAGACATCGCATCCCTCCTTAACTGAACCAAATACCCAAGATAAGTCTTCAGGTTCTCTCCCCGCATCAGATCCAATCCCCTATTCTGGCCCCACACATTCAAGCAGGACTTCAAAAAGGCCACATAGTTTCTGCCCATTGACCGGCAGACCCTCGTGATTGCCTTCTCCATTTCAAGGTCGGTGGCCACCGCCGACACCCCTTGTATATCATCCACAGACAGATCCCCGAGCTGCAGAAGGAGGTACCCTAGCCGGTAGACATCGCGGTTGCGGTCGCCGATGTCGCTGTCACCTGGCCGCAGTGCCAGATATGGCGTCCACAGCCCGACCTCGGTGTTCTCGCGCTCTTGCGCCGTGAAGTAGTAGATCGTCCCGATGCCCCAGTCCCGTATCCACGAGGAGCAGTACAGATGGAGTAGCGAGTGCGCAAGCGATATTGTCATAAGCAAGCGATCGTATATGCTCAACTCACGGTGGCGTGTTGTGATGACCTGCCGGAGCGAGATGTAACCGCCACTAGTGCTACCGCCACCTCCGAGCTTGTGCGGTAAGGATGGTTCCAGCCATAGACGGAAGCCACCCGCACCCGCACCCGCACCCGCACCACCACCACCACCACCACCACCACCACCACCACCACCACCGCCACCGCCACCATCACTCCCAGCGGGGTCGTGCACATACCGCTCGTAGCCAGTGACCCCCTGCGCCATCTCCGTACAGATCTTACCGTGCCCGGCGCTTTCACCGGGCGGAGAGGTAGCCTCTGTACCTCCGCCGCCGCTGTCCGGCCGGAAGCACACCAGGGTTGGTCCCGGTCTCATGGAATCTCCGCTACCATGGGTAAATAGGAACGAAAACTGGGCAGGAATATCATCAGAAGCAGGCGTCTGAAGCTGCTTTGACTTCCCCTTCGGATCAACAGGTCGCTCAGGTGCGCGGCCGATCTGCCCGTCCAGGCATAGGTGTACGGTGTGACACTGGCATACCAGGGCGTTTGAAATGGCCCGGTGAAGACGTACGCTCGTCGCATGGACAAATTCGGTACGGCGGCGCGTCGTTTCCACCGTGGAGGCTGAGGTGACCGGGCGCGATCCGTCTTGCTCGTTCACGCTCACAAGGCGCGGTGATATCTTGATCACGTTGAAGATTGATTCTAGATCCGTAATATGGTCTCGGAGCTCTCGACAGAGAATCTGAACCTCTTCAACAAGCCCTTTGATGAGGTTGGATACCCGTTCAAGCGGGGAGGAATGCTCGGCACGTGGGCCCATGCATGGCATGCCCGAGACAATCAACCGGAGCACCCGAGTCCGCTTTCGGGGAGGAGAGGGAGTCGGGGGGAGTAAGGCCGAGGCCCCTGCAGCCGCTAGCCTCCTCTCCGAGTGGAGCTGCGAGTCGTGGATCTTCCTAAGGGTGACGGAACAATTCTTGATGGCTCCCTTGACCGGATCAAGGTGCTCACCTAACCTGTTCTCGAGACGTGTGTTGAGCTCGACCTCCTCCCAGTGCGGACTGTTGAGGTCTTGCAGCAGTGCACGGCGCACCGTCTCGTCGACGAAGCTCTTGAGGAAGAGGTCCAGGTTCTGTTTTAGGACCGATTCAAGGACGAGGACCCTCCGCATTGCCTGCTGCAAGTCCTCAGTGTAGGATTTGTACTTTGACACAAAGTTGCTGACTTGGCGGTAGCCCTGAAAGACCAGCATCGTGAGGGGGAGGACGCCAACGGTGAGTTCGGCCATGGGACAGGACCGGTAGCACTGGTCACATCAGCTAGTGTGGGAGGAAAGGGATTCGATCCCGGTATTATGTATGTATGTATATGCAAGGCTTCTGCTGGTCCTGGTATATGATGAGAAACTCGAGAGAGGTATGTAGCTAGTACGTATTGACATCAAGGACGAGGCACGTAAAGCCTCCGCCGCCGCCTTGCGGTCACGCTCAGTGGAGAAGCCAATCACCAGCTCGCACATGCGCAGTTCCTATTCGCCGTGCATGATCACAGGTCAAGTGCTTATTATGTAAGGATCAACGCTATGGGACCTGGCCCATCACGATTATGAGTACAAAAACCCAAGTAATCGCTGATAATTTGTAGAGACAACAATTTTGGGTATGGGGCCGCTTTGGGGCGGCGCCATCAGGTTGTGGCCCGGCGTTGCGGCGTTGCGGCGTTGCGGTGTCGCAGCGTTGCATTTCCCACGAATTTTGGTAGGGTGCTATCATAGTACATACTCTACAAATTCCAACAACGTCTATCTTCTATCTGTCTATTAGCTACCTATATATATCAGAATAAATGCGTCCAAAACAACATCATCTTCCCAGCTTGTCTCCCCCCGACGACGCCCCACACTTTGCGAGCAGTCTTATCACTGCGTGTACCACCCACATCCGCGACCTCTCCAAGCTCTCCGACAAACGCTCCACGTACCACTACAGAGCACCACTTTGCCACGAGTTTGGACGCTTCCGCCTGTGGACGCACGGCTTCGACAACACGCCACCAGCGGATGGTAATATCCTGGATGAGCTGCTGGAAGAGGCCGTGTACCTCAAGGAGCCTACGTTGCTACTCCTTGCTTCTTTCGCTCGTTGTCTGCTTGATGACTGCCTTCGGAAAGGTACATAATATATATGATCCATACCGCCCGCTCCACAATGTCTAGCCGCTGACAGCACTGGCACACTGATCTCATCTGCAGTTGGCAACGACTATACCCGCGCGCTGCTGCGACTGTCCCTCAGCAACGTGACCGGCGCATATCCACGGTGTGATGATGCCTTGAAGCGTCAGTGGGCTACACCAGATGCTGCCATCGGAGAGCTGCGCGAGTGTGTCGATGCACTTTTCGACCTTGTATCCACCCTTGACAGTGTCATGGAGGAGATGAAGGAGGACCATGTGGTGGCAGCGGCGGTGGCCAATCCCGTGGAACCGCTCACTGCCGGGACAAACGCTCCACGAACAGGTACTGGTTGCGCCGCTTCCCCAGAGCTGTCTGCTCCAGGACTACGACAGGGGATACAAGGAGGGATCGAACTTCAGTGTCCGCTGCCGACAGTGGGAGTGAATTCCTCCACAGAGGGGGAGTCGGTTGGTATGCAGGCGGGAACCCTAGAGAGACAGCCGCCGCCGAACATATGCGGCTTCCCATCCATCGGTTGGGACGAGGAGGTCGATCAGTATGCCTTGGAGAAGGCTTTCTCAGAGGAGCCAGCAGCGCGACCGGTTTCTATGACCGGTAGTCACTGGGAAATATACCGGCAGTATATCCGTGACAGGTTCCCTGAAGCGATTCCTGAGCTAGACATCGATGGTCTTGCAAAGGGGAATGTCGAGTGCTATAACAGGCTGATGAGACTGGACGGAGATAAGCGAAAGGATGGGCAATTAGTCCCCGATGCTGTCGGACAAAGGTTGGTTCTCCCCCGCCGCTGCCCCCAGTACATAAGGTCCCCAATAAGCACTTACAATGTTTTCTTGATAGTGCCCAATTGCCATCCGTGCTGGAGCAGTCTGCCATGTACGCTCAAACAGGTCAGCAAATGCTGGAACGAATGAAGGAGTTACCATCGGCCGGTGTCCCCACCATATTCAAGGACTCTGGGCTCGGGAGCTCCGCTCCTCATAGCCTCCCACCAGCCACGACGGTATACGCACCTGACCAGCTGGTAGCTGTTGCTCTTTCCCAGCCTACGACCGTGCCAGCTGCGAATATGTTTCTTGCCTCACCCCCTTCCGTCTCTGGCTTGTCACAGTCAACTATCTGCTCCGTGTCGTCGGAACCATCTAACAGACGCCTCCTTCCGCGGGTTCCCGAACATTCACGATATGGGACAGGTTTTGAATGCACATTCTGCGGGTTGAACCAGCACCCCACTACCAATGGCCACAGATGGAGGTACGAACAGAACTTAACTCCCCCCCCTAATATTCCCTCCCTGTCTTCCGCTTGTCCAAGGCTGACTCATTACCGATTGCCGTTGCAATACCCAGAAAACACGTTTTTGCCGACCTCGCGCCATACATGTGCCTTCGCGCCGGCTGCCCCCGCTCGGGCTCTTTCTTTAGCTCAAAGAAGGCCTGGGTGGCGCATGATATATCCTGCATGCGAAGCACCGGGAAATCTGGCGGGGGGCCACCGGTGACAAGCCAATGTCCGTTCTGCTTGAAGGGGTTTGGCGTAAACGCTGGAAGGCTTTACAGCCACATTGCGCACCACTTGGAAGATATCCGCCTGTTTGCTCTTCCGCCCGCCTTCCGAGAGTATGGGGCGGGGGAATACGAAGGTAACTCAGAGGCTAGTAGCATTGTCAGTGGAGAAGATAGGAGTGCCCTGGCAGTGTACGCTGCAGAGAACAGGGCAGCGGACGGCCGGGGCACAATGGAGTGGACGATGCAGGCCGAAGTAGATAATCCCTCTCAGCCCGATAGAACGACCCCGTTTAGACTCGTGACCTCCGTGAGTAGCGATAGGGTAGGACCGGAGGTTGCTCCGGTCGCCAGTAGTAGTATTTTGGAATTGGAATCATGGGAGGCCGGGTCTTCAGATGTCTTGGGCCATGGTCCAGTATTAGCGGAGCAAGATGTGGAATCTCAGCGTGGATTTGTATGTCCTTCTTGTACGACCGGGCTAGTAGAACCGGAGCTAACGGGTGGCACAAAGCATCCTCCCACTCTAGAGCCTGCAATTATGCCAACGGTCAGCGCGGGGGAGGAACGGGGGGCCGATAGCCCTTTTATTGAAGATCCGTCCCTTTACGGCTCTCCCCTAACTGGGGGCAAAACAATGGATGAGTCAGGTACGTCCGTTTGTACATTATATGATTCATAGTCACTAGGGGACATGTAATCGTTTACCATGCACTTCAGCTGGCCATCTCTCACTAATCGCGAGCTATTCGGCAGAGAAAACGGAAGCTATGGACAGAGGAAGCAACGTGGGGGATGAAATAGACCGCGTTCGGGAAAGACAGCTGGAAAGCATGTCACGACTGGAGTCCCTTTATCAGATGCCGTTTGCGCCGAGCCTCGCGCAGGTAAGAGAGCTAGAACCTTCCGAACGCGCTTCTAGCTCCGGGGCCGCCCTCCAATCCCCAACAACTCTTAGAACGTCTACCGTGGGACCTAGCGTGGTGGCGCCGTCACTGCTGGACCTCGCCCCACCAGACGATGCGGTGGTCAGGAGTAAACCAGAGGAACAAGCGGGAGCGGGTAATGAGGGGAACAGTCGCCTGGAGAGGGAGCAAGCGGAACTCCTCCGTATTGCAGCGTCAGGTGAAAGCCTAGAGTCAATAGACAGGCGGCGCCTCCTGGGAGAGCGGCGTGGAGTGAGGAGGTAACCGGGGAGCCCCAGACCCCATTATGGTCCTGAATGTTGTAGAGTAAAGGTGAGATTTGGTTATTGATGAAATTTGTTCAGGGAGTTCGCCCTTCGCCCTTCATAGATGAGAACTGCCATTAAACAATCATCTTGTAAGGATGCATATGTGGTGAATGAGGTGGAAACCTCGATGACCAGTCCACAGGTCAGGAGTAGTGTAATTGAAATATGATTAAGGTTTACAAAGTACGTCGATAGCTGGTTCTCATTAGTATTTGTCACTGTACACGCAAAAACTGGTATGTCTCTACCAACCACAGTAACAAACCAAAAAAGCAAGCAAATATTCAAGTAAAGATTCAGTGCGAAACGAATCATCGGAAATGTGTTTGTCAAAATACTGTTTTTAATAAAGAAATGCAAGTTAAGTTCCACGTCAATTTTAAGAAACACATTACTAATAATCAAAGGTAATAACGGAAATGGAGAACATTGTACACACAACAACAATCGAAGACAGGAGCTACCACACTCTAATGGGGCGGGGTTCTAGAAGCAAGATGGGGCACTGAAGTGAGGATTGACTAGTGATACATTCGCTGGAATACCGATCGGACAAAGTATATTTTACCAACAAATAAAATGAAGATGGATAGATAGCTTTTAAATTGCTTCGAAGTACATCAGCAAAAAATGCGCTCCACCAAGACAAACCGGTGCGTCTAGACGCGCAAATTCGTCATTTGCGCCCAAAACCTCGTCTTTTACCTCGTCCCGCGCGTCCCGGAGCTCTAGAGTGTGACCCGTCGTCTTTTGGCGCCTAGTATGCTTCCCAAATGTGACATCCTGTCTTTTAGCGCCTGGTATGGTTCCCAAATATGACATCTCGCATTTCGACGTCGCGCGGAGGTGATATTCTGCCACAGTACTGGAGCTACTGCTAATATCGCTAGCTAATTACGTCAGATTTGACGAGCTCTCCACACCTGGATAATCCACCCACACCTGCCTGTCTACCTACCTCGACACCTACCTCGACTACTACCTCCTGCGTGCATCGATGCCTGGATACGTATTTACCTTCCTTTGCATTTTGATGCCTTTACTGACACCGCTGCAGGCACCAAATCAACACCTAACAGGCTCCAGATCTTGCAGTATATCGACACCGCTGCAGGCACCAATTTGACACATACCAGGCTCCAAATCCTGCAGTATATTGACATCACTGCAGGCACCAAATCGACACCTACCAGGTGGCGAATCCTGCACCGAATAAACGTCAAATCTAGGCATACAGCAGGAAGGTCAGCGGGCACCAGGCAGGTGAGCGGGCAGGAGGGCTGCCAGCAGGCAGCTCAGCGGGGAGCTCAGCTGGCAGCATAGTGGGGAGCTCGGCACCGGGCAGAGAGGCAGAGCACGGAGCAGGTAGTAGGCCCGAGGTAGGTGGGGCGCCAGCAAATATGGACATAGAATTACGTAGACCTGTGGGTATACGTGTCAATTGCGCGGAACAGGTGTGAAATTCGGGTAGGACCTGCTTGATTCATTACTATATACAGAAATAGACCCTTTTATACTAATACAGTACCAAAAAAGTGGTGTGGTTACTGCCAGAGTGCAGCGGGAAGAATGCGGTATTGTCGTAAATCTAGGCATTTATAAGTGATGCCGCTTTGGAGCGGTAGTTTTGAGAATGCCGCATTGTGATCAATCAGCTTTGTTGTAACAATGCGGAAGACCAAACATGCGGTAGGGATAACAATGCTCTAACACTGCGGCATGGCTGCGGCATGCCCCTGCCGCATTCCTGCCACAGTCTGACCCTATAGACTCAACATCCGGGCAGCACGGAATGGGATCATGGACTCTCACTCGATTTGCAAATGATAATCTAGTGTATTCGGGTGAACTATTTATTTGCTGTGTATAACAACAATCTATATGCTCCTGTAAGTCCCCCGCTATATCCATCACAATTCATGTCGCCGTCTCTGTATGGAAATATAGTAAGTGTCAGGACAATACTATGCCAATACCTATTTGCGGTCATCAATTCTCACTCCTGTTGAGTGTGGTTGAGAAATATTGTGTATTCCGCTGTGGTGCTCTGTATGTCAAAAGTAGGGTAGTCATATCTGCGGTGGAGGCTACCGTCTCAATTGTACACAGTCCAAGTCTGTCTGTACGCTGGTTAGGGTCCGTTAGGGTTCATATAGTTTGCCCCGTGGATCGGTGGGGGAGGTGAAATACCTATGCCAGCACCTCGAGGGAAACAATGCGCAAATGTTGGGTTGCGGTGTAGGGGAGGTGGCCAAAGCCAGCCCGGGCTGCCAAATAATCATCTCCCGAGCGCACAGATCTGCCTGTCACATCCCTGCAGCCGCTGCTTGCAGAAACGCCGCCAGAACCCAAAACTGACCGTAACCAGCCATACTCTTCTTAATCCAACCTTGAATCATGGATTATCACCGATCTCCAAAAGAACGTCAAGTGTATTCAACCCAGATACTTATTTCGGATGATGCTTAACTGTATCTAACCCAGGTGGGTATTTGCTAAATCGGGTAATTGTTGATGGTCCCTCGTCATTCCGAGATTGAATCATGGATTATCACTCGATCTCCAAAAGAACGTCAAGGGTATTCAAACCTAATACTTATTCCCAAATCACGGTCAAGTGTATTTAACCCAGGCGCATATTTACAAATCATGATCAGCTGTATCTAACTCTAATACGTATTCCCAAATCACGGTCAGGTGTATTGTACCCAAATACGTATTTACAAACCATGCTCAACTGTATTCAACTCCAATACGTATTCCCAAATCACGGTCAGATGTATTGTACCCAAATACGTATTTACAAACCATGCTCAACTGTATCTAACCCGAATACGTATTCCCAAATACGTATTTACAAACCATGCTCAACTGTATCCAACCCCAATACGTATTCCCAAATCACGGTCAGGTGTATTGTACCCAAATACGTATTTACAAATTATGATCAGCTGTATCCAACTCCAATACGTATTCCCAAATCACGGTCAGGTGTATTGTACCCAAATACGTATTTACAGATCATGGTCAACTTTATCTAACCCAAATACGTATTTGGTACACAAGGGAACACGTCAGGTCCAGGTAATTCCGCCAGATTCCTGCTAAATCACGATTTGTTTCGCAACTGTAATACAATACAGTGTATTCTGGCTAAATACGTACTTCCTATCGCAATCCGTAATCCAGTGTATTCCGGTTAAATATGTATTTGCCATCGCAAATTTCGGCCCATAGTATCCCAGATATAAATGTATAGCCGAAGCCAAAAGACCCTTGTCGGTGTCCCCGAGGTCCAATACACTATATATCGCCGTCACTGTTTGGGAATAAAGCAAGGGGCAGCACAATACGTCAATACGTATTCGTGGTCATCGGTTCTCACCCGTATTGGTTGTGGGGGGGAAATATCGTGTATTCCGCTGTGGTGCTCTGTATGTCAAAAGTAGGGTAGTCATATCTGCGGTGGAGGCTACCGTCTCAATTGTACACAGTCCAAGTCTGTCTGTACGCTGGTTAGGGTCCGTTAGGGTTCATGTAGTTTGCCCCGTGGATCGGTGGGGGAGGTGAAATACCTATGCCAGCACCTCGAGGGAAACAATGCGCAAATGTTGGGTTGCGGTGTAGGGGAGGTGGCCAAAGCCAGCCCGGGCTGCCAAATAATCATCTCCCGAGCGCACAGATCTGCCTGTCACATCCCTGCAGCCGCTGCTTGCAGAAACGCCGCCCAGAACTCCAAAACTGACCGTAACCAGCCATACTTTCTTAATCCAACCTTGAATCATGGATTATCACTCGATCTCCAAAAGAACGTCAAGTGTATTCAACCCAGATACTTATTTCCGGATGATGCTTAACTGTATCTAACCCAGGTGGGTATTTGCTAAATCGGGTAATTGTTGATGGTCCCTCGTCATTCCGAGATTGAATCATGGATTATCACTCGATCTCCAAAAGAACGTCAAGGGTATTCAAACCTAATACTTATTCCCAAATCACGGTCAAGTGTATTTAACCCAGGCGCATATTTACAAATCATGATCAGCTGTATCCAACTCCAATACGTATTCCCAAATCACGGTCAGGTGTATTGTACCCAAATACGTATTTACAAATTATGATCAGCTGTATCCAACTCCAATACGTATTCCCAAATCACGGTCAGGTGTATTGTACCCAAATACGTATTTACAAATTATGATCAGCTGTATCCAACTCCAATACGTATTCCCAAATCACGGTCAGGTGTATTGTACCCAAATACGATTTACAAAACCACGCTCAACTCAGTATCCAACTCCAATACGTATTCCCAAATCACGGTCAGGTGTATTGTACCCAACACGATTTACAAATTACGATCAGCTGTATCCAACTCCAATACGTATTCCCAAATCACGGTCAGGTGTATTGTACCCAAATACGTATTTACAAACCATGCTCAACTGTATCCAACTCCAATACGTATTCCCAAATCACGGTCAGGTGTATTGTACCCAAATACGTATTTACAAACCATGCTCAACTGTATCCAACTCCAATACGTATTCCCAAATCACGGTCAGGTGTATTGTACCCAAATACGTATTTACAAATTATGATCAGCTGTATCCAACTCCAATACGTATTCCCAAATCACGGTCAGGTGTATTGTACCCAAATACGTATTTACAAACCATGCTCAACTGTATCCAACTCCAATACGTATTCCCAAATCACGGTCAGGTGTATTGTACCCAAATACGTATTTACAAATTATGATCAGCTGTATCCAACTCCAATACGTATTCCCAAATCACGGTCAGGTGTATTGTACCCAAATACGTATTTACAAACCATGCTCAACTGTATCCAACTCCAATACGTATTCCCAAATCACGGTGTATTGTACCCAAATACGTATTTACAAATTATGATCAGCTGTATCCAACTCCAATACGTATTCCCAAATCACGGTCAGGTGTATTGTACCCAAATACGTATTTACAAACCATGCTCAACTGTATCCAACTCCAATACGTATTCCCAAATCACGGTCAGGTGTATTGTACCCAAATACGTATTTACAAATTATGATCAGCTGTATCCAACTCCAATACGTATTCCCAAATCACGGTCCAGGTGTATTGTACCCAAATACGATTTACAAACCACGCTCAATCAGTATCCAACTCCAATACGATTCCCAAATCACGGTCAGGTGTATTGTCTAAACACGATTTACAAATTATGATCAGCTGTATCCAACTCCAATACGTATTCCCCAAATCACGGTCAGGTGTATTGTACCCAAATACGATTTACAAACCACGCTCAACTGTATCCAACTCCAACACGATTCCCAAATCACGGTCAGGTGTATTGTACCCAAATACGATTTACAAATTATGATCACCTGTATCCAACTCCAACACGATTCCCAAATCACGGTCAGGTGTATTGTACCCAAATACGATTTACAGATCATGGTCAACTTTATCTAACCCAAATACGATTAATAAGGAACACGTCAGGTCCATGGTAATTCCGTGTATTCCTGCTAAATACGTATTTGCCTTCGCAATCCGTAATACAGTGTATTCTGGCTAAATACGTACTTCCTATCGCAATCCGTAATCCAGTGTATTCCGGTTAAATATGTATTTGCCATCGCAAATTTCGGCCCATAGTATCCCAGATATAAATGTATAGCCGAAGCCAAAAGACCCTTGTCGGTGTCCCCGAGGTCCAATACACTATATATCGCCGTCACTGTTTGGGAATAAAGCAAGGCAGCACAACACGCCAATACGTATTCGTGGTCATCGGTTCTCACCAGATTGGTTGGGGGAAATATCGCAGATTCACAAGGCTCAGACAAAAAGTAGGGTAGTCATATCTGCGGTGGAGGCTACCGTCTCAATTGTACACAGTCCAAGTCTGTCTGTACGCTGGTTAGGGTCCGTTAGGGTTCATGTAGTTTGCCCCGTGGATCGGTGGGGGAGGTGAAATACCTATGCCAGCGCCGAGGAAACAATGCGCAAATGTTGGGTTGCGGTGTAGGGGAGGTGGCCAAAGCCAGCCCGGGCTGCCAAATAATCATCTCCCGAGCGCACAGATCTGCCTGTCACATCCCTGCAGCCGCTGCTTGCAGAAACGCCGGCCCGTAACCCAAAACTGACCGTAACCAGCCATAATCCCTTCTTAATCCAACCTTGAATAATGGATTATCACTCGATCTCCAAAGAACGTCAAGTGTATTCAACCCAGATACTTATTTCCGGATGATGCTTAACTGTATCTAACCCAGGTGGGTATTTGCTAAATCGGGTAATTGTTGATGGTCGCTCGTCATTCGAGATTGAATCATGGATTATCATTTCGATCTCGAAAGAACGTCAAGGGTATTCAAACCTAATACTTATTCCCAAATCACGGTCAAGTGTATTTAACCCAGGCGCATATTTACAAATCATGATCAGCTGTATCTAACTCTAATACGTATTCCCAAATCACGGTCAGGTGTATTGTACCCAAATACGTATTTACAAACCATGCTCAACTGTATTCAACTCCAATACGTATTCCCAAATCACGGTCAGATGTATTGTACCCAAATACGTATTTACAAACCATGCTCAACTGTATCTAACCCGAATACGTATTCCCAAATACGTATTTACAAACCATGCTCAACTGTATCCAACCCCAATACGTATTCCCAAATCACGGTCAGGTGTATTTTACCCAAATACGTATTTACAAACCATGCTCAACTGTATCTAATCCGAATACGTATTCCCGAATAACGGTCAAGCGTATTGAAACCAGGGGCGTATTTACAAATAATAACCAGCTGTATCTAACTCCAATACGTATTCCCAAATCACGGTCAGATGTATTGTACCCAAATACGTATTTACAAACCATGCTCAACTGTATCTAACCCGAATACGTATTCCCAAATCACGGTCAGATGTATTGTACCCAAATACGTATTCCCGTATAATGGTCAAGCGTATTGAAAACAGGGGCGTATTTACAAATTATGATCAGCTGTATCCAACTCTAATACGTACTCCCAAATCACGGTCAGGTGTATTGTACGCAAATACGTATTTACAAACCATGCTCAACTGTATCCAACTCCAATACGTATTCCCAAATCACGGTCAGGTGTATTGTACCCAAATCGTGTTACAAACTATCTTCAACTGTATCCAACTCCAATCGTATTCCCAAATCACGGTCAGGTGTATTGTACCCAAATACGTGTTACAAATTATGATCAGCTGTATCCAACTCCAATCGTATTCCCAAATCACGGTCAGGTGTATTGTACCCAAATCGTGTTACAAACCATGCTCAACTGTATCTCTAGCGAATCGTTCCCAAATCGTATTTACAACTGTATCCAAAAATCACGGTCAGGTGTATTGTACCCAAATCGTGTTACAAATTATGATCAGCTGTATCCAACTCCAATCGTATTCCCAAATCACGGTCAGGTGTATTGTCCCAAATCGTGTTACAAACCATGCTCAACTGTATCCAACTCCAATCGTATTCCCAAATCACGGTCAGGTGTATTGTACCCAAATCGTGTTACAAATTATGATCAGCTGTATCCAACTCCAATCGTATTCCCAAATCACGGTCAGGTGTATTGTCTTACCCAAATCGTATTTACAAACCATGCTCAACTGTATCCAACTCCAATACGTATTCCCAAATCACGGTCAGGTGTATTGTACCCAAATACGTATTTACAAACCATGCTCAACTGTATCCAACTCCAATACGTATTCCCAAATCACGGTCAGGTGTATTGTACCCAAATACGTATTTACAAATTATGATCAGCTGTATCCAACTCCAATACGTATTCCCAAATCACGGTCAGGTGTATTGTACCCAAATACGTATTTACAGATCATGGTCAACTTTATCTAACCCAAATACGTATTTGGTACACAAGGGAACACGTCAGGTCCATGGTAATTCCGTGTATTCCTGCTAAATACGTATTTGCCTTCGCAATCCGTAATACAGTGTATTCTGGCTAAATACGTACTTCCTATCGCAATCCGTAATCCAGTGTATTCCGGTTAAATATGTATTTGCCATCGCAAATTTATTTATAGTATCCCAGATATAAATGTATGGCGAAGCCAAAAGACCGTCGGTGTCCCGAGGTCCAATACACTATATATCGCCGTCACTGTTTGGGAATAAAGCAAGGGGCAGCACAATACGTCAATACGTATTCGTGGTCATCGGTTCTCACCCGTATTGGTTGTGGGGGGGAAATATCGTGTATTCCGCTGTGGTGCTCTGTATGTCAAAAGTAGGGTAGTCATATCTCTGCGGATTGGAAGCTACCGTCTCAATTATACAGTCCAAGTCTGTCTGTCGCTGGTTAGGGTCCGTTAGGGTTCATGTAGTTTGGCCGTGGATCGGTGGGGGAGGTGAAATACCTATGCCAGCACCTCGAGGGAAACAATGCGCAAATGTTGGGTTGCGGTGTAGGGGAGGTGGCCAAAGCCAGCCCGGGCTGCCAAATAATCATCTCCCGAGCGCACAGATCTGCCTGTCACATCCCTGCAGCCGCTGCTTGCAGAAACGCCGGCCCGTAACCCAAAACTGACCGTAACCAGCCATACTCCCTTCTTAATCCAACCTTGAATCATGGATTATCACTCGATCTCCAAAAGAACGTCAAGTGTATTCAACCCAGATACTTATTTCCGGATGATGCTTAACTGTATCTAACCCAGGTGGGTATTTGCTAAATCGGGTAATTGTTGATGGTCCCTCGTCATTCCGAGATTGAATCATGGATTATCACTCGATCTCCAAAAGAGCGTCGAGGTATTCAAACCTAATACTTATTCCCAAATCACGGTCAAGTGTATTTAACCCAGTAGCATATTTACAAATCATGATCAGCTGTATCTAACTCTATCGTATTCCCAAATCACGGTCAGGTGTATTGTCAAATCGTATTTACAAAATCTTCAACTGTATCCAACCCCAATACGTATTCCCAAATCACGGTCAGATGTATTGTACCCAAATACGTATTTACAAACCATGCTCAACTGTATCTAACCCGAATACGTATTCCCAAATCACGGTCAGATGTATTGTAAATCATCGTATTAAATATAATGGTCAAGCGTATTGAAAACAGGGGCGTATTTACAAATTATGATCAGCCGTATCCAACTCTAATACGTACTCCCAAATCACGGTCAGGTGTATTGTACGCAAATACGTATTTACAAACCATGCTCAACTGTATCCAACCCCAATACGTATTCCCAAATCACGGTCAGGTGTATTGTACCCAAATACGTATTTACAAACTTATGATCAGCTGTATCTAACCCTAATACGTGTTCCCGGATACGTGTTTTCGAACCATGCTCAACTGTATTATACCCGTTCTGGGTGGTGTGAGGGTCGGGTTAAGGTTAGATTTTAGGCCTAAAACGGCCAAATTTTGTAAATTCGTAAAAGCTAACCCGTACGGGAGGTATTTAATGACACTATTGGTGCCAAAAGAGCCTATACGGGAGGAATCTGAATGTATTGATTGCGCCAAATGGTCCCGTACGGGGAGATTCTAGAGCTCCTTCTGTGCTAAAAGATCCCGTACGGGGAGATTCCAAAGCTCTTTTTGTACGAAAAGATGCCGTACAGGGAGATTCCAGAGCTCTTTCTGTGCTAAAACATCCCGTACGGGGAGATTCCGAAATAGTGTCTGTGCCAAAATGGCCCGTACGGGGAGCTTTCAAATTACCGTCTGTTCCAAACAGCCCCGTACGGGAGATATCTAATGGTGCTCTCTATGCCAAATTGGCCGTACGGGGAGATTCCAAGGGACTGTCTGTACTAAAAGCTCTCGTACGTGGAGATTCTAATCCGCCCTATCTGCTGACAGGCCCCGTACGGCAGATACTGTCAGAGGTTTAGTATGGTAATGGCCCCGTACGATAGAAACTGTCTGAGCTTTACTGTGGTAATGGCCCGTACGGTAGAGACTGTCAGAGCTTTACTCTGGCAATGGCCCCATACGGTAGAGAGTGTTAGAGCTTTACTCTGACAATGGCCCGTACGGTAAAGACTGTCAGAGCTTTACTCTGGCAATGGCCCCGTACGACAGCCAGGTGCAGGTAGTAGGCTCTGCAGCATACTCCCGTACGGGGGTATTTGACCTCGTTGAGTACGCAAAATACTCCCGTACGGGAGGTATTTGACCTCGTTGAGTATGCGAAATGCTCCCGTACGACAACCAGGTACAGGCAGCAGGCTCTGCAAAATCCTCCCGTACGGGGGTATTTGACAACGCTGCCTTTGCACAATGCTCCCGTACGGGGAGTACTTGACCTCGTTGGGTACGCAAAATGCTCCCGTACGGGAGTTATTTGACATCTCTGCCGCTGCAAAATGCTGCCGTACGACAGCCAGGTGCAGGCAGAAGGCTCTGCAAAATCATCCTGTACGGGAGTTATTTGACAACTCTGCCTCTGCAAAATACTCCCGTACGGGAGGTATTTGACAACTCTGTCTCTGCAACATACTCCCGTACGGGAGGTATTTGACCTTGTTGAGTACGCGAAATGCTCCCGTACGACAGCCAGGTGCAGGCAGTAGTCTCTGCAAAATGCTCCCGTACAGCAGGTACATGAGATCTCTGCATCTGCAAAATGCTCCCGTACGGGGAGTGCTCGACCTCTTTTAGTATGCAAAATGCTCCCGTACGACAGCCAGGTTCAGGTAGTAGGCTCTGCAACCTGCTCCCGTACGGGGAGTACTTGACCTTGTTGACGATGCAAAGTGCTCCCGTACGACAGTGAGGTGCAGGTAGTAGGCTCTGTAAAATGCGCCCGTACGGGAGGTAAAAGCAACCAGTTAAGTCTGTAAAATCCTCTCGTACGGGGATTGTTTAACAACACTTTCTCTGTAAAATTCTCCCGTACGACAGCCAGGTGCAAGCAGTAGGCTCTGTAGAATGCCCCCGTACGGGAGGTATTTGACAATTCTGTCTCTGTAAAATGCTCTCGTACGGGGAGTAATTGACCTCTCTGACTAGGCGAATTGCTCCGTCTGACAATGAAATGCAGGTAGCAGGCTCTGAAAAATCCTCCCGTACGGGGGTATTTGACAACACTGCCTTTGCACAATGCTCCCGTACGGGAGGTGGATGCAACCAGTTGACACTGCAAAATCCTCCCGCCCGGGGGTATTTGACAACACTGCCTTTGTAAAATGCGCCAGTACGTGAGTTTTTTTTAATCTCTGGCTGTGGTAAATGCTCCCGTCTGAAGTCTTGACAATTACCTCTGCAAAATCTTTCCGTTAACAGCCAGGTGCAAGCAGTAGGCTCTGCAAAATGCTCGTCACGGGAGGTATTTGACTGCTGAGTATGCGAAATGCTCCCGTCTGACAGCCAGGTGCAAGCGATGCGTTCTGCAAATTGCTCCGTCACGGGAGTATTTGACCTCGCTGAGTATCGAAATGCTCCGTCTGACAGCCAGGTGGAAGCAGTAGGCTCTGTAGAATGCCCCATCACGGGTATTTGACAATTCTGTCGCTGTAAAATGCTCTCGTATGGGGAGTAATTGACCTCGCTGACTATGCGAATTGCTCCCGTACGACAGCCAGGTGCAGGCAACAAGCTCTGCAAAATCCTCCCGTACGGGCCTATTTGCCTTTGCACAATTCTCCCGTACGGGGAGTACTTGACCTCGTTGAGTACGCAGAATGCTCTCGTACGACAGCCTGGTGCAGGTAGCAGGCTCTGCAAAATCATCCCGTACGGGAGGTATTTGACAACACTGTCTGAGCAAAATGCTCCCGTACGACAGCCAGGTGCAGGCAGCAGGCTCTGCAAAATCATCCCGTACGGGAGGTATTTGACAACTCTGCATCTGCAAAATCATCCCGTACGGGAGGTATTTGACAACTCTGCCTCTGCAAAATGCTCCCGTACGACAGCCAGTTGCAGGTAGTAGGCTCTGCAAAATACTCCCGTACGGGAGCTATTTGACAACTCTGTCTGCGCAAAATGCTCCCGTATGGGGGTATTTGACCTCGTTGAGTACGCAAAATGCTCCCGTACGACAGCCGGGTGCAGGCAGCAGGTTCTGCAAAATGCTCCCGTACGGGAGGTATTTGACAACACTGTCTGAGCAAAATGCTCCCGTACGACAGCCAGGTGCAGGCAGCAGGCTCTGCAAAATCATCCCGTACGGGAGCTATTTGACAATTCTGCCTCTGCAAAATGCTCCCGTACGGGGAGTACTTAACCTCGTTGAGTATGCAAAATGCTCCCGTACGACAGCTAGGTGCAGGGAGTAGGCTCTGCAAAATGCTCCCGTACGGGAAGTACTTGACCTCGTTGACTATGCAAAATGCTCCCGTACAGGGAGTAATTGACCTCCTTTACTATGCAAAATGCTCCCGTACAGGGAGTAATTGACCTCCTTTACTATGCAAAATGCTCCCGTACGGGAGGTAGATTCAACCAGTTGACTCTGCAAAATCCTCCCGTACGGGGGTATTTGACAACACTGCCTTTGTAAAATCCGCCCGTACGTGAGTTTTTTAAATCTCTGGCTGTGCAAAATCCTCCCGTACGGGGGTATTTGACCTCGTTGAGTATGCAAAACGCTCTCGTACGACAGCCAGGTGCAAGCAGCAGGCTCTGCAAAATTATCCCGTACGGGAGGTATTTGACAACTCTGCCTGCGCAAAATGCTCCCGTACGGGAGTTATTTGACATCTCTGCCTCTGCAAATTGCTCCCGTACGACAGCCAGGTGCAGGCAGTAGGCTCTGCAAAATGCTCCCGTACGGGAGGTATTTGACAACACTGTCTGCGCAAAATGCTCCCGTACGACAGCCAGGTGCAGGCAGCAGGCTCTGCAAAATCATCTCGTACGGGAGGTATTTGACAACTCTGCCTCAGTAAAATACTCCCGTACGGGGAGTAATTGACCTCGTTAAGTATGTAAAATGCTCCCGTACGACAGCCAGGTTCAGGTAGTAGGCTCTGCACAATGCTCCCGTCTGAGTAATTGACCTCGTTAAGTATGTAAAATGCTCGTCGACAGCCAGCTGTAGGTAGTAGGCTTTGCAAAATCATCCCGTATGGAAGGTATTAACCTCGTTGACTACGCAAAAAGCTCCCGTATGCGGAGTAATTGACCTTGTTGACTATGCAAAATACTCCCATCGCGACCAGTGCAGGCAGCTGGCTCTGCAAAATCATCTCGTCTGGCAGTATTTGACAACTCGCATCAAAATACTCCCGTCGTGAGTTATTTGACAACGCTGCTTTTGCAATTGGCCACTGAGCATGCAAACATCTGATCACGTCTGATTGCTCGTTAGCAAATTCTGCTCCCGTCTACAAGCAATAGTAACAATACCATACTGGCAGTATTCGATAGCTCTCATTCTGCAAAGTTCGCCCTTACTGAAGTCATTCTATAACTCTGTCTGTAAATTGTCTCTGTAAATTGTCTCTGTAAATTGTCTCTGTAAATTGCCCAGTACGAGAGCAAGCGCATGGGTTGACTCCGCAATACCCCCGTACCGGCGGTATTTAACAGCAAATCGCTGCAAAATCCTTCTATTACTGGAAATCGAGTGAGCGACGATGATTCTAGGAAGGACGGGTAACCAGAGACCCAGCATAGAACGGGTAACTGGAGACTCGGCATAGGACGGGTAACTGGAGACTCGGCATAGGAAGATATCAAGATGGGTAGCTGCAGACGGACGCTGGCAGACGGACGCTGGCAGACGGACGCTGGCAGCCTTATATACCCTTTATACCACCACACCCGTTTCATACCAATTAGACTAAATAAATCAAGTCAGCTATCGATAAAGCGCTTCCAATTGGACGGAAGAGGGAAAGGGATGAAGAGGTAAAGGGATGAAGAGGTGAAGGGATGAAGAAGAACGTTAAGCAAGACCAGGATAGGGGCAACCGAGAAGGGAGCAGGATAGGGGCAGCGGAAAAGGGAGCCTGCTGACTAAAAGAATTATGCTTTGTCATAAATAGATCTCGGTTTTGATTACGTCCGCTGAGTTAAATAAGAAAACAGTAATAATTTATACCACAGTACACCGAATACACCACACCGAATACACCACACCGAATTCACCACCACCCGCGATATAGTAAAAATATAACAATAATAATACAGTAAGATAATACACCACCGCGATATAGTAAAAATATCCATAACGCCAATAAGAAACACCAAAAGAAACACAGCCCGTCAATCTACCTCATCTGCCCAACTCAACCATCCCGGGTAAGACTTAACACCAAAAGAAATACAGCCCCGTCAATCTACCTCATCTGCCCAACTCAACCATCCCGGGTAAGACTTAACACCAAAAGAAACACAGCTCCGTCAATCTACCTCATCTGCCCAACTCAACCGTGCCGGGTAAGACTTAACACCTTCTCTCAACTCTCTATCCAACTCCTCCGGGGTAAACCCGCCCTCCACAGCGCTAACAATCCATGACCTCGTCATCTCAACTATTCCCTACCGAATATCACAGGTATCAGTACCAATTTGGACATAACGGCAGTACCAATTTGGAAATAACGGCAGTACCAATTTGGAAATAACGGCAGTACCAATTTGGAAATAACGGCAGTACCAATTTGGAAATAACAGCAGTACCAATTTGGAAATAACGGCAGTAAACTTACCCGTAGTTTCACCATACTCGTGATGATGTGCAGCAATTGCCCCAAACCCCCGTTAAGACCAGCAGGAATAGTAAGTACATCCTCACGTTTGAGCAAGCAGATGTTACCCACAGGGTTGACCATACGAGAATATTGGAATGTAGATCCTGAATTCATGATTCCGATGGCCTGGAGGTGTGGCAAAAACCTTGGGTTATGATTAGCTTGCAGCTGCAGGACGTTCATCATGTCGCGTAGCCCCCTCCCAATCTTGAGCCAATCATCTAAGTATTTGGTCGATGTCTCACCACCCTTTTCCGACCTTGAAGCCTCAAGCACCACGTATTCAATACAACCTTCACCGATTGAATGGATTATACCGTCGTAATGCCGACCACTCTTGCGATAATGCCCCTTGCCAGTTCGTGTTCGGGAACGGTTCTTCCGGATGCTAGTTGCTCGGAGGTGGGTCTCTTTTCGGTCCAGGGTAATACCTGAGATCGACATTATGTAATTATCGATTATTGAGGCCCACACGGAGGTCGTAAACCAATCTTCGAGGTGATCACTGGTCAGCGGCCGATTCGGGGATGCATATACATTTAGCCTACAGATGATGTTAGAGGATTGCGAATTAGAGTGGTATATTCGTCATACCTACATGGTATTCAAGGTCAAGTAGGCGTAGCACTTATTGCCATCTCGCGCATTGTCAAAAGTACAGCCCTCTGGGATGTAATGATTCTTGTGAAGCCTGGCTCTCAGTTCTTCGACAGATCTGACACTGGCAAACTCTCCGAGATAACCCAAGAGAATATCGTCCGGTGGAGGTAAAGCTGGCATGGCTGCGTTGATTTCATCCAATTCGGGAGGGAGAAAGAGGCGCATGACATCCTCATCACCCAAATCGATAACGAAGGATGGCAAAAGTGATGATTTAGTCATGAAATTCGAGTCAGTAGCAATGCAGGCCTCATATATGATATCCTCCACCACACGTCCGGTAGACTTCAGTTTCCATTTCTCCAGGATGTCACGGTAAACGGCCCAGAAGTTCTGCTGCTGCGCTGAAGTTGATTCTGGGCTTGGAGTGCTAGAATCTTCATCAGATTCATCTGCTGGGTGTTGAACAGCATGGCCCTATTGTCAAGCAGTGATGATAAGCGTAGAACAATAGCGGCAGACGGGAAGCAAAAGCATATCTCAATATTTGATGCGTTTCCGCAGTTAGTAGAGTGAGCGATGTTAGTGCTAACAACACTTTGGTTGAATGTGATATCACCCGTTACAATAGCGGCAGGTCCCGTGCTCCTGGATGCTCGAGAAGTTGGGAGGGGGAAGTTTTCGGCGAACCAAGCGTGAAATAACCGTTTAATCTGTATAGAAGGGTTAGTTAGTCGTCTCTGAAATAATATTTTGAACAGGTGTGCGAGAAATACTACCCCGGCCTGGTACCGTTCCACGATCTAACTAGATTGACACAGTAAGCAGGTTAACCAGCACATTCCGTGATGGTAGTCTCTGGGGCGAGTTAACCATCACATTCCATGATGGTAGTCTCTGGGGCGAGTTAACCATCACATTCCGTGATGGTAGTCTCTAGGCGAGTTAACCATCACATACCATCACATACCGTGATGGTATGTGATGGTATCTCAAGGAGGGAGGGGGTTGGTTAACCCTTTCTTTACCACCATCCCTCAAGAGGGCTTTAGCTTTCCCGCATCTCCTAGTCCCCTCCTCCTCCTCGAAGGAATGCAAGGCCATGCCCCATCGATAGGTATTGATGCCATGTAATTTCTGGTTCTTCGAGGGTGGTCGGCTCCGGTCAAGGTATTGGAGTCCATGCTTCAAGGCTTGTCTACGCTGGGCCGAAAACTGGATATACCGAGCCGCATCCCACTGGTCAACTGGGATGATATCGAAATACTTGGGATTTGCTGGGCGGATATTCGGTAATGCTGGCGGGGGGGATGTTGGGCTAGTCATGTCGAAGAGCTGGTTTGCGGTTTCCCTGTCCACACCCTTTACCGCAAATCAACATACTTTCCCATACCAACAGGTCAGCAAAGCGCGGGCCAACATGAGAAGGATGAAGAATGGCCAGAGGCCATCAGTGCTTCAGTGGAACAGGATCGACACTCCCAAATTGGCACACCCGGATCGGCATCATGATTCCTCCACATAGAGGACTGTAACTCGCTGGCCAACATGAGAAGAGAGATGACTTGAACAGAATAACCACAGGTCATTAAGTGCTCCAGGAGAACCGGATCATCATAACTCCTCCACATGAGGGACTGCAAAGCACGGGCGAAAATGAGAAGAAGGAGATGTCTTGAACAACAGAATGACCAGAGGTCATCAGTGCTCCGTTGTAACTGAATCGGCATAAATCCTCCACATTATACCAATCCTAGGTGGTGTGGGGTTCGGGTTAAGGCTAGAATTTATGACCAAAATTGTCAAATCTCACAAAATCACTCTGTATGCAGGCAGCTCAGCCGCAAACTCGGTGGGCAGGCAGCCTAGCCTCGAGCTCAGTTGGCAGCAGGATAGGTAGCTCAGTAGGTACTAGCTCACCGGGCAGGCAGCTCAGCGTCAAGCTCAACCGGCTGGAGGACAGGCAGCTGACAGGGCGGGTCAGCGGGCCAGGCTCAGCGGGCTGGAGGGCAGGCAGCAGGCAGGTCAGCGGGGAGCTCAGCGAATAGTCAGCTCCGCGGGTAGGCAGCTCAGTGGAGAACTGAGCGGATGCAGCAGAGTCTGGCGGCGAACTAAGCTCAGCGTGGAAGGAAGGTCAGCGGGGAGCTCGGCAGGCAGGCAGCTCAGCGGGGAGCTCAGAGGGTAGGCAACTCAGGTGGGAGGTAGCAGGCGGGCTGCTCAGCAGATAGTCAGCTCAGCAGAGTACTCGGCGGACTACTCAGCGCGTACGCCGCACATGGGGGAGCTCAGGGGGCAGGCAGCTCAGCGTGGAAGGCATCTCAGTGGTGAGCATAGCTGGCGGCAGGACAGCGAGGCAGGTGAGGGGGCAGCAGGGTAGGCGGTAGGTAGGTCAACCATTAGAAGGCAAGGCTCAGCGGGCTGGAGAGTAGGCAGGAGGCAGGTCAGTTGGGGGCTCAAGGGAAGGTAGTTCATAGTGAGTTCAGCAGGAAGGTAGCTCAGCGGCGAGCACAGCGGGTGGAAGGACAGGCAGCAGACAGCTCAGGCGAAAGACAGGTCAGTGGGCAGAAAGGCAGGTAGGCAGCTCAGCGGGCAGAAGGGTACGCAAGCAGCTCAGCGGCCAGCTCAGCAGCGAGGCAGCCCGCGGAGGGTAGCGAGTAGGGCAGAGGGGAGGAGGGTTAGGGTTAGTTAGGGTTAGTTAGGGTTAGTTAGGGTTAGTTAGGGCTAGTTAGGGTTAGTTAGGGTTAGTTAGGGTTAGTTAGGGTTAGTTAGGGCTAGTTAGGGTTAGTTAGGGCTAGTTAGGGTTAGTTAGGGTTAGTCAGGGTTAGTTAGGGCTAGTTAGGGTT